>CM023485.1:124886638-125358894 GCA_013339685.2 Hyalomma asiaticum
TTTATCCACGGGGTGAATGATGATGAGTGGGCGAAGCTGCAGAGGTTCATCGGTAAACAGTGAATTCTGCCCAGTACATCATCAACGACATGAGATCGTGCGCGTTTATACTAAAGGGTCGATGAGAGTTATGGTGACTTGCAGCTCACTTTTTTACATGTACGCTGTGAATTTTCATTGTTTAATCACGCACAGGAGAAATTGCACACAGGCACTACCTTGGAGGTCAAAATCCAGTGCCATATATACGGGAAACAAGAAACTCGCTAGCAGATGCTGCCTGCATCTACATCGCGAGGCGAGGGTGGGGGGGGGACCGTTGAACAGTTGTGAGGGAGAGGGGGATAGGGGAGAGGGAGAGAGAGGGGGAGCTCGACTGTAGCTTGACCGCGCATGGATGGATGGATGGATATTAGGAGCGTCCCCTTTATAACGGGGCGGTGGCCGGGCCACCAAGCTCTAGCTTTATTTCTTTTTCGTTTACAACCATTTCTTTTCCCGAATCACACATATTTTCACAACTAATTTTTTACTTCGTCTATTTATTTTATCTATTATCGTTCCTCTGTGATGAAACAATCTTACCCGAACTACCTTTCGCTTTTGTTTGCTCCATACTTTTGCGCCACCAATGCTCTAAGCGCCTTTTACTTATATCTATCGCCGGCATGTTCAGCTTTCCCCTGTTACTCCTGAAACCCATGGCCTCCTGTAGGGTAGTGTCCACAGCTACACCTGGGTGGACATCTGTACATTCAATCAAAATATGGTCTGTCGTTTCCCTAGCTTTTCCACAGCACGTACATGTATCCCCTTCTTTATTGAATTTTGCTCTGTAACTTCGGGTTCTCAGGCAACCGGACCTTGCCTCAAACAGTAAAGCGCTTCCCTTTGAATTATCGTAAAATTTTTCTCTCTTGATTTCGTCTTTCCCTTTTCGGTAGTTGTTCAATGCCGGTTTCTTCTCCATTCTAGCTATCCAATCCGAGTTCTCCGCCGCTCTGACCATGCTCTTAACGCTCTTTTTCGTCCCATCCGTTTCGTTACTGGATGTATACTTACTGGTAAGCTTCCTAGTTCTCTTCCTCCATTGTGAATCAACGTTCTTCCTATACAAATACCTGAATACTTTCGCTGCCCATCTACTTTCTTTCATATTCCTTAATCTCTGTTCGTACCTAATTTTACTCTGAGCTTCCCTTCCCTCAAAGTCAGACCATCCCATATCCCCCTTAACAGCCTCATTTGTGGTCTTCCCATGGGCGCCCAGTGCGAGACGTCCGACCGTCCTCTGATTCACGTCCAGCCCTGATTGTACCTCTGACCTCATGCACACCACTGAGTTTCCGAATGTAAGTGCTGGCACCATTACACCTTTCCACAAACCTCGAATTACCTCGTACCTGTTGTAACCCCACAGCGCTCTATGCTTCATTATTGCGGAGTTCCTCTTTCCTTTAACTATCATAGCTTTTTCTTGTACTTCCATGTATCTATTCCCATCATTTATCCATATCCCGAGGTATTTGTACTCTCGTACTCTGGGTATCTCCTCGCCCTGTATTGATATGGTCTGATCGTTGCTGTCATTGAATATCATCCAGCCGCATTTTGTCACACTAAATTTTAGCCCTAAATCTTCACTTTCCCGACCACATATACTAACCAGACCCTGCAAATCTGTTCGACTGTCTGCGAATAGCACAATATCGTCTGCATAAAACAACCCGGGGAGCTTTTGTTCTATCACTATACCTGCCTGTCTGTACGACAGCTTAAAACCAATATTGCTCATCTCCAATGCTTTCTCCATTCTCCTCATGTAAAGCATGAATAATAGTGGGGACAACGGGCATCCCTGCCTCAACCCTTTACCTATATCGACGGCCTCCATTCTACCATTACTCGCCATACCTTCCCATTCCACACATACTGTATTTCCACTGTATATTTCCTTTAAGAGCTCTATACAGTCATCCCCTATACCAGCCTCTTTCATTATGTCCCATAAAATATTCTGATTCACATTGTCATACGCACCCTTAATATCCAAAAATGCCAAATGTAGAGGTCTGTTCTCTTTTCCGGCTATTTCTATACACTGCGTAAGCGCAAAAAGGTTATCATCTAATCTCCTGTCGACTCGAAATCCATTTTGGAGTTCGCCAAAAGTGCCATTAAGCTCTGTCCATATCTGCATTTTAAATTTAATTGCCTGCATCGCCAACCTGTAGAGTACTGATGTAATGGTCAGTGGTCTATAGGAGCGAATGTTATTTTTCTCTCCCTTGCCCTTATAAATGAACTTCATCCTACTTTGACGCCAACTGTCCGGTATTCGCCTGTCCTTTAACCTTTTTTCAATTGCTTTTAATAGGGCTTCTTTGCTGTTTCTTCCGAGCTCATTTATTACAGTAATGCTAACCCCATCTAATCCTGTGGCTGTTCGTTTGGGAATCATTTCCTCCGCCTTCTTCCAATTGAAATTTTCCAGAACTAGTTCTTCCACTTGGTCTCCCTTGCTACTGTTACACGTCGTAAAGGGAGCCTCGTCATGCTTCTTAAAGGAATCGGCTGTTGCGTTTCGAATATAAGTCAATGCGTCGTACCCCTCCAATTTATTTCCTTCTTCATCCACAATATGCCGTTGCATAGTTACAGTTTTCTTCCCCAGCGATTGCAGGTGGTTCCAGAAAAGCCTAGATGCGTCCTTCTTTTCGCGAATGTCCGATATCCAACGTTCACTTTGGCCTTTAATCTTGGCTTCAACTAAACTCTGTACCAGGGCTTTTTTCTCGAGATATGTTTCCCATTTTTGCTTGACCTCGTCTTGTGGCCTCTGCTCCTTTTTTGCCTGCCTATGTATTCGAGATGCTTCCCGTCGATTCTCAATTGCGTCCTGAATTTCCCTGTTCCACCATCGTTTTGGCTTTCGCTTTCCCCTCCAGCAACTCTTCTGTTTCTCTTTCGTAACTTCAGTCCTTATTAAATTAATAAGCTCATTATAATCCCACACTTTGCCTTTTGTTCTGCTCACTATGTCCTCGATTGTTGCGACTACGTTCCTAATTTGTTTTTCACTTAGAAAGGAGCTGCCCGACTTTAATTCGATGCTCTCTTTATGATCTACATATCCCATTCGCAAAGTTATGCGTTTATGGTCACTCCCCAAGCTGCTACTCCCTTCCTCATCTATGCTCATTTGTCTCAACTTTTCGTGAATTCCTTCTGTCATGAGGCAGTAATCGATTGTTGACTGCCTGCTTCCGACCTCCCATGTTACCTGCCCATCGCACTTAGGACTCATGTTAACTATATCGAGACTATGCTGTTCGCAGAGCTCTAGCATCAACTTCCCGTTATAATCTGTATATCCGTCGAGGTCATGCACATGAGCATTCATATCTCCTAAGAGGATTATTTCGGCCCCGTTACCAAATTTCTGAATATCCTTGCTTATGCAATTCACTAACTCCTGATTTTTCTCTTTGCAGTTATTTCCAGTCCACATGTAAACTACACCCAACATAGTTTTCTTCCCGCTTACCGTTCCAGATACCCAGAGGTGTTCTTCACATGTCGAAGTAATCCTACACCAGTTTGCTTCCCGATGAATTAGCATACCGATTCCCCCACCTTTTCTTTCTGATTTTGTCCTGTTGCACCCTTCCCACACATAATTTGCAATAATTGGTGGCTCTTCCGAGTCCCGAAGGTGCGTTTCTGTAACGGCGTACACCGCTATCTGTTCTCTGTTCAACTGTTCCTCTATTTCTAACCATTTTGTCGGTTTTCTGCCACCTTGCATATTTATGTAGCTTATTAAACCGCGCTGCACTTTCTTTCTCTCTTTCCCCTTTGCCCTTTTCCCTTTGTTATCAATTCTGTGTTCCAAAGGGTCCCCCATAGATGTTTCTTCCCTTTCTACCGTGGACACCGGAGGGCTCGTGTGCCCCCTAAAAAAGCTACTGCGCGTCCTGCTAGGCGCCAGCCCACCTCATGCCCAAGTTTACGGTCAAAGTGGATTCCATCTCTCTGGAAACCACCCCATCTGTGCACTTCTCTGTTTATGTCGACAACCTCGAAGCCTTTAGCTCGACTAACCCGCCAAATCGTTTCGTTGGCGGTGACAACTGCTCTTTGTAGGTTTAGGTCTTTCAAGGGTACCTCGGGGATTGTGCACACCACAATTTGCACCTGGGGCGACACTTCCCGCAACTCATCTACTCCTTTTGTTAACCTCTTCTCTATTTCTGGGGTCCTTCCGTTCAACACGTTGTTCAGCCCGCCAGCTATCACAACCAAACTGCGCCCCTGATCTCTACGAGTCAGCTCTTCCCTTGCTTGTTGCATTACTGCACCCAACATTTTTCCTGGGAACGTCCCTACAGCTACTCTTCTGTCTCCTTTTAGCCTCTCCTGAATTGTTTGCGAGCACCGAGCCAGGTTGGAGTCCCCCGCTATTATTACGTTTTCCAGCTGCCTTGCTCCCTTTGTCTGCTCTGGACATCTGGACTGACTTTCAGGGTGAGGTTCGGGTGGTCTTTTGTCCACTCGCTCTTTCACCAGAGCTTCGCTGTAGGTCGAGCCCCGCTTTTGTGCTCCTTTTGTCGACTTTTCTTGTGGGGTCAAGGACGTTCCCTCTCCATGATAGTCACCTGACTCTTTCTTATTCTGCGTGGTGACCTTTGTCAGCTGCTCCTCGGTTGCTCTGAGCCTTTCGCCCATCTCCTTTCTTATTTGGCGTTCCGCCTCTAAAGCGTCCTCCAGCTCGCCTACTCGCTTTAAGAGGGCGGTCTGCGTTTCTTCCATTTGCTGGAATTTCGCCATAATCGCACACTGGCCACATGACACTTCTACTTCGCATGCCCCATCATCTCCGCAAACATCTACTTTGACTCCCACGCCACACTTTGTACACTTCACCGTTTTTTTCGCCATGATTAGCGCAATGAACGGTCACACACTCGTCAAAAATTAAGCCTCCTAAAAATTTACCACGCACACCTCATGCGGTTATTAGTGGTGCACCGCTACACTGTCCTGGGCTTCAAACGTATATTTTACTAATTCATCCAGTACACCGCACGAAAAAGCACGTATACGATAAATCAGTAGGCTGCAAGCGTACCGCAAACTAAATGTCCCGATATATCCTCAATGCACAAAGGCAGTTCTCCCGCCTTGTGCAACGACAGCGCGCACAAATAAAATTAGAAATAAAAGTGGCCCAAAATTTGGTACTATTAAATATCTTCAGTTTACTTCCCCCGACCGATCCTCTTATCACCCAATACAACCTTCTCCAACTCACACAAACAACAGCGCCACTAAAGGCCGACCACGTGGCCTTGACAAAAAGAAAAAAGGCAGACCCTTGCTCGGGGAAATGCGGGACACAAAGAAAGGCGCAACAAGAAATATTATTTTCCTCTCTTACCCGGTCTAAAAAGGTAAAAAAAACCGCAAGCAAGCAAAAAAAACACTTATCCAATAAAGCCTGACACTCAAACGGTAGCAACTGAAAATACCTATCACGTGGTATCGAAAAGAAAAAGAAAAATCCCTACGCGGGTAAAATACTGGACACAAAGAAAAGCACACGAAAGAAAAGACTACTTTCCCCTACTATTCAATGTAAGAATGCAAAGAAAAATCATGCAAACACTCATCGACTGGCGTCTTCCGGGAGCTCGCTACTCACGTCCTTCCGCTGTGACTCTGCGCCACGACACATATTCACCGTGATGACGCCATCTAGTGTCCAGTCATCCAACCGCCATAATGCACACATCTCTATGGGACAGCGCCATCTAGGAAACTAGACGAGAAAGGGCGATGACAACCAGTGCCATCTAGTATATCGTCACCCAACTGCAGTTTGCATGCATCTCTATGGGACAGCGCCATCTATTGTATGCTACGGGAGACGCTACTGGCTATGGCGGATGGACATACCGGACGGGGCGCAGGTGATGCCTTAAGGAGTTTCGCCCCTAAAAACTTGGACCATCTCCCCGAAGGGAACCCTGGTGGGATGCGAAGCAGCAGCGTTGCGCACGGGTGGCGTCACGGGTTGAACGGCGCTAACGCGGGTGCTGGAAGAACAGTTTGAAGCGAAACTCGGTGTAGCGTTTACTGGTGTAAACGTTTGTTTGAAACGCAGACACGGGAGGCGAGCGGGCGTTGGAGCCGGCAGCTGCGGGCGCTCCGGCGGGTGAGGGAGAGAGTGACGTACGCGCGCACCTGCGAGGGAAGCGTGCGAGGGGAGAGTGACGTCAACGCCCAGCTGCGGCGTGACCTACCTGGCACCGCTGCAACACCTGCGCCGAGGGAAGCGCGTTGCCTCGCGTCTGTGCGGAGGGACAGCATTACACAGGCTAGTCAAAGAGGTGCTTCGCATCTAAAAATCGGCGCCGGCACGTGAGAGGGACCTGCCGTTAACGACTGTGTGTGGAATTTGGAATTCGAAGGAGAAGTTGCTCGGCAGTGCTGCTGCAACCGCGAAAAGGTGCTGGCTACACAGTTCGCCGCATTCGGATGTAGAGGAGGCGTTGGTACAGTGGCTGAAGGCTGCACGGTCGAAAAACTTGCCTATTAGCGGACCCCTCCTCGTGGAGACGGCCCTGGTTTTTTCCTCACAGCTGAAGCACGACGACTTCGTGTGTAGCAGTGGCTGGCTGGCCAGATTTAAAGGGACCCTTAAACGGTTTTGCCGATTTTGTGAAAACATGGTGATCCAGTAGAGCGGGCCGTTAGGATCATTAGAGGACAGATTTCAGCGCTCTGCATAAAGTGCGTAATTTACAATAAGGCTTTGAACACGGGCGTCGCAAAAGATCGCAGCGGCTCATTGAAATGCGTTTTCAAACGCCCCTGCCTATCGAACGATGGAATGGGAGGCCGCTGATTGGCCCCCTAACAAGTGACCGTGCACGTAATTTTCCCAATCTAACTGCAAAAACGTGCTCCTACAACTTGCCCCTTTGTTTCAGCCAACGGTATCGTCGCGGCATCTGGCGGCGTACACACGAGTCGTCGGCGCACTATTAGAGAGGCTAGCACTGCCAAGGCCGGGGACCTCAGTGAAGATATTGGGGCGCTATGTCGCTGCAGAGGGCTCCGCAGGGCAGCTGATGAGGGAGGCGCAGTCGTCGCTAGCGCGCACTCCGCAGCTAGTCAAGTTGAGGGGGAACAGCAGCGGTAAGGAGAAAGGCGACAGAAATAAGCCCATAGCTGCCTTAGCGCATGGTGCTTCGCTTTATTTATGGCGTGAATGATTTCAAAATTGTATTGCCTAATCAGTCATGCAATGTCAATAAAACGTTTTGGGGACCCTTTAAGGCAAGGCACGGCATAATGACGAGGTCCATTTTGGGAGAAGGTGCTACTGCCGACGTAGATGGTGCAGAGCAGTGGCAAAATGGTCAGCTGAGGCACATCATGGAGGACTATGCACCCGATGACATTTTTAACTTGGACAAATCTGCTTTGTTTTTTAAGTTTCTGCCAGACAGAACGCTTGCATTCAAAGGCGAGACATGCACCGGCGGCAAGCATGCGAAGGACAGGATTTCGGTGCCGTTTTGTGTGAATATGTCGGGAACTGACAAAACTCCGCTCCTCGTCATTGGAAAGTCTGCAAAGCCAAGATGCAAGATGCTTTAAAGGTACCCGACTACCATCTGGAGTCATCCATCGGAGCAACATCAAAGCGTGGATGACAACAAAACTCTTTGAGGAGTACATCCGCCTCATTGATCGTCGCTTTGTGGCCAAGAACAGAAAAGTTGTGATTGTTTTAGACAACGCATCGCCGCACATCACTCTGGATAACCTCACGGCTGTGAAGTTGGCGTTTCTGCCACCCAACACCACGGCGATTGCCCAGCCCTTGGACCAAGGCATCATTCGAGCTGTGAAACAGCTTTATAGGAAGAACCTGCTCTGCAGATTTCTTCTTGCCATTGAATGTGGCAAAGCTTCTTCAATAGACCTGATGGGCACAATTCACCTGCTCGAGTACCCATGGCGCCAGGTTGAAGACTGTGCAAAATTGCTTCAAACGCGCTGGCTTCAATGTGTGTGCGGATGACGGAGATGACGCTAGTAACACAATCGACCAGACTTCGGACATCGTCGACCAGGCTTGCGATACTCTGCCTGTTGAAGTGTTGGAGCGGCAGGGGGTTACGGAAGGCATTTCCTTCCCCAACTTCAGAGATGTAGACAACGAGGTTCAGACTTCTCCAGACACTTCTGATGAAGCCATCGTTGCCTCTGTCGTCGAAGTGTCACCAAACCAAAGTGATGAGGATGACACAGAATGTAAAAGCGCGGGCGATTCAGGTCCGACTGTGGCAGAAGCTGCGCATTGCGTCAGCCTCTTGCGGGGTGTTTGCCGAGAAGAGGGGGCTGGCGGAAAAGCTGGCTTGCAGCATAAGCGAGTTTGAGGCCGCTGTCGTTGTTGCGGTGTCAAATGAAAATAACTGACTTTGTCACATGATGTTAATAAATACAGGACGTTTTTTGCCCTTTCATTGCACTCTGAGGGTTCCTCTTTTTGAGAGGTAAGTGGGCGACCTCACGCTTTTTCGGTTAAGCAGTACTACTGTTTAGTACATACTTTTTCTGAGCTGCGGCCATCTACGGTTTAACGAGGTTTTATTGTGTGTGTGTGTGTACAGTCAACGACCGATTTTTCGGACATGCCCGATATTTCGGACGTCTTCGCGGCACTGCCACAAGCCCCATAGAATCAATGTATAAAAAAGTCCGAAATTTCGGATGCTTGAACCCTCCGCCGTCCGATTTTCCAGACTGTTTGAAGCGACGAAAGGTCCGAAGTCATCAAAACTGCGTACTCTCAAATCTCGCTTCGAAGAAACTGACGGGACACGAAAAATTCGTGGCCGCGGAACTTCGTCGCAGCGAAATTTTGTCTAGAATACCAGGTGAGTGTGGAAAATATGATTGTTATGACTTGACCTCTTGCTCCACGCAAGCACACGCTTCGTTTATTGGCATCGAACTCTCGCTAATTTGGATTTACTGGGGCACACAATGAGCTGTTCGAACGCACGACCCTCGGAGCCTCCCGAGTGCAGAGCGCTGCGGCTGCGCGTGGCATCGCGTGCGCCAGAGGCCAACAGAAAACGGAGTGCCAAAGTCCGCCCCGCCGTAGTGATAGCGATCGACAGGAAAGCTACAACGCTTCGTGCCTTTCTATGGCTCTATTGCCTTTGAACTACCGCTGCGTTGGCCGCGTAGTTTGGGAGGTACATACATAATCGCTATCGATGATCGCGATGATAGCGAGAGCGTTCTCGTCTTCATTGGACAGCAACCCATAGTTCCGTGTTCGCGCACGTACCTTCATGAACTGCGTTACCGCTATCCGTGATAGCGACTAGTACGGTTTCTTTCGCAGCGTGCGGGAAGCAGCTATGCTTCGGCTCGCTGTAGCACATCAGGCACACACACACTTTCAGGCTGGTGGTGGCCGTACAAGACCGCGCCGGTAGCGACCGCGGTTTTTGAAACAGGCGAATGGTAAAATCTCCGTTTCGGCATTGGCCACGCGCGTACTTTCAGAGTTGCGTCGCTGGCATTCGTGATCACGGCGACCGTGATTTTGTCTGCAGCGCTTTCAGTGTGCATGTACTTTGTGTGTGTGGCGGCCGCCATCTCGTCAACACGACCGCGATTTTCGGCAGAATTCGGTCCGGCTCCGCCCGGGCGGTGCGCGCGTTGGCTGCGCCCATGCCATCAAAACGGCGCATCAGTAACCTTTGACAGCAGGAAGCGTGACAACGAGCAGTAATTTCATTTTGGCTCAGTGTAATGCGCGCGATGTCATGCACATGGTGGGAGCTCTTAGTAGCGATTCCACCGCGGCTTGCAGGCGCGTCACACCTGCTGGCCACATGGGGTTGGTGCTTCTGAAGCGTAGTATTTTGTCGTTGACCCCCTTGATAAGAAAAATATCGGTAAGTTAGTGCGTTTTTGCATGCATTCGTTTTTCCGGACTGCCCGATTTTCCGGACGTTTTTGCGTTCCCGAGGGGGTCCAAAAAATCGGTCGTTGATTGTATATATATATATATATATCAACTTAATGAAGGGCACACCACTTCCGCAAAAGCGCTGTCCGTTACCAAACCATTCGTGAGGTCGAGAACCGCAGCAGAAAAATATTGGGACACCGGCTGTGCTGCCTTTCTTTTTTTTTTTTTTCGCATAAAAGCGCTGGCTTCTCTTATTGGTCGTAACGTTGAGGAAGTCAAGAACTAGTCACACAATGATGCGCAGCATGAAAATTTAAGTTATATAATCATGTTGCAAATGTACATGCTGATGAGTTTTTGCACCGTCTACCTAGCTTGCCCGCGTCACATTCATGGACTGTCAGCGAAGCCTTCATGACGGCGCCCAGTTCCCACGTGCTTGTCGTACGTGGAGGGTGCCCTTATTGAATTATGTTTGTGCTAAATGAAAGAGAGTCATAAAAAGTTGCTTGAGTTGTAGTTCTTGTCAGGAATGTGAGGTCTTCCGAGTGTATGTACTACATGATGAGTGCCGTACCTGGGCAGAGCCTACGTGTCGCTCACTCGATCGGATGCTTCATTGCCTATTTCTTGAACAGGCTCGAACACACAGCACTGCACGTTGGACCGGTGTGGATACCAGCCAATCACGATCCGTGTATCGCAGTTCTGCTAGTTGACTGCAATGGTAGCCTGTTGTCTGCACCGTTTGAATGAAATATACATACCTGAATGCGGGTGACCACACGAAGCTGTACCACAAAGTCATAATTGCTACAGTTAGCCATAATAAAAGCAATGTGCTTATATGCAGCAAGAAAAAGAACTGATAAAATGCGCACGGCCAGTCGGCGCGCGCGCACTAGCCCAGCTGTGGCAGTCAGCTCCCCCGATGCACTCACGATGACGTCATGGAGCTCGTCAACCAATCATAGGCAGTGACGACGCTTTTATTGTTGCCCATGACGCACGCCGTGCGTTTTTGCTGGAATAGGGTTATTTGCTCAAGTTTATGCCCATTTTCAACCTGATTTTCAGGTCCCTCGCATGAAAAATGCTTAAGTAGTGCTACAACCTCAGCTTTTTTAAACAGTGCTGCAGTGCTCCTTTAAGCGGGAAACATGAACGTGCGCATGCAGTGCTGCAGTGATATCGCCTCATGATATGCGATTGTGAGCATGACGGAAAATATAGGACGTTTTTCGCCCGAAGAACACATCTCTTTAAATGTGTGCAAAAAAAAAATCTTTTTTTTTGTGGCCATCATTCATAATCATGCGAAGAAAGTGATGTGTTTGAGCATTAAAACATTTACTCAATATAGGCATGCGTAAATATAGTGGTATACAGTTAAACCTGCTTATAACAAATTCGTGGATATAACGAAGTTTTTGTATTCCCCGCCGTTACTGCATAGAAGTACATGCATTTGATACCTATGCATAACGAAGTGGCAGCGGGAGACCCCTTGAAATAACGAATTTTCGCCGCGGACAACCTAGAGCTTTTGCCCCAAATTTTGTCGCTTTTGCGCGAGGAGCAACCCGAACGACCTTCTCTGCTGCGACGGAATGCGAAGCGGTGGCGTCGCGCTTGGTGCGCTCGAAGGCACGGTGACTGTGAGGCGAGAGCGAGCGCACGTGTGCGAGCGTGCACGAGGCGGGCCTGCATCCCTCGACCCAGCGATCTTGCTGCCGCGGGTTTGTTTTTTTCAACGTACTGATAGCGCCACTCTTTGATTACTGCGCAAGGCTGCGCTTTACTTCGCTAACCTGACACTAGGTGACAGCGCTTGTTAGGCCTAGCCTGCGTGGTCGTGGGTGGCGTGACTCACGGGAACTTGCCCTTGACAACGCAGGGATGGGTTCACAGGAAATCGCGCTCACGGGGTGATTCAAGGGTGGCGCGCGTGAAATGATTAAAAAAAAACAGAACTGGAGACAAACATTGGTAAACTGGACACGGGCACGCGTTCCGTGCGGAGCGTTCGCAGCTGACAAATGGCCCTGGCAGCATTCTCCGTCGCCGTGGAAATCCTATCCTCGGAGGGCGTGCACGCAACGCGCTGCTGCTGCTGCCTTTTTTTTTTGTCTTCCCTCTGCTCATTATTCATTCATTCCGTGCTCTTTCCTCCTCCATGGCAATTCGCTGCACTCTTTTTGGGCGGTGCACTTCCTTTGTGAAGACTGCTCGCTACCGCGATTTTCCATGGGATTTCCTGGCAGCCGCATTATAGCCGCTCTGTAACCCTTGGGGGGTGCTGCACAATAAGCGCCATGTGTATACATTAAGTTCTATGGGAGGGTAAACGGAGGTCAGAAAAAACCGCATTATAGCCGGTCCTTCACTATAAGTGGTTACGTTACAAGTGGTCTCAGCTGTAAATGTTTCCTCACCCAAAATGTTTTGGGTGAGCTCCGCTGTATAATACCTTTTTGCTTGCCTAGGCATTTATTTCGCGAATTTTCGTGCCAAACCTGCATATAGTGAAATCCTCTTTATAACGAAGTTTTTCGGGAATTTAATTTCGTTATATCCAGGTTTAACTCTAGTACTCAAGCAGCGTATACAGTCACGTAGCTTGACTAACTGAGCCAGTTAGAGGAGTACTGACACCAATTTTCGAAGCTGAGTTTACTCCACCATACAACTCTTCTATATGCGTAGACAGCTCTCAGCAAATGTTAAGCTCAAGAAATGCTGATAACATATTTTAATTTGACGTCAAAGTCAATATTCACATAGCGTGCCTACTGACATCGACACTAGTGTGACGTCAGGCTACAGTACAAATTTTGGTGACTTCACACAGCAGTATGGCAAGTTCTGATAACGTCAGGTACAAAAACATGTAAAATGGCTGCTTGCACGTCACTCTCAGTCGTCTGCTCTCGCTGTTCAGTCGCTGTAGTTGAGAGTGCCCGTGAAGCGAGCGAGCAAAGTCAAATTACCCTCTATCGTCGTGTGTGCCCGCGTATAATCGGAAGGCAAGGTCGCTATGGTGCCAGCATTTTGCCCCTGAAATGCCGTGGAAGTCTCGGAGGCCACCTTAGCTTATCGCGGGCTTCGGAACCACGCCTACACCCACCATGCGTGCCGTACGTTGCATCTTGCACTGTGCCGAACGAAGTATTTGCCGTCGTTGCGGAGTTGCTATAGAAAATTTTGTTCATCGTTCACCCTGCACTTGCTAAAGGCGCTGTGCGCGAGAGACCATGCAAAAAAAAAAAAAAGTCACGTTTTTTTTTGTGGGAACACATCATGAGGGGCTCATTACTATGCACACACTGTGTCGTGTCGTCAGGCTGCTGCGGAAACCGAAACCAGCTTTTGAAGGCATGCTGTAAATAAATTTTCACAGTGTGCTCACGCTTACCAGTACGCTTCTTGGCTCTGGAGGGCTTGGCCTTTCATTTCATGCAAAAAAAATGCCAACTGAAAATTTTCGTGGAAGTACTCCTTTAACTGCCTTGCGTTTCATGGAACATGACATGCAAGGCATTTAAATGCAAGTATGCGTGTAAGTGGTACAGCGGAGTGCACAAGCTGCTTCTTCAACTGAGTGGTTGTAACAGCCCTTTTTTGTTGTAGCCAACAGTGAGAAATGAGCGACAATTCAATACTGAACACTTTCAGTCGTGTAACAGCGATGCCAATATTGTAGACAGTAGAAAACTCTAATATGGTGAAAGAAAAATATACGGACTGAATCGCCAAGGAAGTCAAACTTGTGAGGCTGGGTGATATCAGTGGCCTGTTGAATGGCCTATCACACTTCCTTCATGTGCAGTAAAAACGTTTTGCATGATTACTGCACTCATGGGAGTTTAAAGGACGCATGTATTACTGTTTGACTGCAATGAATGCTTTTATTTAGCTAAAAACTGCCTCAAACTGCTAACAACAGAGCGCCGCTGTGTACATTCAATGCGCACTGCCAAACGCCTATCCACTCTCACGTGGGGACAGTGCTTCCATCTACATGTCAATCTCGAGGCCAGTAACGAAGCATGTTTATCTGCAATTGCAACATGTGAACGAAGTTTCACTGCTGCCACAGACGAAGGCAAAGCCAATAAATCGAAACTCCTGCTTGTGCCCATGGTAAAATGGGCTGGTTTCACATGGCTTTTCTGCGAACGCATTTTCCAAATTGCGCGCCATGCCTGCCTACGCAGTTTGGGTTCAAGGGTCAACGTAAATGCGTGCCTCTTGGCCAAAAGAGTGGAGGGAAACAGAGTGTGTATGTGCACGTGGCCTCGCAGTCGCGCATTGTATTGCACACCTTGCGCACTCCAGCAAGCGCTGTGGTTTGGTATTACACGTCACTCGTGCTGTGTGTCGGCAACCGATTCGATGTTTTTGTTAACGCCAAGTGTCAGTGACAAGCACGTGTAGCCATAAAAATGGTAGTAAATGCAGGGGCTCTCACACATTTTTGCGAGAGATGTTTATCAACTTACATGTTGTAAAAGTTGCCTCTGCATAATTTTATATGGTGGCAGCTCTGTGGTGGGTAACTGTGAGCAGCTAAAACGAGAAGATTATTCGAAAAACAGGGGTAAGGCTGCCTTCCAGCAGTGCCCTTAGCGAAAAATCTTTATTTGCGGTAAACGTGCGCATTAGTTTTCATTTTTTTCACTGGGGATGTACCTTGTTCTTCGTAAAATATAAAAATGTAAAGATGCACCACAAAGATTTTTTGCTGAGTGCACTGCTGAAAGGTCTAAGTAGTCTACCCCTGTATTTCTTATATTTTTCTTCCTTTAGCTACTTACAGTTACCCACCACACAACTCTGCAAAATTACGAAGGCTTTTTCTGATAGAGGCGATTTTTGTGATACTTGTTGAACCAATGCATAGTAGTGGCAACCAAACTTGGCAACGCCATACCTGGTCTTGGCATAATCTTCAGTACATACACCCACACAATATCAAGAAGCAGAAAGTGCGGCCACTGTGAACTGAAGAGCCATAATTCATGTTGTCACCTTGCAGCCTTGCGAGTTTTGACTGAAGTTTTTTATTTCTCGATGGTGCTTACGGTTTTAGGTGTTCGGCGTTCATTGGAGTTTGAGGATGGAACGTCTGGAAAATGTCCAAGATGTTGATAACAACCCTCACTGGCAGCCTTGCTTATCATTTATTATTACACCGCACGTTACACTTGCATTTCTTAATGTTTAGGTGTGACGTACGGCCACTGTGACATGGGTTCTGACAGTGTGCTACCAAGACGTCAAGACGGGGTCGCCAATTCTCCAGTTGATCGCAAACCCTTTTATAAACGTTAAGAATTCTGCTCTTGCTGTATTATTTGAACCCTTCCGTGGCTGCACTTTGCACCAAAGTGCAAATTTCTATTTAATGATGCTTTGAGGCACCAAAGTAAATTGCCGATCTTATCTACGTGAGGTTTACCTGTATTTGAATTAGCTTCGCGCCCAAATTACACAGCTCTACAAGTGACATATCATTACGGTCACTGCTTTAGCTGGGTCAGAACATAATGTACAGAACATAAGCAAGCTTCCCTATGTGTCTTCCTCTTCAACCACTTGTTTCGGACAAGGGGCTGAATGTGACCATTGCCATACTGGATGGTACAAGCAACTTTCTAACTGTGGAACTACCTGGCCTATGATTTCGTCATTCATGAGATCATCGGTACGGCAAAACGATGTGTCATGCACACCCGAGATCACACATTAGGTCCTCAATCTGTTCGCTTGATCAGTGCCATCAAGTTGTGCTGTCAGGGTCATCTTCGAGTTTTTTCAAAGTGCAGAACCATGAGCTTGAAGCACTGTGCAATCTTCCTTGGCTTTATTGCCTTCTGCATATGGGGCACATGTGTGCGTACAAACATACACAACGTATTGAAAACACACTTGAAGCAATGCATGGAATGGCAACTGAAATCTCTTTAAAACAACTAAAAAAAAACCCCTGCACCCTACCCTGCACCAAACAATGATGATAGTGCTGACTGAAAATGAAACGGTGACTTCATTTAATTTTTTTCAGCTAAAGGAGAGTGGGCCTGGTCTCCGAAGGTAAATTATGGCACATACTTTAGTCTTGGAGGTCACTGAGCCGGCAATCAACAGTCAAGCCTCGCCAAAAATCCAATGCAGCAATTCTCGTAATGTCCCAAAACATGTCCGAACCAAGCAATTTAGTCTGGAAAATTTAACGCTAGGGTGCAAATTTGTCAGAAAAATTAGTTGTGAAAATGCATGAGCTTTATGGGAACCTTGACGGTGCATTTGTGAAGTCCAGAATATTCATGAAGTCCGAATTTTCAGAGTTTGAAAAATCCATTGGTAACTCTGCAATACTGACAGTAAATGAAGGGGTAAAGCAGATAATGACTGAATTTGGTATCACACGCAGATATGTGGTGGCTCGTCATGTGGTACATATGAAAGGAGCCAACATTCACTGAAATCAAAGATTTCGACGTCCCCTTATACGAAACTCTGTTAGACATGTTTTTTCGTGCCTGCAGCCAATTAAACACCACTAACCAGACAGAGCCACACCATTTGATGCAGTTCAAATTTCAGTACTTTGTGAAGAAAATTGTACTCTTACCTTGGTGTGTCATCATTGTGGCCTGTGAAACGAATGCGCTGTAGGTGTCAAATTTCTCCTCTCAGTCTGTTGTGCTACCTACCCAGCTGTATGTGACTTGCGATTTTGAAAAGGACACTAGCCTCAAGAGAGATACTTTAAGTGATGACATGTCGCATGAAGCCGGTTCTGGTATCCCTGAAGACTCGCTGCCGTTCTTACTAGTGATCAACCAGTCACTGTCTTCATAGGAGTGTGAAGCCCTGGTCACCGTCATTAGCAAGCTTGCCTCATTGTGTGATTTTTCCCAAGACGCTAATAATGTTTGTGCCCCACTTATGCAGGCTCACCACAGGGTCAACACGGAGCCCACACAATCCCATTAGACAAAGAAACCATGTCTCATTGCTGAGCAGGTCTACACCATGCTAACAAAGGGTGTCATCTAAGATGCATCTGGCCCATGTGCTGTGCCGGTCATCTTTTTGAAAAAGAAAGAGGGCTCCCTTACGTTTTGTGTCAACTACCAGCGTTTCAATTGTAGAGCAAAAAAGGATGTGTACAGTCAAACCCGGATATATCAAACTCGCCAAAAAAAATGTTTGTTTGTTCAATATATGGCATAATTCGATATATCCTTGCTGTAGGATTTGATGGCGTAAAGGCACCATAGCACTGAGAAAACATTTTATTAATATAATGGCTGACTTGCCTACCCTTTTTTAGCACGAAATAGTTATGTACAGGCGAGCCCACATATAACGGCCCCACTTAAAATGAACTTCGTCTTAAACCGAACGATACCCACGTGACCGTGGAAATACACATTATTTCAATGGCAAAAAATCACACTTACAACGAACGCCTTTGAACCCTGCCGATCGGTTACAGCGAACGGAGTCCGTGATCCGGCGACTGCGGAGACACCCCTTTCGACCACCTATAAGCCATCGGCGAGCTAAACGCCGACCCTGCCTCCGCAGGCTTCTCATTGTCGTTCTCCCCGACAGTTTTTTGTTACGCACCCCTCCGTCCTTTGTCCCCCTGCTGCTCCGAGCACCCCGCATCGCCAGTGGGTGCGGGGTGCTCACTGACTTCGATATTTCGCGATTCGTTCCGAGTTCTTGTTCATTTTGCACTCCGTTCAGCATGCCCTGCACGCGTGCGGAAGGGTAAAAATGGCTTACGCGGCACGAAGTGCGAATTATCGAAGTCGGTGGGGCCGCGCAAGTTCGACTTTTCACGATCCGTCCCGTGTGACAGCCGTTTTCACCCTTCCGCGAACAACCGGCGCCCCAATGAGATTCTCTGACTACAGTGAACTAGAAGAGCATCTGTACTCTGACCGCTGCGCGCATAGGCCACTCTCCCAAGTACAGTGACTCTATCCCGAGGCCGTTCTCCTCTCTTCCCCCTTTATCGCAACTCCTCCGCCTGTCTCCACGCCGGCTCGAATTCTGAAGTTTCTTTTTCTGGGTAGAAACGAGCTCAGGCAGGGCGCATGGAATGGCTCAGAGCCATTCTACGCGTACTTGCTTGTGTGTCGCACGTGCGCGTCTTGCTCGTCGTTGGTGTGCGTGTGTGTCAGGATGGCGGACGGGAAGCCTTCCGCGCAAACAGATGGCACGAAGCGAAAAGCGCTGGACATTTCTACCAAACGAGCATTCTAAGCGAGCTAGCTCAAGGCGCTAAAAACTGCGAGTTGGTTAAGAAGTACGGCGTGTCCAAGTCAACGATATCGACGATTCTAAAGAACAAGGACAAGATAATCAGTGCCGATGCCAACTCGACGGACAGAAAGCGCCTGCGGAGGGCCACCTACGCGGACATGGAGGAAGCGCTTCTGAAATGGTTCGTCGACGCGCTGGCTCGGAACATTCCGATAAGTGGTCCTATGATGCTGGCCAAAGCGAAAGACTTCGCATTCTGTTGGATTTTCCCGACTTCTGCCCAGGAAATGGCTGGCTACATCGGTTCAAGGTGCGTCATGGCATTGTTTTTAAATCGATTGTCGGTGAGGCGGCCTCGGCCAGCGACCAAGACGTTGCCTCGTGGCTTGAAGCAAATCAAGACTATTTTAAGCTATGCGGAGCGAGACGTTTATAACGCAGACAAAACTGCGTTATTCTACCAGATGCTGCCGGGAAAAACGCACGCCATGAAAGGCGACACATGTGCTGGCGGCAAGCACAGTAAAGTGCGCGTCACAACGCTTTTGTTCACTAGCATGGATGGCAGCGACCGGCGCGTGCCCTTTGTAATCGGCAAGTCGAAGAAGCCGCGTTGCTTTCGGGGCTATGTGCCTGTGCGTTACAGGCATAGTGCTAAAGCGTGGATGACGCACGATTTATTTGCAGAGTGGCTGAGCGAGTTAGACCGCGACATCCACAAGCAAGGCAGGCATGTGCTGCTTGTGGTCGACAATTGCTCCATTGCTCCACGCACCACGTACAAGCGTCTCTGACGGCAGTGACCCTGCTTTTCCTGCTGCCCAACACAACGTCGAAAGTGCAACCGCTTGACTTGGGCATAAACTGCACGTTTAAGGCTTATTATAGGCGCCGCGTTGTGGAGCGCATGCTCATAGCTGTTGACCGGCCGGCAGCCAACCTGCCGCTTCGCGTGTCGCTGTACTCAGCTCTGGAGATGGTAAAGGCTTCGTGGGCGGAAGTAACGGCTACATGTGTGCAAAACTGTTTTCGCAAGGCCGGCTTCGCGGACGTCGGACCCGATGCCAACCCTGAAGCTTCTGAAGAGGACCACTCCGGCGGCGATTTGTGGCAGCGTGTTGTTGACTCCGACATGGGAGGGCGGGACATCTGCTGGGATGATTTCGTTATGGCCGATGATGATGCTGACACCGCGGAACCGTGCACGGATGAGGGCATTGTCAATGAAGTGCGCAGCAAGAGCGACTCGGAGGAATCAGATGACGACGACGATGAAACGTTGGAGCCAGCGCCCACAGGCGTGCCTGTAGCAATTGGCTACATAGATAGCCTCAGGCAACTTGTCTATGCCAAGGGCCTCGGCGAGGAGCATGCTGCCGCTTTAAATAAACTGGAGACCACCCTTATCGCATCGGCACTCTCGAAGCAGACGTGCATCACGGACTTTTTTGCGAAAAAATAAATTTTGGGTTTTCACTTGTAACTTTTTAAAAGCTGTTTTTTCATTTATTACGAACTTCGGGATACAACGAACGGACGGCGCGTCACGCTCAGGTTCGTTATAAACTGGCTCGACTGTATTTTCTTCTGTTTCAGCCTTTCTGCTGTCTAAACTGCTTTTCTAAGGTGGTACTGGCTGTCTTCCCTGCAATCGCACGGGAAAGCCAACTTGCGGGGCCACTTTTGAAGCACATGGAGTTTGATATATCGGTTGTCATTGCTATTTTTGTTCGATGTAACCATTACTTTGGCTATATATATCCTCAATGTAAATTTACCGTGTTTAGAAATTGTTCAATATACGACATAATTTGATATAAACGGGTTCGATATAGTCGGGCTGGACTGTATTCGCTTTCCTGAATTGATAATAATAATAATAAGTGATTTATTTCAGACACAGAGTGAGTCTTGGATGACAAGGCAAAAGGCAGAACATTGCCTGACTAAGGCCTTGCCACCCATACATTACTCCACCAATGTTATTGACTGTCTCAGTTATCTTACTTTTCGTCTGTGGGCCTCTTAACAGCCACAAATATAAGAGTGGCTTTAGACAGTGAATATTAGCTATTGCCTTATGGTACATTATTTTTCTCTCATCTCTCAGAGCATCTTAAAATTGGCTATGGGATATGGAACCTCCTGACAGCTACAGGGATAGTGGAACTGTTGAACTGAGCACACTTGCATATTTTTCAGCATATGACAAGCGTGACATATACCTAGGTATATTCTACTAGTCTGTGGAACCAAATTAGTGGCTATGTGAATAACCAATATGCCAAGTACTTTTCTGTGCTTAAGTTCTGTGTAGTGGGACATGTAATATTGAAGAGTAAAAGAAAAAAAAAAAGGTAAATGTGAATCCTTCTTTCTTTGTACAGAGGTGTGCGGCCTTTTGGTGTCTCTTTATTGGTGGCTGGCTGGGACAATGGCCGTGGCTATGTCTTCCAGTGTGACCCCTCGGTGAGCCCTTAGATAATTTACCTTTTCACTTAGTCCCTGTGAGCATGAGTAAATTCTCTTGAAAGTGCAACTGAACACAATATGATCCAGTAAATTGAAGCTAAAGAGGTGCACCCTGCTATTATTAAAAAAGCATTATAAATTGCCAGCACACAGAGGTGATGGGCAGACTTAATGTTGTTAGTGAAGGCAACTGGTAACATTGATGTATTAATAGCACTCTATCTTATAGTGGCTGTGCCATCATGCTCCCAGTGTAAACTCTTCCCTCATTATGAACATATCAGATGGTGTGAAGAGAGTGTGTGTGCCATTACAGTTGCATTAAAGAAACGTCAACACTACCTTCAGAAGGGACGTAAATTCATTTGCTTTTGCTATAATTTTTTTATTTTCGTATTTTTGCTGTCATTTGTTATTTTCATATTCAGTGTAATGCAAATAAATCTGGCATTTCTACATGGATTCCATTAGTCTGTTGTAGTTGGAATGTTGCAGTCATCGTGGTGCTAAAAATATCACCGATGATTACGATACTGCCTAATGTGAACTCGGAGCACAGCTGTTTAGGCGTTTTGATTTTGCGATGAGTTGAGGCAAACAATTTGAGAGAGACATTTATGCACGTACAGTTGCAGAGACCTGACATCGGCAACGTTAAACCTCTGCTCAGCAGCAGCTTGTTTAGCAGCAGCAGTGGATGATACACCTCCATCAGTTGCGTCACTCATTGTTCAGAAAGAACTGGCTGAAGCCATCTTGTATACATTAAGAAGAGAATGCTGCGAGTAGCATGACTGGTGCGCACAATTTCAGTGCAGCCCATTTCACATCAACCGCCGCAGACTGAGCATGGTGCGACCACCGGGCTGAATCTTTGCATAGTTCCCATAGGCCGTCTCAATGCAGACACTAGCACCAGAGTTCCCTTCAGTGATGACCCTCCACATTGGGTACGGTCATTATGGTGGCGTGCACACGTGTTTATGTCGCCATGGCCGCAGAAAGAGCAGCCATGCTGCGCCGCATGTTTCCGTCTCCTAAAGAGTACAGAAGTGGAAATTCCGGTGGATGTAGAGTGCATGTGTTGCCCAATTCCAAACATATACCTTGCTCTTGGCACATGATAGCCTGAGATACTTATGCACCATAAAACCCAACACAACCCAACCCATGTGTTGCCACCTCATGGTGGCTGTCACAAATGAAATGCAGCTTGAACTGTTTCGCTGTTTTGTTCATGGCCACTGACTGAAAGGATCCAGTGGTTATCGACCGCTGGACCCCTTTAGCAAATTTTGCATGCCGGCGCCGGCACACTGGTTGCATTCAGATATTCAAGTTTGAAAACCTCTGCTGCAGGGAAAAAAAAAATGTTTCGCTATTTCAAATTCACTTGAATAGGGTATTATAGAGTTCGCTGATTATGTAGTGGAAGTGTTTATTGTAGGGTTTCAGTGCCTCCTACTCGCTCTCCACTAAAATGAGGAATCACAAAGTTTTAAAACCGAATGGAATATGTCGTAGACGTGATGCGAGTCCCTGTTTTCTCCGTATTTCATGCCCGTGTATTTCGTGCACGGACTGCTCTTTCTCAAGGTAAAAACAGCCAGTAATTAAAAAGAAACAACACTTCAGATGCTCATTTGAAACCTTTGTTTACTGATAAAGAGTATGTAGTGCAACATTTTTTAGCTCGCAATTCATTGTGTTCTTTATTTCCACACTGAATGTGTTTTACTGCAATACTAGTGCATATGCTTACAGGGCGCTAAATCAACATACAGAAGAGAGGGACACACAGACACACAGAGCGCCACTACCAACTGATTTATTCAGGACGGAAGAAGGGTGACTATTTATACTAAAGCACATGCGCAACACGGAGCAATCATGCAACAAAGCAAGTTTGTTTATCTTATTTCAGGTGCATGTGAAACACTTGCATCTCGACATCAAACAGCGATATAGAGGTATCACTCACACACCTATCTCCTTTCATTTTTATGAAGTGGGCTTCCAAAAGTTCCCTAGCTGTTTTATTAGCACTCCTACCAAGTATGGCAGTGCGCCTAAAATGCGGTTCACTCACGCAGGCTCTACAATGCACGCTAAGGTGCTCACCTTCCGATTTACTTAAACTATTAGAGTGCTCCCTCAGTGGAACGTTCAGGCACCTGCCTGTTTGGCCCACATGATTGCTCGGTGTTGCGCATGTGCTTTAGTGTAGATAGTCACCGTTTTTCCGTCCTGAATAAATCAGTTGGTGGTGGCGCTCTCTGTGTCTGTGTGTCCCTCTCTTCTGTACGTTGATCTAGCGCCCTGTAAGCATATGCACTAATATGAACTAACTAGCCCAAGAGGAAGTTTTATTAAGATATATCACTGCAATACATTGCCTACGCATCACCGCACAACACTGCTGTAGTTGCAACGATGAGGTAAAGGAAGGTTCTGTTATAAATTTTTTTAATGTTCATTTCTGTTCTAATTGTGAAGCATTTCAGGTCCTCATAATTTGTGAGTCTGTATCGCAAAATTATCATCATCAGTTAAGGTCCTCAAGAGTGCGCGTGCACTTCTATGCACTGCCCAATGTGCAGCGTTCGCACGTGCACTCCTTTTTGTGCACATGACCTCAGCCCACTGCTACACTGTCAAAACTGCAGCTGGACCAGGGCACAGAAGACAGTGTGCATCAATTTCCCAGGTGCACAGCCTGTGTGCAAACGCATAGTGCAGTATAGCGAAGGGGTGGGACACCGTTAAGCTGAGGCCATGCGTTTTGCACCTGCCACCGTCTCTGGTTCGGCCCAAACGTCTTTGCGCTGAGCTCAGTGTGAAATGTTGAGAAGTCTTAGCTGGGTCTTGCAGTGCTTTGCAAGGCATCTCCTGAAGCTCGGGACCACGATGAAATGTGGGTGTGCCAGACATAAGCCTGGAGCAGCCAAGTGCCCATCAGCTTCGCTAGCCCCTAGTGCAAGCTTCACTATTTTTTCTTTCATGTACTTTTCATATGACCATTGCACTGACCTTGTACCACTGACCATGTACAGTGGTACATAATTACATGTACCACTGTACATGGTCAAACTAGAAGAGAAGCTCAGGGGAAGATGGATGCTTGAATCGATGAACAAATCGCAAAATACGATTTAGAACAAGGAATGTCGCAGGACATGGTCAGTGGTACAAGGTCAGTGCAATGGTCATATGAAAAGTACATGAAAAAAAAATTTGGGAAGCTTGCACTAGGGGTGCAAGGCTAGCGAAGATGTACAGTGGTACATGATTACATGTACCACTGTACTGACTGCTACAGGAGCAGAGGCCTTTGTCAGGCCTCTGCAGCCTTTTTGGTGCTGGTGCTGTTTCTTCAAGAGGCACAGGCACTGATTTTTTATTTCACTAGATAAAGTTGTTACCACCAAAAGAAATTCAGCACTGGTGATGTCCCCTTAGTCTATGTAAGGGTATGCTTATATAAGCCAATAAGTTTCAGGGAACCCTGGTCATGAGAAGGAAATGTAAAAAAAAAATTAGCAGATCCCACGTGCATTGGGAATCAAGGAAATGCGAAGCACGCATAAGGAACGTAAAATGGATTTGCATTGTTGTCTCGCTATACCGAGTTTGGTACATATGAAGTTAACGAAATGGCCGCAAGAGCACCATGACTGTGGCATGTAAACCATGCCGCTCATACACGCATGTCATGATTCTAACATTATGACCTGTCATTCACGTTCGTCATGCAGTCGTGTTGTGCCATAGCAATTTTGGTACACATCTCATTAAGGAAACGAGTGGCATGTAGATCATGCCGCTCATGACATGCATGTCACAATTTTCATGTTATGACCTGTCATTTATGATCGTCATGCTGGGCCAAACCAATTTTCGTATTCATCCCATTAATGAAACGGCAGCATAGCGCCAGGACCATGGCATGTAAATCATGCCGGTCATGACACGCGTGTCATGATTCTAATGTTATGACCTGTCATTTACGTTCGTGATGCTGTCGTGTTGTGCCATAGTAATTTTGGTATACATCCCTTTAACGAAACGCCTGGCATGTAAATCATGCCGGCCATGACATGCATTTATGCTTTTCATGTTATGACCTGTCATTTATGTTCGTCATGCAGTCACATTGTTGCATACCAATGTTCCTATACATCCCACTAACGAAACGGCCAAGAGAGCACCAAGACCGTGGCATGTAAATCATGTCGCTCATCACATGCATGTCATGATTTTCATGTTGTGAACTGTCATTTATGTTTGTCATGCAGTCATGTTGTGGCATGCCGATTTCCATATACGCCCCATTAACAAAACGCGTGGCATGTAAATCATGTCGCTCATGACACGCATGTCATGATTTTCATGTTATGACCTGCCATTTATGTTCGTCAGGCAGTCATGTTGTGCCATACCAATTTTCGCATACATTCCGCTAGCGAAACGGCCAGGAGAGCACTAAGACCGTGGCATATAAATCATGCCGCTCATGACATGCATATCATGATTTTCATGTTATGACCTACCATTTATGTTTGTCAGGCAGTCATGTTGTGCCATACCAATTTTCACATACATCCCATTAGCGAAACGGCCAGGAGAGCAGAGCACCAAGACCGTGGCAAGTAAATCATGCCGCTCATGACATGCATGTCATGATTTTCGTGTTATGACCTGTCATTTATGTTCGTCATGTAGTCATCATGTGGCATACCAATTTTCGTAAACATCCGATTAGCGAAACGGCCAGGAGAGCACAAAATCGTAGGCGGCTAGATAGATAGATAGATAGATAGATAGATAGATAGATAGATAGATAGATAGATAGATAGATAGATAGATACAGTAGAATCTCGATGCATACGAATTCATAGGGAGCACGTAAAATATTCGTATCATCCTGAATTCGTATGAGCCAAAAGAAGTTAAAGCTGATCATGAAGATGAACAAGAACTTTCTTGGGGTCAACTACTTCTTGCTGAAAAAGTCCATGATGTTCTTTTTAACTTTTTCAACTTCGCTGTCCCTCAAGAAAGCCGCCTGAAAGAAACCATGCTGTGGTTTCTTCACTCACGCTGCCGGTGCTTACGGTGCGACGCAGTACATCGAGGGCATCAAGGTTTTCCGACATTGACGGTAGGAGAACACAATCGCCGGCATCTTCACCATCACTCTCAGACTCGGTATCCTTTGCCTCGTCAACCAATTCTTCGATGGATCGCGGCCCACAGGTCGCTACGTTGTCGTCTGCGGTGATGAAGTCTCGCGCCGAAGCTCGTGTTTCAAGGTTGTCCCAACTCTCGATGTGCAAATCGTCCTCAGGCTCTTGGGTTTCTTCCGTCGAAGCCGCATCCGATTCCGCGAAAAATCCGCACTTGCGAAAGCAGTTCGCTATCGTGTCCTGGGTCACATTATCCCAGGACATGGCCAAGAAATGTAACGCATCAAGCAGACTAATCCGCAAGTTTTCATCCTTGGGCTCAATTTTCGCCAGGAGCCTCCGCACAAGCAAGCCCTTGTAATGATGCTTCACATTTCGGATTATTCCCGCATCCAGCGGCTGTAGACGGCTCGTGGTGTTTGCGGGCTGGAACCTTACGGCGACATTGCTGAAGTTGCAGTCTTTGGGATGGGTCGAACACTGGTCGACGAAAAGCTTATTTTTTCTGTTTTTTGCTGCCAGTTTCCGGTCCAAAGTCGTAGGAAACGTGCGGAAAAAATCTGCATTAAAAAATCTGAGTCAGTCACTCGCGTGAAGCGGTCATTTCGCGCATTCGTATCATCCACAATGGCTGAGGAAACTGTTCGTATAACACCGAATGACGGCGCATTTTATACAACGTGGTCCGTCCAAAACAACATTAAAATTCGTATCATCGTGAAATTCGCATCAACCGTAATCGTATCATCGAGATTCTACTGTAGATAGATAGATACGCTCAAGCTCGCCGAAGTTCGCTAAGAAATGCTTCACATTTAAAATAAAAATGGGCTGGAATGCAGTTCGCAAGTGCTTTCCTATCATGAGCAGCAGCATACCTGCTATACTCTCGATAAGAAAATTTAATAAAAATTGCACCCAATAGGTATTTACGTTTGAAGCACACTTGAAGGGTAGCAAGAAAGCTAAGGATGCCTGTACGAGTGATGGAACTAGAGATAGTACGTGTAATGCTAAGGTACAGGGTTGCAGCGGTGTGGATGACAGTGCAAAAGAGGATAGCCAATTTTATTGTTATTAAGGAGTGAAGCTGGGCAGGACAAACTCTCTAAGAATGAGGTCTGAGGAGCAGGCAGTGTGATGATGCATGCTGAGAGAAGTGAAGCATATTTGGGGATGGCAAAGTTCTAGGCAGTGTGATGAAATGAGAGAATTCACAGGTATAATATTTTTGTTTCGCAATCGCCACAGTTGCTGCCGCTTGGCGAATGTCATCTGCACTCGCGTTGACGCCGCTGACGTGCAGTTGTCTGGCTTTCTGCTGGCATGTCCGAAGATGCTTGGCTAGACAGGGCTCGTCAAGTGTCAGGAAGAAAAAAAAAACCTTTCAAAGTGTACGTGGCTGAATGTAGACAAGGGCGCACTGCCAAACAGCCTGCCCAGTCCAGAGCGGCCCATTCTACGCAAACCACCTCGCTGCAGTTCATCTTGTTGTCAGATTGTCAGTCAGTGCTTCCAGCAGGATCCAAAATGGCATTGTGTGGCATATTATTCAGTGGACGGGATCGCCAAGTGCACGAGAAATGTAGTGAACTTTGGTGTGTCTGGCATCGCAGTACGCAATCAAGCGGAAGTTGCTAAACGATGTTAGTGGGCACTGGCAAGAAGGTGGCACTGAACTTATTGTTGTGGACTTAGATAAAAATGTTCTTTGGCTTGTGCTTTGCCTTGAGTTCGGCACAGTGAGTGACCTTGAAAGCAGTGGGCACGGAATGTGTTCACAGCCCATGTGCTTTGTTATGCATGTGACTTGTGTGAAGAGGGTTTCTAATCTCCGACGATTGCTGTAGATATGGTGCTAAGGCAGCTTTAAGATGCGATTATATGATTTTTAAAGTGAAACTGTGCAGCGAAGGCCATGGGTAGTGTCCAAAAAGGAGCAATGTCAGCCGTTTCTACGTGGCACTCCAGCCTGGGTATCATTTTCTAGTTCATTTTTTACTTTAGTGCTTCAAGCACGAGTCACAATCGCAAACTATGTAGGGCCTGATGGTCCCCAGCACGTCCTTTCTTAATTGCTATGTAATGATTGCCCCAATCACTTTTAAAAATAAACACTGTTATTTGTTACATGCGCAAATCTGCCATACCTATAGCGTGTATGCACAGTTGTACTTCACTAAAAAAAATGTGGCTGCAAAATGCAAGAGCACATCAGGTGATTTATAGTTCGCCTGGGCCCTTTAGCAAAAACACCTTGCTGTGCTTCCCTCAATGGGACCCCTGCGCTGCTGACCCCCTAATAAACTACTGATTCAGGAGACTTATCCCTCTGGTGTTCACAGAAGTGAGATGCCCATGCAGAAGCTATGCACTTCGCACACTTTGATATGTACACTCAAGAACTCGAGGACAGATGTCTCTCAGTCAGTACATTTTGTTATTGTACATTTTATTATGAATGACGGGAAACTTGTGAAACAAGATTCCCGTTGACGTCCGTTAGCTCAATGAAATTAGACTAACTTTTAAGACAGCTAGACGCTCAAACCTAATTGAAGAATGAAAGTTATTTATACAGGCAATCCATATCTGCTGTATATTTTCAGAGTGGCAATTCCTACACAGCAATAAACATCTGGGTAATCATGCCCAGCAAACCGAAATTGAGTGGTCAAAGAATGCAGTTGTTGCTACCCTCAGTAGTGTCCTGTGTGACATAGTTGTTCTCCTCACATTGCCGAGCAACTATGAGCAAGTGTCGTTATTAAGGGGCGATTTTTATTGTTTCACTGCTGCACCTGATTGTACTTGCATCAATAGCCACTCAGTAGTGAAGGGCTGAGCAGTCTTCTGCCTTATTTGATTGAGTTCAAAAATTTCAGTATTCACAGACACCTCATGTAAATGAATCGTGGGCTCCTTGCAGGTACATCTTAATGGTCAGCGAAAGATTCATCTTTTACTGAAGTTAGTGCTGTTAGCAACGTCTCTGGGTAGCCTCGTGCCAGACTCCTCAAAATGGGCTGACAAAATATTTGCAGGAATTGCTCATTATTCAGCAGTTTCCTTTTGTACAGTCTCGTTTTGGGACCACAAAATTCAAGCAGGAGTGGCTTTTTTCCCTTTTCTCTGTTGATTTTGTTGTGGGATTCAGCTGTATACTACGTTGCTAACCTACGTGTGTGTTTTCACTGTTTACACCTGTCTGCAGGGTGCCTACTTTCCATGGAAGGCCACTGCCATGGGCAAGAACCAGATGAGTGGGAAGGCATTTCTGGAGAAACGCTACAGCGAGGAACTGGAACTCGAAGACGCTGTGCACACAGCCATTCTTACACTGAAAGAAGGCTTTGAAGGCCAGATGACGGCCGACAACATCGAAGTTGGATTGTGCAATGCCAGTGGCTTCCGTCGCCTCTCACCTGGAGAGGTTAAAGACTATCTGGCCAACATTGCCTAGCCAGTGTGTATAAAAAAAGCCACGGGCACTTGTTTCCTCATGGGTCTTTCAGTCTGTCATTGATGCATGCACTGCTCAGTAACTCTGATGAGTGTGACTACTAAGGGACAGTGTGTGTGTGAAAGCCCATTTTAAAGAAAGACCATGATTGTGGAGAACATGCCCATATAAAAAAATTTATTTAATAGCAAGTTTCTCATCATTCCTACTCCACACATTCATATTTCAACCATATTTCTTGCACTGAGTATACACACTAAGAAATGAAGCCGAGGCAAACATGCACATGTGTCACATCTGTCTCATCCTTGTTCTTAGTACTCAGCGCAAAAAGAAATTGCGAACGAACTTGGCCAATTCATTTCTCTGCTGAATGTGCTCAGCACATTCACAGGTTCAAACACCTGTGAATGTGCTGTAGTGTCAAAAAGAAGCGGTTTTCACCAATCCTGAGCTTAGAGGCATGGGAGGCAATCGCCCGGAAAGATTCCCAAAAACTGACGTATCAGTTACCCAACAAAACGAAAGTTCGAGCAATTATTTAAGTCCCTTTGGTGTTTTAGCAAAGCGCTAGTGGTGGTTCAAAGACCGAGTTGGCAGCTCAAGACAATACAAATATTCCCAATAAATTGGCACTTACACAAACAGATTCGTACAGACGGGTTACAGCACAACTAATTATTTAACACCAAAAATATGAGCCCATGCATTACAACAGGAGAATGTAACACAAAAAAGTCCTATTCACCAAGGGCAACTCAGTCCCATCAACATGTGGCTTGCTAGTGGATCTCGACATTTGGTCTGTGGAGCAGCGTCATCCCACTTCTGATTTGATTCACTGTGTCATACTGGCACTGATTGACGATGGACTACTGCTCGCTGTTGGTCGCATTCTCCTTAAAATTCCTTCAGCTGGTCTTTCGGAAAATTCGGTGCAGATCATCTGATCTCTGCATGCCCTGAGCTGAGGGAAATCTCTCGAACGTGCTCGTCCCATCTGTGAGCCATCGGCTTGCATCTTACTTGACTGTTGCAGTTAGCGTCGGCATGTGCCCGCTCTGTTCTGCTTCTCTCATTCTGTCGTGGGTGCAATGCTGCGCCCCGGTTCCTTCGAGACGTGCACCAGTCTAGTTTCGGCGAGCTGTTGTGTAATGTCAAAGGTGCTGGAACTTCTGCTCTGTGTGCATTTAAAGCGTAAGTTGTTACAGGCTCTTTACAGTGACCGAAACTGGGCCAATGCCGCCTGTGTCCTTAACCACTGTCAGCGTCAATGTGGATAAAAGGTCTGTGCCTGTGCGGACTACAACCCTCCCACACTCTCACCGCTTTGTTTGGCATCTTGCATTCTCAGCTACGGCTCTGATATGCTAACTGAGGCAGTGGCTCCCACCTCTGGCTCTCAGCCATGACCCTAATCGGTAATATTGTCTTTCAGTGACGATTTCGAGCACACGAGTGACAGTACAACACGGACAAAAAGAAAACACGAGATACAAGCACGCCATTGTGTTGTCACGTGGTCGTGATGCACGCAGACTCGAGACCAAGCACGCAGAACTCGAGACGATGTCAGACGAATTGTTTACTGGGCGAACTTGTGCCCGGCAAAACAAAGCCAATGACAATGCACAGCAGTAGCGGCGTGAACACTCGTTGGTCGACGAAAGATTGACAAATTTAACGGCTAAATGCGCCGGCTTTTATACACACGTCATAACGCGTTCTCGCATTGGCAGTTCGAGAAGGCACTCGAACGTGCGTGTCAGGCATGCAATGTTTCAAGAACGGTCAGCACTGTTCCTGAAGCAACATGTAAGATAAACGCGGCCTGCACTGCGCATAAAGCGCAGTCCCCACTAGCGCCAGAAACGCGAGCGGCAAGATCCGTGGAAAGCGGCAGCAACATGTGGCAGATGCTCGAATGGGTCGAGAGCCATCTTTTGAGGCAGCCGCGAAGCAAGCGCCAATCAGCACGGCCACCTGGATCGGAGCGCGCGCCGCGCGCTCCGATCCAGGTGGCCGTGCAATCAGTAGCGCTTTCTAGTACACTCTAGTAGCGCGCCGCGGAGGCGTGGCCACAGACAGTTCCTCCTCTATCTTTCAGTGCCCGGCAGAACAGCGCGACAATACATAGTTTGCACGCGCGTCACTTCCGGCGGCTTCAGCGGCTCCGTCCGCCATTGCTAGGTACAAGCCGGTCCCGTTGACGTACGGACGGCCGTCTACGCGCTTCCTTGTGTTCCTTGTTTCGTTCGCAATAATGCGCATATGCCAAATATTGGGTTGCTGATGAACAAGCAAAGGTACTACACTGACGACTCGATGTCCTTTAAGCGCTTGGACTGCGTGCGGAAGCATTTGGCTGGGGTTGACTGCTAACCCGAAAGGCGCGGGTTCGACGCATACCCCCGGCCGCGGCGGATCTCAGTTAGGTGGAGCCGAAATTCTAGAGACCCGTGCACTGTGTGTTATTAGTGCATGTCAAAGGACTCCAAGCAGTTGAATTTTCCGGAATTCTCTGCTACAGAGCATGCCTCGTATCACATCGCGCTTTTGGCACGTACGTACGCTAGAAATTTTTATTTGACCGAGAGCCACACATTGTGTCTTCGTGTTCATGTTCTCACGAATAGTACGAATGTGCAAGTGTGCTTTTTGCACCTGTATGACAGGTACAGTGCTTTTCTGAAGCTTAAACGTATGTTAGATTATGCACCAAGGGACCTACATGACCGCTCCTTGAGCCGGTCATGTATAGGCTCCCTACTATGCACCGCACTTTCGCGCCGCTACCAGAGCCGGTGGCAGTCGCGAAGATGATGGTGAAAATGGGAAAGTTTGTGTTTGGACAGTCACTTTCTCGCGAGGCTTTATATTGCCGCGTAAAATGGTTTCTGCACTAATGTGCAACCGCAACTTCAGGTAATATGTAAGACAACTAGAAACGTTGCGCTGTGTTTACATTTAATGTGCATGCAATCGCGGAAAGATGAACAGCTACATCTGCTAAAGTGGCAAATCGCCTATGCTTGAAATGGGAACCGCAACATATGAAGGAGATATCCTGGTGTCATTCACCCTTAGCGGTGCGAAACGATGAATTCTTGTTTTTGCCTCACCTCGCGGTGTACGACGACGGGCTTCGACTGGAGTCACATGTTGCAATAGCACTGCGGCAGTTAATTGCCTCCAGAAGCACTCAGTTGCTGGTGCGCGGAGCGGTTTATAGGCGTTTCTCGGTTACAAGTCTAAGTAACAGGTCGACAAAACCAGCTAACTGATTATGTCCACCTGAGCTGAAGCGGGCATCGCTGTAGCTTCACATCTGCAGTCACATCAGCGTTGCGTGCGAGGGGTCGTCGTCTCGTACCGCTCCTGCTCTGTGCCGGCAAGGTCATTGTAGTACGCAGGGCAAAACTCGAAACGCCCTTCGGCGTCGCCACGCTTAAACCGCCGTACACGGTTGTCAGAAGCGCGTTACACTGCACGGAGAACAAGCAGGCGACTCAAACGAGGTACCTAGCTATGGCGGACGGAAAATGCAGACGACGGACGTGACGTCACGTGCAAACTATGTATAGACCGCCGCCGTTGGCGCGAGTACAGCGTACCGCCGCCAGGCGCTGCCACCTAAACGGGGGAGTTTCGGCACGCGTTCCTCCGCGTTGGCCGCACCACCCGTGTAACAAAGCTTAAATGTGAAACATGGGAATGTAGTCTACGTTAGAGCTGGCTATCCCACGTTCACGCGTAATTGATCTCTCGCAGTGTTGAGTACACACGCACGTCGTTTTTTTTTTTTTTTTTTTTCATTTTGTAAGAGAGCAGAATGAGTTCGCTTTCAGTGAAGACGCGCGTTGGAGGTACTGTTCAGTAAGCGTACGAGAAATGTAAGTAGCAAGTTCAAGCGTGAATATGACCTAAAGGCTTTTAATTTTTCTCTTATTACGCGAAATGCCTGCCTCGCCGATCTGTCAGTCACCGAAAATGCGCGTCCGGAAGAGGGTGGGCCATATATAAGTAAGGTACAAGTTTCAGTTGGTGCGACGCATGAGTGTTCGTGCGTTTTACTGCATATTATACAGGGCATATTATAAGGCCTGGCTGGTGAGGTGCACACAGGATGTCGGCGACTAAATAGAGAGTTTTAGTGCAGCTTAAGTTGCGCCCCGCTAAACGCTAAAATTTAGCGGGGTCAGACTGCGCATGCGTATACGCACGCTATTCAAGCTTTGCGTTTAGCGATCGCTCGCTATTAGGTAGATTTAGTATTGCGGAAAATTTTTGCGTTAGCGATTGCGAGTCACGCTCGCTAAATTTTTGCGGAGTGCTATTCGATAGCGTTCCATAGCTCTTTAGTATAGCGCAAGACGACGACGCTCCGCACAACTCAAGGCACGCAAACCTTCGCTGCGCCATCTAAATGTGAATAGTGAAAGCGTCAAAACCGTCGGCCGTTGTTAGTAACTTAAAAAGCAACGCAAGCGCAAAAAGAATTACTAAAAAGAACATCGTGCAATAATAATTGCACATGTTGCTGTAGTCTGATGAGGCAGAGTTTCGCTTTCGTTGTGCATGTGTAATGTGGTCAAACTAGAATCCACAGCGAAAAGATCGTTGTCATTTCGAAGCGAAAACCAGCAACACGATTTATTGTGAATCAGCTAGTCCCACAACGCAGCAAGGCGACACGATAGATGCGAAACGGGCAGCCGTCAGTTGTAGGCTGGTTGTAGGGAGCCGCCATGTTCTTCGCGCTAAACAAACTTAGCGAGCGTTTTGCGTCTCCGCTAAGTTCGGAAAATAGCGAGCGATCGCTAAACGCAAAGCTGGAATAGCGTGCGGACGCATGCGCAGTCTGACCCCGCTAAATTTTAGCGTTTAGCGGGGCGCAACTTAAGCTGCACTAAAACTCTCTATTTTCCGAATTTAGCGGAGACGCAAAACCCTCGCTAAGTTTGTTTAGCGCGAAGAACATGGCGGCTAAGTTTGTTTAGCGCTAGATGGCGGCTGCGGATTCACAGCATATCCACGGAGTGAATGATGATGAGTGGGGCGAAGCTTCCGTCCGTCCGTCCGTCTGTCCGGACAGATGCGGACAGATGAAGGGGCAACGGAAGCCACGACTTATCTAAACGGTAACCACCACGGCTCACGACCAACGAAGAAAACACGGCTCCAGTACGAAAACGGAAAATCACGGCTCACGAATAAAAAATTTCTTGTATATATACACACAGTGTTTGTCACGTCTTTGATGATGTACTGGGCAAGATTCACGGAAGATTCACGGTTTTTACCGATGAACATCCGGAGCTTCGCCCACTCATCATCTTTCACTCCGTGGAATTGCCTGAATTTTTTTTCTCCCGACGTGCTTTCTCGTGCCAAGCATTTTTGCGGAAGCATCAGTTTCAGTTTGCACGCGGCGCAGCCTCGTGCGCTGATGATTGATTGATTGTGGTTCGGTTAAGGGAAGGGCGCTAATTTCTGCAGCCCATGTCGGGAGCACGGTCCGTGGGGGTAGGGGAGACTGAAAGAGGTAGAAATGAGAGAAAAGCCGTAGTGGAGTGCTCCGGAGAACTTTACCAGCTGCGGTTCTTTAACGTGCGCTAGCAACTCACGGTACACGGGTCTCTAGCGTATTCTCCTGCATCGAAAACAAGGCAGCCGCTATCGAACCCGCACTTTTTGGGTGTCAGCCGAGCACCGTACCAGCACGGCAGCTGCGGTTTGTTTGCATGCTTTGTGTATGCGAGTTGCTGACCGCTGTAGCCGGTCCTCATTGAGTCACCGAGCATCAAGGGAGCTCTCTCGCAGCTCACGAGCGTGCACTCCCTCGGCGGTCTCGAGGCACAAAGCGGCGGTGTCCAGTCCGTACGCGTCGATTAATTTCGGCGCGCTAAGCGGCAGTTCCCTCGTCCGGGTAGGACACATATCTCGCTGGCTTATTATGAGTTAAGCAGGAGAACGCCGCTGGCGGTGGTTGCTCGTTGCGTCGAATGAGTGCGGCCTCCGAGTCTGGGAAGGACCTTCAAACAAAACACTCCGTGGCCCGGAGTAGGGGGCCCTGCCTGGAAGCACGTATCGAAGCACTGTATGCTTTGGGATTAGGCGCCTCCGGGCAGCCGACTCATATGACAACCGCAGGCCTGAGAAAAGCAGTTCGCCACCGCACTCGACGAAGAACGTTGGGCCGACGCACAAACGACTTTTCTGGCCAGCAAGAAACCGCGCGCTCGTACTGGCCTTCGACCTCGTGCCGGCGTTGGTGGCCAAGCTAGCACCAGTATAGTGAGCTATATGTGCCGATTTGGTCAGCAGACTAGGCTGGCCCGAGCTCTTACTTGACGCCGAACCTGTGGTGAAGCCAAGGCCAGCAGTGGCCAATGGGCGTTGGTCGGAAAGTTTGCTTGGGTACTATCGGCGTCAGATGTAAAGCGAACAGCGTAACGCGTGTCTAAAGCATTAGCAACGTCATGGTGCGAAAATACTGCCCTTCAGTGAGATCGGGCAGTGTTGCCAAACTGCGTCTGTAGCGGTGACGGCGAAAGGGCATGCAGTGTATCATATCAGTAAGTCTTAGATAACGCGCTCCTTTGTTCGCGTTTCATTTAACGCTGACTGTACACATTTCACTTGCTTAAAGAAAGTGAAAAATACTACGTAGTACCAATACTCCTGTACCGCAATAACTTCAGTTATAGAAAACCACGCACAACTACTACGTACTGCATACTACCAATACATTGCGACTGCCTGAGAGAGTGCCTCTCTCTACAACCAGACAGTAACATTGTTCAAGTATTATTTAACACACTTATTGAAAAGAGGTGAGGGCATCAGATCTAAAGCCTTTATCTTCCCAAATGCGAGTGGCTATAGGCCGCAGACACAAAGCACGTCGTGCCTGGTCGCGCGTCCAAACCAACGCGGCGTGATCCTTTCGCGCAGCGTTACGTTGAGCTACGGAGTCTGGTAGCACAGGACAGAATTCTTGCGGTAGATGCACTTGACCCCGTCAGGCGTAGCCTCCAGTTTTTTTTGCTTCGTGTCAGCGCCATTCCGCTCTGGGAGCACAGCCTGCATCAGTTGACCACAAGAAGGAGAAAAATCAAACACGCACATGAGAAGACGTCCTCTTATGCAAGTCGCTATAACGTAGTAGCTCGTGCGCGTGAACTGGCCTCTAAGAAGCTTCGTGGCAAGAGGCGAGATGATTTGCCTCTCGGCGGTGCTTGAGCAAGGTACAACCATTTGCCCCGTAGTGTGAAGTGTACTTAGGTGTAGCTGCCTGCTGTAAGAACGGAAAATTCAGTGTTTTGAGACGAGAATGCGTTCCGCTTACCGCTGGGGTGCACCAAACCGTCGACGGCCGAATGCAGTGCATGACAAACGGCCATCGACATCGCTGCCTTTTTACGACGTTTGCGCAGCCGTTTTACACCCGATGCAATCATACAGAAGGCGGCGCAGAAACAACGTTGATGCACGCCGAATCCAGCCCGAACGACAGAATGGAACTCCGTGAATGGCACCAACGCCCATTGCTCTGTGACTGCCGCAGCACTCACTGTCGGCCCGCTTTTCGCTCCCCCGCTCCTTGACGGCGGCGCCCCCGCAGTGGACAAAGAGCGCAGCGAAAAGTATACGAACTGTTAACATAAAAGTAATTTTGCTTGCTAAATACCTTTGCTTAAGCCATAAAACGGGAATTGTGAAGCGATGTTGTAAAGATATAAGGCCTGTAACGATAAGGCACTTATCGGGGAGGGAGTCTGCTGCCAATGCTGTGCACGCGGCCCCAGCCACTGCAGTACACGCGCCGATCCTCGGTCGTTGGCACCGGTCAACAGCGTCAAATGCGGTAGGCTTTTCCCCGCAGGGAGACGTCTTTAGTTCAGCGGGAGAGCGTTTAAAGCTCGGTAGTTGTAATTGTGGTGCCTCAGGATAAATGCGTTAAAGAAAGTGAAAGTAAATAAAAGAATTACAGCATATGCACGGAGTGAATGATGATGAGTGGGCGAAGCTCGGGAGGTTCATCGTAGATCGTGCCGAGTTCCGGATTAATTTAGTTAACGCGCACGCTACGAATCCTCATGGTTCAACTACGCACAAATGAAATCTCCCACCGGCACTTCATTGCAAGTCAAGATCCAGTGCATATATATATATATATATATATATATATATATATATATATATATATATATATATATATATATATATATATATATATACAAAGGAACAAAGGGCTTGTGGGTCCGGTGCAATATTCCCGGAAAAGTCAAAACAGACGCGCGTGTAAAGCAGTTTTATTGACGTTTCGCTCGGGGTCCGAGCTTCATCAGAATGAAGTGTATAGCAACATTGCCGTTAATATATACATGTCCATATCAAGCACAGTGAAGATACGGTAACCACAACTGATATATAAACGTCATCGATGAAAATGTGTGTAAACAGCTCAAGAGAATCGCTGATGTAAATGATATAATGACGATGCTAAAAGTATACACGTGTGAAAGTAAAACCGGAAAGCTAAAAACACTAAAATACAAAGGCACAAAAACTTCACAGTTCGATGAACAATGTAAGTACTTATTTCCAATAAGTCGATTACAGAGACAAACAACTTAATTTGCCAGCGCATTCATTTAAACCAGACGCGATGGTATCAAACTTGTGAATTAGGAAGGATTCCCGTGCTTAAAGGATTCCACGTTAAACACTGCAAGACCAGCATTCCGTATAGCCAATCGTTACGCTTCAAAAGAATCTGCTCTAACCCATCCGACTTTCAAAAAAATTGTGCAACACTTAAAAACGCCTTGTTAAAGCAGAAGTATCCACCGCAATTAGTTGACGATGCGACCCAGCGCGCAGATACATGTGACCGCAGAACGCTTCTTTGTACCGCGAAGCCGGCGAAGCCACCTACTCAGCCATCCCAGACAAACCTTGTCGCGGACGCGAGATGGCGCTACGTGTACCGCATCACGGATATGCGGGAAGACGTTCGCTGGCGGGAGACTGCAGTCGCGTATATAGGTGTTCTCTGCTGCAGTGTGCGCGATGGTCTGTTGAGCTAACATGTAGCGCCGCGAGCCCGCGTGCTTCCTTAAGTCATTAAACTGTTGTCGTTATCCGTCTGCTCGTTCGTGTGCTCAGTTCTCGACCACGACATGGTGATAGCGGCGGGATACGTGGAAGTCACGACAACGCAGTGAAGAGGGAACCGGACGAGTAGGCCTAACAAACGCCGGCTTCGCAACAAGGAACTTTGCAGCACCCATGGCAACTCCTACAGTGCCCACAGCTCAGCCTGCAACGCCGCTCAACCCTTTTGTCGTCGAACTGCCGGAAAAGCTCGACTTTCGGCGACCCGAGGAGTGGAAGCGGTGGTTTACACGATGGGAAAGATACCGCGTCATCTCAGGTTTGCAGAAACAAGACGACGAAACCCAGGTGAACACACTCATTTACGCTATGGGCCGTGAAGCGGAAGATGTCCTGGCGTCGCTCAAACTTTCCGACGCTGAGAAACTCAACTACGACGCGGTAACACGAGCGTGCGCAAAACATTTCGTGCCGCGGACGAACGTGATATATGAGCGGGCGAAGTTCAACAGCCGGAAGCAAGAAGCGCATGAGTCAGTCGACGCGTTCGTAACCGAACTCTACAGACTAGCCGAAACCTGCGAGTACGGAGATCTCAAAGAAGAGTTGATCCGCGATAGGCTCGTGGTCGGCCTCGCAGACACGCAACAAAGCGAGAAGCTGCAACTTCACGCCGAGCTTACTCTCGAAGCCGCCGTCACCGCTGCACGCAACTCAGAAACGATCAAGCAGCAGCAAAAAGATCTACGGCCGCAGCAACAGACGCCTGCGGCTATAGACGCCATGCGTGGATGTTCGAAGAGCAAAAGAAAGCCAAATCAGCGCTCTCAAGAAACACAGCGCGACCAAACTGCGCCGACGTGCAAGTGGTGTGGCTCAACAACGCACCCACCGTCACGCACTATGTGCCCGGCGAACGGGAAAATATGCAGTGCCTGCGGCAAAAAGGGACACTTTGCCGCCGTGTGCTTATCTGCCTCACAGAGGAAGAAAAAGAACACCCACCAAGCTGTTTTGGAAGAGGTCTACTTGGGTCAATTGACAGACCAACGGGACTCTGGGCCGTGGAGGATTGACGTTACAGTAAATGGCTTGCCAATGAAGTTCAAAGTAGACACCGGTGCAGATGTTACCGCTATACCTACAAGCCTCTACAACGAACAAGTCATGGGCAACCTGAAGCAGGCCAAGAAACAACTGCTGGGACCCGGCCGGACCAAATTGCAACAATAGGTCTGTTTAGCGCAACCTTGTGCTGGAATGGTCGAGTGTGTCAAGAAGTTTACGTGATCGACAAGTTACACGATGCACTTCTCGGACGTCCGGCAATCAAATCACTGGATATCCTTCCAAGCCTCCTCGAAGTCACAGCGTCAACAAGCAAGGTCAGTGACCCTGCCAACATTCTCTGCCACTACCCCAACTTGACTACAGGCCTGGGCCTTCTCAAGACAGAATACAGGATAATATTACTCCCCGATGCCAAGCCGAGTGCTATTACATACCCGCGGCGAGTACCCCTGCCCATGCTGCCCAGTGTCAAACGTGAGTTGGAGAGAATGGAGAACCTTGGCGTCATCAGAAAGGTCGACGAGGCCACAGAGTGGTGCGCACCTATGGTAGTCGCGAAAAAGAGAGGAGGCGAGCTTCGAATCTGCGTCGACTTCGGAGGGTTAAACAAGAACATTCTTCGGGAACGAGTCGTAATGCCCACCGTCGACGAATGTTTGGCCAGACTTGCCGGAGCTACATGGTTCAGCAAGCTTGATGCAAGGGCTGGTTATTGGCAAGCTCCGCTAGCACCCGAGTCCCAGAAGTACACTACTTTTCTGACCCCATTCGGCCGGTTTCAGTTCCTCCGATTGCCCTTTGGAATTTCGACAGCACCCGAGTTTTTTCCAGAGAGAAATGCTAAGAGTTCTAGAAGGCATTGAAGGCCAAGCGTGTCTACAAGACGACATTATAGTGTTTGGCCCTTCAAGGGAAGAACATGACGCACGACTGCACAAAGTACTGCAGCGCCTGCAAGAAGCTGGCATCACCTTGAACGCAGAAAAATGTGTACTACACCAGCAGTCAGTGAGATTCCTGGGACACATTGTGTCGGCGAATGGTATCAGTGCTGACCCTGAAAAGGTCAACGCACTGTGTCACCTAGCAGAGCCTACAGATATAACAGAAGTGAGGTCCTTCTTGGGAATGGCCAACCACTTGGCCAAGTTTCTCCCGGGGCTTTCGCAGCTCACAAAACCATTACGTGACTTGCTTTACAGCGACGCCGAATGGTGCTGGGACAAGCCACAGCAAGAAAGCTTCAACGCCGTCAAGAAAGCATTGACAACGACTCCAGTGCTTACTCACTACGACCCTTATGGTCATCACACTGTGTCAGCGGATGCATCGTCATACGGTCTTGGAGCAGTCCTCCTTCAAGAGACAGCGGGTCGGAGGCTTCCGGTTGCCTATGCCTCAAGATCTCTCTCCGACACGGAGACGCGATATGCGCAAATAGAGAAAGAAGCACTGGCAGTAACATGGGCCTGCGAGCATTTCCGTTCCTACCTGCTTGGTCTGCAGTTTCACGTGGAAACTGATCACAAGCCACTAGTGCCTTTGCTGTCATCCAGCCGCCTGGATGAACTTAGTCCCCGTCTGCAACGGTTCCGTATGAGACTCCTCGAGTTCGATTACACCATTGCCCACATTCCAGGCAAGGAAATGCATACAGCCGATGTGCTCTCAAGGAAACCGCAGAAGGAAACTGACAACAGCAGCCCAAGGAGCCTCAGCAAGGCCATCGCAGAACATGAAATTCTGGCAATGGAACTTCTGCCTGCTTCCCACGATATGCTTGAAAATATAAAGGCAGCACAAGAGAACGATCCTGTTCTAGCAAGAGTTAGGGACTACTGCACGACGTCGTGGCCTAAAGTGGCGTCACTACCTCCGGACGTGCAGAGGTATTCAGAATTTGCTCATGAACTGACACATGTGGATGGAATTTTACTCAAAGGCAGCCGCATTGTAATTCCACCAAGCATGCAAAGTGAGGTGCTAGAACACTTGCATGCCGGTCATCAGGGCATTGGGAGATGTAGGGCTCGAGCCACCCAATCAGTGTGGTGGCCAGGCATTAACCAGCACGTCCAAAGTTATGTGTCAAGATGCCCTGTCTGTCAACAACACCGTAAACCACACGCTGAGCCTATGATACTCTCCCCACTTCCCAAACACCCATGGGAAGCGATAGGAATCGATCTCTTCAGCGTGGATGGAGTTAACTACCTCGTAGTTGTGGACTACTACTCACGTTTCTTCGAACTTAAGAAGCTGAAGCGTACCACCACAGAGAACATAACACAAGCACTGAGTCAGATCTTCGCGCGCTTTGGGGCACCGGCTATCATACGATCAGACAATGGTCCCTCAGTTTGCTTCGGCACAGTTCAAAGCGTTTGTCAAGCAATGGGGATCAAGTCACGTAACCAGCAGCCCCTACTTCCCTCAGAGCAACGGCGCAGCAGAAAGAACAGTTCAGACTGCTAAACAGCTGATCAAGAAATCGCCAGACATCCACAAGGCTCTGCTCGCGCATAGAGACACGCCAGGGAAAGAAGGATTCACACCAGCGGAACTCCTCATGGGAAGGCGCCTAAGAACTGACGTGCCCGTAGCACCACACGTGCTGAGGCCACGGTGGAGCACCGTAGAATTTACGAAACGAAACGAAGCCTACAAGGTCAAGCAGGGCCAACAGTATAACCGGAGACATAGGACCTTGGCAAGAGATCCCATTCAACCGCAGACAGCCGTCCGCATTCTGTCTGGTGCTCCAATAACAGGGACCGTCATTGGGCCAGCTCACACGCCTCGTTCGTATGTAGTGAGCACACCTGGAGGTCTCACAAGACGCACCAGCAAACATCTCCAGCCGCTACAACCTGCGGCGACAACAAGAAGTGGACGTATAGTGAGAGCTCCGAGTCGGCTTGACCTGTGACGAGCAGGAGGGCCACTTCAAAGAAGAGGAGGTGTCGCGGACGCGAGATGGCGCTACGTGTACCGCATCACGGATACGCGGGAAGACGTTCGCTGGCGGGAGACTGCAGTGTGCGCGATGGTCTGTTGAGCTAACATGTAGCCGCGCGAGCCCGCGTGCTTCCTTAAGTCATTAAACAGTTGTCGTTATCCGTCTGCTCGTTCGTGTGCTCAGTTCTCGACCACGACAAACCTAGTGCTAACCCACTGTGCATCAGTCCCACGTGTATCGGCTGTACTTAACAAACACCACAACATTCTCATGCAAAGTGAGCGCCTGAAACACATCTTTACTGAACCACCCCGAGCAGTGTACCGCCGAGCTAGAAACCTTCGCGACATACTATCATCTTCATCATTACCTAAGATTGCCCGCCCAAACGCTATCGGATGCCATCCATGCCACAAACCGCGTTGTAAGGTATGTCCCCATATGTGCACTTCCCAACAGGTCGCCAGTACGTCTTCAACATTTCGTTTAAAAATTAAAGGTGACTTCGACTGTGACACCAAAAACGTAATTTATATGCTTGAATGTACAATATGCGGCAAACAGTATATCGGACAAACAGAAGGCCCTTTCCGAATACGATTTAACAATCATAAATCTCACGCTAACACGTTGCCGCACCTGCCCATATCAAAACATGTGCATCTCCCCGGTCACTCTTTTAATAACCTCAAGGTCACGTTAGTTGAATCTGGCTTTCGCTCTAATCATGACAGGGAAGCCCGGGAATCCTTCCTAATTCACAAGTTTGATACCATCGCGTCTGGTTTAAATGAATGCGCTGGCAAATTAAGTTGTTTGTCTCTGTAATCGACTTATTGGAAATAAGTGTACTCACATTGTTCATCGAACTCTGAAGTTTTTGTGCCTTTGTATTTTAGTGTTTTTAGCTTTCCGGTTTTACTTTCACACGTGTATACTTTTAGCATCGTCATTATATCATTTACATCAGCGATTCTCTTGAGCTGTTTACACACATTTTCATCGATGACGTTTATATATCAGTTGTGGTTACCGTATCTTCACTGTGCTTGATATGGACATGTATATATTAACGGCAATGTTGCTATACACTTCATTCTGATGAAGCTCGGACCCCGAGCGAAACGTCAATAAAACTGCTTTACACGCGCGTCTGTTTTGACTTTTCCGTGTATATATGGGTTGCCGGTGAACGCTTCTCCAACGCGAGCAGTCGGTATTTCTCAATCAAGAAACTCGCTAGGAGACGCTGCCTGCGCCAACGTTGTCTCTCGCGGGTGAGGGCGCGTTCTCCTTCTTTGCGCGCTGGTACAGCGTTCATCTAAGAAAGAGCGTTTCCATAGCCAACGCGCGCCTTTCGCTCTCTCTCTGTCTCTCTCTCTCTATCACAAGAGAGCAGAGGCACGCGCCGGGACAGAGAGAGAGAGAGAGGGGCACGCGCCGGGAAGCAACAACGCCACCTAGAAAACCCTAGGTGGCGTTGGAAGCACGCGGCGAGGGCGAGCGCGTGCCTCCCGGCACGCGGGTTACGCCTGACGACTGACGCCTGACGCATGACAAGGTTAGACTAAGAGGGGCTTCGCCCCTGAAATTAAAATGTTCGCTTATACACCTGCGCGCCGCGGCATTCTAACTTTCCCAGAATAAAGATAAATACATACGAACCGAGCTCGAAGAGCATAAGTTGAGATGTTGCAGAAATGTAAACACATGTGCTCTCGCCAAGCCTAGCCACGTTCGAAATGGGAAGCGACCTGGAAAACTCGTTTGAGTTGTCCTTCATACTACGTCGTCGAAGCTACCTGCAGCCAAGCGAAGCTATTTTGAGGCCGGTCCCCACTAGTGGGAAAAATGCGCGCGGCGCGCGTTGCTGCCGCGAGCGGCGAGATTCGTTAAAAGCGGCAGCAACGCGCGGCAGACGCTCGAATGGGTCGAGATCTATTTTTTGCGGCCGCCGCGAAACAAGCACCAATCAGAAGCGAGCCGCGGAGGCGTGCCGACGGTGGATGGATGGATGGATGGATGGATGGATGCTATGAGCGTCCCCTTTGTAACGGGACGGTGACATGTGCGCCACCAGGCTCGTAAGAAGATTTAAGAAGTTTTCTTTTTTTCTCTCTCTCTCTCTTTAAATTTTCCTCATGCCTTTTAAATCTACTTCAATCAAATCGGTCATACTACAGCCAAAACCGGAAATTCATAGCCCAGATCCTTGCCCCTTATGGCAGAAAGTCCATATTCTTCCCCAAAATAATTTTTTTCCGTTCTCTGTATAGTTTTCTGCCACCAGTATTCTAACCATCTCTTACTTATTTCAATCGCGGCTATGTTCAGCTTCCCGTTGTTCGCCCTAAAACCCAAGGCTTGGTGTAGGGTGGTGCGCAAACGTACACCTGGGTGGATATTTCCGCATTCAATCAGAACATGCTCCGTCGTTTCCCTATCTTCCTCACAGCATGTGGATTTTTCTTCTTCTTTACTCAATTTCGCTTTATAAATACGCGTCCTAAGGCAGCCCGATCTCGCTTCAAAATATAAAGCGCTTCTTCTTGAATTATCATAAAATGCCTCCCTCTTTATTTCGTTTTTGCCCTCTCGCTAGTTATTCAGTGTCGGTTTTTTTTCCATCGCTGCCCTCCAGTAAATCTTCTCCGCCTCTCTGACTTTACGCTTTACGCTCTTTGTTGTCAGTTCTCTTAGAGCCGTATATTTACTTGTGAGCCTCCTAGTTCTCTTTCTCCACTGCGTGCCAACGCTCTCTATATAAATAGCGGAACACTTTCACTGCCCACCTACTCTCTTTCATATTTCTTAGCCTCTCTTCGAACCTTATTTTGCTCTGCGCTTCCCTTGCCTGAAAACTCGCCCATCACATATCGCCCTTTACAGCCTCGTTTGTCGTTTTCCCGTGAGCACCCAACGCGAGGCGTCCCACAGTTCTTTGATTCACCTCCATTCCTGATTGTATCTCTGGCCTCATGCACACCACTGAGTTCCCAAATGTAAGCCCCGGTACCATCACCCCTTTCCACAGACCCCTAAGCACCTCGTACCTATTGTAGCCCCATAACGCTCTGTGCTTCATTATTGCTGCGTTCCTCTTTCCCTTTGCTGCCAAGGCTTTTTCGTGTACCTCCATGTATCTATTACCTTGATTTACCCATACGCCAAGGTACTTGTATTCGCTTACTCTCGGTATTTCTTGGCCCTGTATGGATACCGCCTGGTCGTTGGGACCATTGAATACCATCAGTCCGCATTTTGTTACACTAAATCCTAGTCCTAGAGCCTCGCCTTCCTTTCCGCATATATTCACCAGCCGTTGTATATCATCTCGACTGTTCGCGAATAAGACAATATCGTCAGCATAAAATAAACCCGGAAGCATCTGCTCAATCATCACGCCGCCCTGTTTGTGTGATAGATTAAAACCAATGTTGCTATCTCCTAGCGCTTTTTTCATTCGAACCATGTACAGCATGAATAACAGCGACGACAAAGGACATCCCTGTCTCAGCCCCTTGCTAATATCAACGTTCTCTATGCTACTGATTCCCTCCCATTCTATGCAGACTGTATTTTCTCGATATATATTTCCCTCAAAAGCCGTACGCAATCGTCGCCTATGCCCATTCCTCCCAGAATTTCCCACAATATTTCCTGATTAACATTGTCATACGCCCCAGAGATGTCTAGAAAAGCCACATACAACGGGCTGCTTTCTATTTTGGATATTTCTATACACTGAGTAAGAACAAATAGGTTATCGTCTAAACGCCTGTCTACACGAAATCCATTCCGACGTTCTCCCAAAATATTGTTACGTTCTGCCCAGGCTTCTATATTTAATTTTACTGCTTGCATAGCCATCCTGTAATGTACCGATGTAATGGTTAGCGGTCTATACGAGCGAATGTTATTCTTTTCCCCCTTGCCTTTATAGATTAAATTCAACCTGCTTTTTCGCGAACTGTCCGGTATTTGCCTCTCCTGTAAGCATTTTTCTACGGCTTTCAATAGTGCTTCTTTTGTGTTCTGTCCTAATTCGTTAATGAGGCTCACGGGGACCCCATCTAAACCCATAGCTGTGCGCTTTGGAATTTTTCCTTCGGCCCCTTTCCAGTTGAAATTCTCAAGTTCTAGTTCTTCCTTAGTTTCGCTCTCCGTTATGGTTTTATCCACTGGGGGAATCTCTTGGACGATCTTTTTAAACGAACTGGCTGTTACCTTCTGGATGTAACCCAACGCTTCGTACCCTTGCAATTGATTTCCTCTTTCATCAACAATATGCTATTGCAATGTGGCAGACTTTTTACCTAGCGCTTTTATGTGGTTCCAAAATATCCTAGGCGCGCCCTTCTTTTTGTCATGAATTTCTGTCACCCAGCGTTCGCTTACAACTTTAACTTTTGCCTCGACCAATTTCTGTACAATAGATTTTTTTCTCTAAGTATATTTCCCATCTTTCCGTGACTTCCACTTGCGGCCGCTTCTCCCTTTTTGCCTGTCTGTGCTCCCTTGATGCTTTACGTCGCTTTTCGATCGCTTCCCGGATTTCCTTGTTCCACCATCTTTTTCGCGTTTTCTTTCCTTTCCAGCAAACAGTTTTCTTCTCTTTACTTATTTCTTTCGTCATTGCATGAACTAGCTCATTATACCCCCAGTCCTTGCCTCGTATTTCGCCTACTTCTTCCTCTACTCGTGCGGCTATATTTTATTATTTGTTTGTCATTTAAATACGAGCTGCCAAACTTCGACTCTACGTTATTATTTTCAGTTTTATATCCCAGTTGTAACGTTATGCGTTAATGATCACTACCCAAGCTGTTCATCGTGTCCTCGTCTATTCCCATTTCTCTCAGTTTTTCATAGATTCCTTCTGTCATAAGACAATAATCAATGTTCGATTGTCTGTTTCTGACCTCCCACGTGATCTGTCCATTACACTTGGGCCCCGTGTTAACTATCACAAGACTATGGTGCTCGCAAAGATGGAGCAATAACCTCCCATTGGCGTCTGTATATCCGTCAAGGTCGTGGATGTGGGCATTCATATCCCCTAGGAGGATGATTTCGGCCCCATGACCAAATTCTTTAATGTCGGTGTTTATGCAATGCTTTATCTCCAGATTCTTTTCCTTACAGTTATTTCCCGTCCACATGTAAGCTACACCTAGCCACGTTTTCTTTCCACCCACCGTGCCCGAAACCCAGAGGTGCTCTGAATACGTTTGTTTTACTCTCTCCCATTTGGCTCCGCTGTGAATAAGCATTCCAACACCCCCACCTCCTTTTCTTTTTGAAATGATCCTGTTGCACCCTTCCCAAACATAATTGTCAATATGTGGTGGCTCTTCCAGGTTTCTAAGGCGTATTTCTGTAACCGCATAAACTCCTATCTTTTCTTTGTTTAAATGTTCCTCGATCTCTAACCATTTTGCCTTTTTTCTGCCACCCTGCATGTTTATGTAACTAATTGCTACACGTGCCTTCGCTCTTTTCTTCCTTTTACCTCTTTTCCGGCATTTCTCAGTGCTGCATGCCCGAAAATCCCTCTGGTTGTTTCCTTTGTTCCTTGCTACCCGGTACTCCGAAGGGCCCGCGTGCCCCCCAAAAAAGCTACTGCACGTCCTGCAAGCCGCCAGCCCACCTCATGACCAAGCCTCCTATTGAAGTGAATTCTGTCTCTTTGGAAACCCCCCCCACTATGTACCTACCTGTTTATTTCCACTACTTCGAAACCCTTCTCTCGACTCGTACGCCATATCTCTTTGTTTGCATCGACAACCGCTCTTTGGAGGTTGCCGTCACGCACTGGTATTTCCCGTACCGTGCACACTACTATCTGCACCTGGGGGGAGATGGCGCGCATGTCGTCGACGCCTTTTGCCAAGGTCGTCGCTAATCCTGACGATTCTTTGTTGAGGACGTCGTTTAGCCCTGCCGCAATCATCACGAGGTTGCGTCCGTGAGCCCCAGACGTGAGCTTTTCTCTTGCTTGCCTCATGAACCCAGCCTATGTCCTGGGAACGTCCCTACCAATACTCGTTTGTCGCCTTTCACCCTCTCTTTGAGTGCCTCGGCGCATCGAACTAAATTGGAATCGCCAGCTATAATAACCCGCTGAGGTTTTCCAGCTGGAGTCACCTGCACCTGGCTACTGTCTGGGTGTTTAGCCTGAGTCACAGCTGCTGCATTGTCTCCTCCCTCCGGCAAAGATACTTCCTGAAAGCTGTGCCCCGCGCTCTTTGCACCTGCGTTTTTCACACCCTCTCCTTGCGGCCCCCCTGCGCTGGAGGTCGGCGCCGTACTATTCTCGCTGTTGCCTGCTTCTTTGTTCACCTTAACTAGCATGGCTAGTCCCTCCTCTGCTAACCTAAGCCTCTCCCCCATGGCGTTCGTTTTCTCACGCTCTTTTGCCAACGCATTTTCAAGCTCACCGATTCTGTCCATAAGTCCGCTCTGAGCCGCCATCATTTTTTCCATTTTTGCCTCCATCTCGCACTGTCTACATTTTGCGTCAGCTTCTTCTGCCTTCTCTTCCGCACAAACTTCCATTTTCACAGCTGCCCCGCACCCTGAACACCTTGCGGTCTTTTTGACCATGACCACTCGTAGCACAAGAGTTACACTATCTAAAGAACAAAGGCCCTCGGTACTACAAACACTTCCCTAAGACAATACGTACCCAGAAACTCAATGGATATCCCACACTTCAAAACACTCGTGGTTGGTGCACGTGCACCTCAGCCACGTGGAGGAAGAAAAGGAAAGCAAAAAAAAAAAAACGCCAAAGACAAGTTAGTGACACCCCAAAAGAACCGTACCAACTAATAACCACAAATATAGTTTATGCTAATGACCTATACTAGAAAAGCAAGCTCAATGCATGCAAGAAAACTTATCTGCCGCTGTCGTTCCGGAGACCTCGAAAAACACATCCGCTCACGCCGGCACCCTAGCAGAGACTGCGGTGGTGCGGACACGTGGCGCCATCTGTCCGTCAAGCGTAGAACCATAATACACAGCCTCTGAGATTCGAAAGTGACATTGCCATCGCAAAATCTTAGAGCCCATGCCTAGGCCTATATAGTACAGTTTTTGTTAAGCGACGCGTACCGAGACACAGAGCAAGAAGTATCCACGCAGTAGCAGTTTTTTGATAGCGTGACCAGCCGTAGCGCTAGGGAGGCATACATGGCCTACGAAAGACAAAGTCGTCTGATTAGAGCTCACGTTCTCCCGAGACCTTTCGAATGGAACAACACAAGTCGGGGCGTGAGGTCGTTCTTGGCTGCCTCGTCTCCGCTTGCAGCAAAACGCGAGTGGAGACTTGACGCGCGCGTGCCGCGGAAGCGCTCGCCGCGCGCGTTTTTGACGCTAGTGGGGACCGGCCCTTACACAGTCATTGGCTGCGAACGAAGTAGATCTTGCCACAGCAACGCAAAATTCAGTTCGAAGCGGGTGTCCGAAACCGACGCGATGTTTTACGTAAAAAAAAAAAAGAAGAAACACGAGGCACGCTAAACGGTATCGGCCGTTTCCGGTGCTGCCCATTTGCATCCCGCTATTCGGTAACTCCGCTACTACGCTAAGCCTGCTAAACTAAAAATGTTTATTAACGCATGACATGGGCAGCGTCTCACGGAACAGGAACCGGCAAATACCAACCATTTGCAAACCGCGGCATTGTTTGCCTGTGGCTCGGCAGGCCCCAAACTTGGATTGAGCTGACCCCAGTGGCGGAGACACTGTGTGCTGTGTTGGCTGAAATGAGGCTACTTTTCCTCATTCAACGTGGGCTTACGTTTTTATTTCTTCATGCAAAGTCACGTAAACTGGTAACTCAAGCGCCAGGCATACCAACTAGAGCTAGAGTGCCGGCACGTAACCTTCTACAAGTTTACATAATTTCTGATCTGTTTATAGTGTCGGACCGCATGAAGGTTTTCAAATTATAAGCTTTTTCTCACTTACAATGTGCAGAACCCTTTGTTTGTAGCGAGCAGAACAGTCGCGCTAGGCACGCCCTCGGCTGCGCGCAGTGGCGCATTGTGAGCGATTGCGAGTTGTGCGAAGTGCAACCAAGCGATTGGAAATCACTGCGCATATATATTGCGCCATCAGTGGCTGCTGAAGTTGCGCAAACACCGGTATTTTCTTTCACACCGTGCCTACGAAGCCCGGTTGGAATAGACGCGAGCACTTTTGTGTTTTCAGCTGCCGTTTCGACCTCGACCTCGATTTCGACCTTTCGAACGAGCGGCTTCGACCTCGACTGCTGCCAACAGCGGTGGCATGGCGAAAAAAAGAAAGGCGATTTGATCTTGGGTCACCGACGTTGCACGGATAAGCTAATGCCTGCATTGGGTGTGTGACAGCTTACGAGACTGTGCGCGATCGAGTGGGTTCGGATAGAGCAAAACCGTGATCGATTGTTCGCAGCACCCTATCTCGACCGAGATACCACCGTGCCGACTGGGTTCGATACAGTGTGACACGGTCACGAACAAGGCATTTCGAGTCATGACAAGGCATTTCAAGGCATTTCGAGTCAGAATAAGTCATGACAAGGCATTTCGAGTGACTGGTAGGACCCTTGTAACATGAATAGCGTTTTATGCCATGGTCCACCAAGAAATCAGTGACGTACTTCCTGTAACAGAAGTGAGTCTCTGAAAAATTGAAGATGCATTCACAATAAAAAAGTTCCATCTAGGCGGACTCGAACCCACCTTCAACCGGGATTTAATGAGAGGAGCAGGAAGCTCTACCTATAGACCACCGCAACATTCCTCATGCAGGGAACAGATGGGCCTTATATGTTCACTACAGGGTGATTCCACGTAAGATCGAACAAAGCACGGCTGGTCACCCTCTTAAATTTATTTCACAATGTTATATATCGCTGCCCGATGTGTGGAAAGAAGAGATCCGCAGTTGGTTTTGCTAGAAAAAATTTTGTCGAAGCGCCGGGAGTGAATAATGACGAAGAGGTGGAGTGCCACGCTTACCTGCTCTTCTCTTTTGGCCAAATTTGGTTATTAATTACACAAACTATACAAAGATTAGGTGGCTGAAATTTTTTAAGTAATTATTTTTTGCTTTTTATGAGGAGTGTACATATTTTTATAAAAATCCTCAAAATCAGCCCAGGAAGCATCTTCCTCTCCACTTGGCGGGCTCATATCTCAAAAAAGGCTTGTGGCAGAGCGGCAAAAATTCCGTATTACGTTCTAAGCATACTCATTTGTCAAACTGCAAAAGCTTATATTTATACGTCTTTTCAATAAAGAGGTACGGGCGGGCTAACTTCAAAAGAACACCGAACAGTGTAAATTTCCGACGACAATTAAAAAAACCCATTTTTGATATTTTTTAAACTTTGTACACTTATTCTCCTTCAAATTGGCCTTCACAACCACCAAAAACATATTGCATAATTTTGTTCCACTAGGAGTTACAGGCCGTCGAATTATACCCTGCACGTCTGATTATTCTGACATTTGTGATCGGGTACGGCTTTTAAATTTTGGCATGATAATGTGACTGGTCATTTATCTCTTAACGCTGCATATTAGCTGTCAGGAACACAATAATGAATGATTAGGGGTCAGTTTTGTACGCGTGAGGTTCTTTGATGCGCTGCGGTATCGCAGCGCAGACAGATATTTTCCGCCTTTACCTCAGCACAAAGGCAGTAACAACTCAATGCGTAGCTTAGATTCGCCCCGCTGCCCCCCCCCCCCCCCCCCCGGCAAAATAAGATAGGATAAAATTGCAATAATCAAAGATTGCTTTCCAAATAATCTTTAGCAAAATGGAAAATTTGTGAAGGTCAAGAAGAACCACTTCAATAAATCATGTTTCTGGGCTGAAATCGTGTTTATTCGATTGATTAGACAGTTCAGATGTTTTCTTTCATGTACACGTAACTCCTTCCAAGCAGGCCCGCCTATTCGTGCCACGTACAAGCCAGGAGGTGCTTCCGTTGACGTGGATAGCTGCCAGGCATGCCAACACCATGGAACGCGGGTACTCTCAACCACTCTTCCTTCTTGAACTCGCGGAAGGGAACTTCTTTTTCTTCAAGGTGTATTAGATGCACACCTTTCAGTTCCTCTGATAAAACGCTTACAAGGTCTCTGGCTGTACGAATTGCACTTTCAGGGTTTGTGCTCAAGATATTGAGCATTGCCTGGTGCTTGACGAGACCTCCGACTCCATCGTACGCGTTTTTCCCGTGTCCAGTTGCTGAGAATACCCATTGGGTACTGGGACAACAGCGCTTTCCGAACTCGAAAAGGTTATATTTATTTTTTGAAATGACTGGCGGGTCCATCACTCACATATGTCACCTTGGAGTAAACCGGCAGGTTGTCTTCCACCGTTTCTTTCACTTTAGCTAAGCAGGCGTGAGCGGAATCGTGGCTCAAGTCGTCATTAACAACAACGAAACTCTTCGTAGATTTTCTCGTTGTTACCACGCGTGTAAAGACGAATATTTGCTGTTTGTGACAGTGGTATGCCTGAACTTAATCAGGAAGCAGGACAGTCCAGTTTGTAACTGCGTCAGTGACACTTCTGTAACCGTATATAGCGCAGAAAGCGATTTTCTGCGCGGCTTTTTGACGTGAGGTTGTATATTTTGTGATTCCGCCTCTCTTCCCTTCTCCTCTCTTCCCTCTCTCGTGTTGTTTGGGACATGCATATATATGCTATGGCCGAATCAATAAAATCAGTTGATAGTTTGCGCTCTTTCCGTTTACTCTGCCTGTTCTTTCCTGTGTTCGTCCGTTGAATGCGCAACGATACCCACCAGTTAGGAAGTCTCCGCCATCTTTTATCAAGTCGGCGGCGCCAGCCGCTTTTCCGCGGGACATTCCCTGAATTGCTTTCCTAACCTCGTCCGCAGTGACGCGTGGGATTTCGTAGTCCTGCTCGACATTTAATACACTCATGGTGGGGAGACTCGTATTTGAGCTGTATAGTTCGGAATAGATGTCCTCGGCAAATTTGGCTATATCACTGAAGTTAGTAACGATATTGCCCTTGTCACGAAGTGTTTTGGACGGAGTCGAAATGGCGCAGGATTGGCGGAGTAGTCAAGAGACGACGAAGCGTTGTGAATGCGACGTCGCATTCTTCAGACCAGGTCGAAAGCTTGTTGTCGCCATGAAGAAGTTGCGTTAAAGATGCGATTATGGTAGCGAAGTTGCGGATGAAACGGCGGAAGTAAGATGATAATCCGATGAAGCTGCGCAGTTCTTTCAAGGGCCTAGGTCGTGGAAACTCGGTGACAGCTTGTAGTTTCGCCGGGTCGGGAAGTACGCCTTCTTTCGAAACAACATGACCGAGGATGAGTACCTGTCGTGCGACGAAGCGACACTTCTTCAAGTTCAGCTGGAGGCCAGCGTCGGCGATGCATTTGAGGACGCGTTCGAGTCGAGTTAAGTGGGAAGGAAAGTACGGCGAAAAGATAACGATGTCGTCTAACTAACACAGGCACATTTGCCACTTGAGGCCGCGCAAAATGGTATCCATCATTCTTTCAAATGTGGCACGAGCATTACACAATCCAAATGGCATGACGGTAAATTCAAATAAGCCGTCTGGTGTAACGAAGGCCGTTTTTGGACGGTCTGCCTCTGCCACGGGGACTTGCCAGTAGCCAGAACGCAAGTCTAAGGAGGAAAAGAATTCGGCGCCTTGGAGGCAGTCGAGCGCATCGTCAATACGGGGCAAAGGATAAACATCCTTGCGGGTGGTCTTATTCAGTCGCCTATAATCTACACAAAAGCGAAATGTGCCATCTTTCTTTTTGACTAGGACGACTGGAGAGGCCCAGGGTCTATGAGAAGGTTGGATGACGCCGCGTTTAAGCATGTCTCCAACATGCTCGTCGATGACGTGGCGCTCTGTTGCGGAGACACGGTATGGTCTTTGGCGCATGGTCGCCAGTGTCGATGTGATGGACGACAGTGGAAGTACGGCCTAAAATAGCTTGTTGTACGTCGAAGGACGCCTGAAAGCGGTTGAGGAGATCGACGATCTGGGCGTGCTGGCTCGAGGCGAGGTTGGGGTCAATGCACTGAGAAAAAATTCCATCACATGACGGCTCAGGAGAGCAAACTGGAAGTCCGGTATCGTCGACTTGCAGAGCAGCCGCGTCGTCAGGCACATCGTAGAGGAAGCATTGTTCCAATTCTTCAGCATAACCAAGGCATTCATCGTGGAGCAAAGTTGTAGGACAAGAGAACAGATTGGAGACAAAGAGTGCGCTGGGCCCGTGTCGAATCGAAAGAAGAGCATGGGGAAGTAAGAAGAGATTTCGGCGAGTAGCAAGCGTAGATGGTGTGAAAAGAACCGCCGAGTCTGAAAGTGCGACAAAGGAAACGGGCACAAGGGCGGTAGAATATGGAGGAATCTCGGTATCGGAGGCAACGAACACACGAACACACGACGAAGGCTGATCAGAATCTTCAAAAATTTTGCTGTCGAATGGAGAGAGCGCAAGTTCAGCGCGGGCACAATCAAGAACTGCATGATGAGATGACAGGAAGTCCCATCCTAAAATCATGGCGTGCGAGCAGCGGGGCAGAACAATGAACTCAACGTAGTATAAAGTGCCGCTTATAACAACACGCACTGTGCACTTTCCCAAGGGTTCGATCGACTCGGCGCTGGCTGTACGTAATGAAGTGGCAGTAAACGGCATCGCAACTTTCCGAAGCTTAAGGCGCAGCAGGTCGGAAATCACTGATATTGCTGCTCCAGTATCAACAAGTGCATGAACGGCGGCATCTTCGGCATAAACTTCAATGACGTTCGCAGGAAACAAATGAGGTCTTGAGGAGTTCGTCGAGATCGCAGTTCTTGCCTCCGGAACTGCGCCCTTTAGTTTTCCTTCTGGATAGCTTCAGGGCGGCGGATAAGGGGTGAGAGAGAACGCCGACGGGGACAAGGAGAGCGACGGCTTTTGAAGGTTCGGGAGGCATGAGGCGAGGTGTCGAAGTGTTGAACGGTAGGAGGAAGCGGGACCGGTACTTCGCGGCCTCCCCGTCTCAGGAGGATACCATCCGCGTCGTTGGCAAAATCGAGCTACGTGCACAGGAAAGCCGCATGAATAACAAATAAGGCGGTTGTCTTGGGTACGCCAGGGGTTTAGAACAGGAGGTGGAGACTGAGGAAAATATTGCCGATCTGGGCGAACGGGCTGCTGTGACGGCCAGTAGCTGCCTGTGGGTGCACAGCGGGTAGCTGCATGCGGAGGGGAGGCGAACGCACTTTGACGCCTGTATTGCATAGCGGCAGGCGGAGGCCTTGGCGTCGCGACTACGGAAGCGTACGTGAGAGGAAATGGCGTAGGAGGCGGCTGGTGAGCAGGAGGCACAACTTCTGCCACTTGCTCATGTATTACTTGCCGGAGCTCGGGAGGCAAGTGTGACTCGGACGCTTGGGTGGCTGGCAGAAGAGACAGTTGTCGTGCTACTTCCTCCCGTACAAATTGCATGATTTGGTCGAGCATGGCCGAGCTGGAAGGAGCAGAAGTGGTGCTGTCGCTAAGAGCCGAAAGCACGGCGTCCGGGACGAGAGCGCGGCGCGTAGAAAGCCGTTGTTTGCGCAGCTCTTCATAGCTCTGGCAAAGCGTGATTAGATCGTTGACGGTCTGAGGGTTCTTTGTCAAGGGCATTTGGAAGGCGTCATCTTCTATGCCCCTTAAGATGTTCTTGACATTTTCTTTTTCGGCCATTGATGGGTTAATGCGGCGGCAAAGATCCACTACATCTTCAATGTAGCTAGTAGAGTTCTCTCCTTTCTGTTGGGCGCGACAGCGAAGTTGTTGCTCAGCCCGAAGCTTGCGCACAGCAGGGCGACCAAAGACTTCTTGAAGTTTTGTTATAAATGCTGCCCAGGTGGCAAAGTCTGCTTCATGGTTCCGGAACCAAAGATGGGCGACCCCAGAGAGGTAAAATGGGACATAGCTGAGCTTATCGGCTTCGTTCCGCTTGTTGTGAACACTCACCCGGTCATACGACGAGAGCCAGTCCTGCACATCATGGTCGTCAGTTCCATTGAATACAGGAGGGTCTCGTTGGCGTGGCGCACCAGGACAGACGACCGGATGAGGTGCCTGGGGTGGATCGGTAGGCCCTGTCTCCTCAGGCATTGGAGATGCGACAGGGATCGTCCTGCTGCGGAGTTCCAGGTCTGCAAAGATGCCCCTCACCTCCACCAAATGTCACGAAGCGTTTTGGACGTGAGTGTTCGAGCGCCGCAGAGCAGCGAGAGGTAGAACAGCTGGTCGAGCACCGAAGATCAGGCCTTTCTAACTCGTCGTTCTCTTCTGTTTAAGCTATATGTCCACTGCCCCTTCATTTACAGTACACCCTGCTTATCTTTCACTGCACGCATTATGTTCTTTCCTGTACAAGTTGGTTTCCATTTATAGTTGGTTTGATGCTGACTCCTTTTCTGACGGCTGTCTCTATTTCTTTCACGTTATGGTTACATATGTCCCTGACTCTACTTTTATTGATGAGCTTAGACAGCTCGGCGAATTCTGTCTTGTCTCTTGCGTTAGTTATTCTCATCTGCTGGCATTGTTTGATTAAATTTTAGTAGATTCAGAGAGCTTATTCACATCTTGTCTCAGTGCTCTGCCCCCTATATCAATTGCTGCTTCGGTGAGGTATATTTAAATTCTTTGTAACTTCTGTAACCCTCGTGATCTGTGAGTTTATTTGCCTCACAACTGTCACTTTTCTTCCCTCACACCAAGCGCAGTTACTTTTCCTAATGGTCTCTACAAAATAGTGACAAGGCATAAATTATTTGCAGTTCCGTTCTGCTACAACGGAGTGCACGGTCAGTTTCAATACACAATTACGTTAGCAGCCAGTGGCTTACCTTCAGTGGTGGCAGCGGCCGTGACCTTCTCCCGGTGCTGTTTGTCACGTACTCAAACAGCTCGCTTGAGTAGCGGTTGGGTGATTCACGGTGTTTGAGAAGATGTGGCTTGCTGCCCGGCAGTTGCTGCTCCATGAGGTCCTGAAGCGCAGCTTCAGAGACCCGGGCGAAAAGCGTGTAGAAGCCGCCCGATCTGTTCGCCGGCTTGGGGTTGATTGCGAATGCGTTTAGCGCATAGTGGGGGCTGCGCTTCGCCCTGGTGCTTGGCAGATTTACTGCGCTGCGCTTGTGCTCGCCCAGACCGGTGGGCTTCGACGGGCCAGCGCTCCGCTTGACCCTGAACGACCTTTTCGTTCCGCCATTTTCGTGCAGGTAGAGGTCCAGGATGCGCAGGCTGTCGCGTATCACAGGCTCCAGCTCCTGGCGTGAGCGGCCCTGTGGTAGCAGTAGCCCGTGGCGCACGTCCACGATGATGGCCCCCGGCAAGACACCACGTCCTGCGCAGACGTTGCTGTAGACGGGTGACGGAGCAGCGCAAAGCTGCCGCTTACCTGCGTCTTGAAGGCCGTGGGCTCGCGCAGCAAGCGCCAGCAGCACGTACAGCAGCGGCTCCAACGGCATCCTGCATGGCAGGTCATAGGGCCAGGGGAATATCTCGAAAACATGGTTGGCGGTATAGCTTCCCCGGTAAGCATGGTATTGGGTGTGTTCCAATACTCACAGTAGACGGCTAAATAGACGGCTACGTAACAGCGGCCATCTTAAGTCCCATTCCATTTCTCACGTAGACGGCAAAATAGACAGCTTCGCGAAGACGGCATACGAAGACGAAATAAGCGATTCAGGCTACTTTGCTCTCCAAACAAGATGGTGGTTGCGAGGATTGCTTGAATATCCACGAACCTCGCCGGAGCGGTCGTCTGCTCGCAAATAGGCGCTTTCTTACGCAACTTATGTGAGCTGCATTGAGTTTTTCGTAGAATGTAACACAAAATAAGCTGATTTGTGGGGTTTAACGTCCCAAAACTAGCTGTGATTATGAGAGACGCCGTAGTGGAGGTCTCCGGAAATTTCGACCACCTGGGGTTCTTTAACGTGCACTGACATCGCACAGCACACGGGCCTCAACATTTCGCCTCCATCGAAATGCAGCCGCCGCGGCCGGGATTCGATCCCGCGACCCTCGGATCTGCAGCCGAGTACCTTAGCCACTAGACCACCGTGGCGGGGCAACACAAAATAAGCAAAATTAACGAAAATTGTGAGCGTTTTTTTTCTGCTTCCTTTTGTCGACGCGAGATTTTGTCGACGCGAGATGACGCGTCGTCGTGCAAACGTCATCCGGGCGCGTTCCATTACTCCGACGACAAGTACGCGAAGCTGTCTTCGAAGCTGTCGAGGTAGGCTGTCTACGATGCTGTCCAGAAGTAGAACACAGCCATAGGCTCCATACAGTCGACAGGCGGTACTGCTCAAACAGGATTGGCGCCGCGGCGTTCAGCGCCGCCTTTGGTGAACGGCGCGTTATGGCGTTTTTCACTGGCAGATTCGGAGCAGGTTTTTTTGCTCCGCCACGACGAATCCGTGCTTCACTGGTCTAACGGGAGCGGGTTGGTGCGTTTCACTGGCAGATTTGGAGCAACTCAAACCGCGCCAGAGCGCTCCGACTTGCTCCAGCGCCGAGGCACGGATTCAGACAGATTCGGGCGGAAGCGGGCCGCGTCCTCACGTCACTTCCGTCGTGTCTGTCAAAATGACTGCGTTCGCTGCAAGCTGGAGTGAACAAGAAAGTGGAGCTCGCATTTAGCGACGACAGCAGGACAAGCAGTAGCTCTTCCAGCTCAAAAGAACGTGATTACGACGTGCTGTACGTAGCGTCGTGCGCCGTACGTGTGACGTCGCGCCGCTCGCCACCGTTTGTTTCTCTCCGCCGCTCGACTGTATTATGGTATGACGTGTAATATTGAGAGCGATTTGCTTGTGAAATGAAATAGCTTACAAGCGAGTGTAAGTATGTTTAAAATGGAAAGGAGCACCCGTTTTCAAAACACTCGAGAGTTCTGAAGCCGCGGTACGAAAGGTAAACAGCGGCACTGGCCGTTTCACCAGTGCGGCTCGCTTCGTTTCCATAGTTGTGCTCCACAGCGATGGTTCAAGAAAACCGATTGGATGTGTTAACGCACGACATGTGAGTACAAACGTTTATCGTGTTGGCAAAAGTGGGCGCTTTGCTGTGAGCTCGCGGTTCGTCGCGAACGACGACGGGATGGCAGCGGCGTCGCCCTAGCTAGGCCTACCCTCAGAGTCGTGATTGACGTAGGATTGTTTGGATGTGTTTGTCGCTCACGAAGACACAGCTTTATCGAGAGTGTTCTCCAGTGGTGTTATAGATCAGGGAAGTGCAAAACTATTTCTTTTCTACTTGTTGATGAAGGCACGAACCCTTATGGGCGCGTATGCCGAGGTGCAAAATGCGGTCGAGCCTGCGTGCCTATGTACTCATCGTTCCTCTCCCCATCCATTGTACGCTTCATGCCAGAGCTTACGGCACCGAACGCAGAATCGTAGCGTGTATTTAGAGCTTACTGCTTTCTCTGAGCAGTAAACCTTGCGCACAGAATGCGTAAATTGAACGTAAACAACTCTGAAGCTGCTGCAGTCAAAATGTGCCCGGTGAAGGTGTCTTTGGTTGCCACGGAAACGCACGGAGCGGAAGTTGGGTTTGTAGGACGTTCTCATTGACTTCCTGTATACTCGCTCGCGGAGCATTCTCGCACTCCGCTGGCAGATTCGGATTCATGAAATCCGAGCGCTCCCTCCAGGATTTCGGTGACTGCTCGAGATCCGCCAGTGAAAAACGCCATAAGGAGGTGCCAGACGTGGGGGAGATGGCGAAACCGTTCGAAAGTACGCGCGAAACACCGCACGCATGCCCGTGCTCCGCTGTTTTTTATGCGTTACCGCGCAAGACCGCTCCTTGCTCGTGCCGAATATATATTTTGCGTGGTGTTGGCCGATTGAAAGAGTTAGCGGGCACTTTCATGCTGCCGCATTAACCAGCGGAGAGATGTGTCACCCGTGCTCGACATGAAGGAAGTGGATGACCTGAACGTTCACGCCGAGTGCCGTTCGCAGCAAGGAAAGCAATTCTATGAAGGCATCCTGCACGTGAGTGAAACCCACTGTGACAAGAAAATTACGTTCACCTTGAGAACGTTGTGTTTTGATTACAGGTTAACCAAGATTTAACCGATGCCTCTGTTGGCGATGGCTCATTTCACTTCGACGCGTTGTACGCCATGGCCTATAATTTCATTCCCCATGTCACACTTTAGATATACACTTCGATCTGAATCGTGTACAGCTACACAATTACTTTGGATCACGATTTTGTTCTATCTGTTTTCAATCATTTGCGATCCGCGCGTCGAGATGTAGCTTCGCAATCGTATGCTTTTATCAGCACCGTCATGTCGAGTGAAGTAAGATAAATCGAATTCAGATTATGGGCCCGTGTAGCGGCGACCATGGTTGATGGAAATTGAGAAATTTGATCCGGATCAGCTACTACGTACCTTGACTGAAAGTGGCTGTGTGACGCCGGCGCAGTCCTCTGCATCGGCGCAGTCTGGCATGCCGCCAAAAAAAGCTATTGCAGTTCTGAAGCAGCTTTAAGCATCCTATTATAGCTCTCTGTTGAACACAGAACCGGGACTTACCTGCCGACTTGTGGCACAAGTACGAGTAACTTCTCGCAGCAAGTGAGACAAGCACTTGTTTGTTCGATTTTTTTTTATTCATAAGCACTCTTAAGCAGGTACGCAAGTTCACTGGTAATGCTCGCGTTGATGTGCAGCCGAGTAGACTTGCGAACGACAGAGAAGAGCGCGTTGCCCCTAACAATAAAGCAGCTGCAATAAGGCTTCACCTAATTTTATTCCCCACACAACGCCGCCCAAGCGCTTTATCAGACAAGTGTGATTGACATTGTACATTCATTGAGGCTCATTATGTCTTTTTCACAAGGTCCGATTTAGCTTCCGAATTTATTTACATACTTGCATATGCGCCGCCTTCGCACGGCAATGTCGCAAACGGAAGTTCGCAAGATAAATCGTGCCATGTGAAAGGGAGCCTCTAACTCCAGCCTCCGGAAGGGGGATCATATATGAGTTAGCGCTCGCCAGCACAAAATAAACTTCCTGGACAAGATATGCTCGTCGCACAATTAGCCAGCGTAATCCTCATGATGCCGAATGCAAAGGATGCAGCAAGGAGCTCTCAAATCAGCACACCAGTGTCAAATTAAATAAATCCACGCATATCCACGGAGTGAATGATGATGAGTGGGCTAAGCTCCGGATGTTAATCGTACATCGTGCCGAGTTCCGGATTAATTTAGCCATGCTTCGTGCTGTATGGACAGACTTCTCTAGAACACTGTGGTATTCGTCTAGCATCTTCTACCTTCCAGAAAAGTTGTGAACAACTACTTAAAACTGCGGGTATTGTGATGTAATACGAAACGAAACCGAAACTGAGTGATGCCGGAGTAGACGAAGAGGAACCGGCGTGAACTCGTGACACAAGAGCGCGTGCCAGCGTTCGAGGCGACGAAGAGGAACCGGCGTGAACTCGTGACAGAAGAGCGCGTGCCATCGTTCGATGAAGGCGAAGTGGCTACGACGGACAACTACGGCAGACAAGCCTACGCCTTAAGGAGCTTCGCCGCTAAAAGCTGCGCCGCCGGTGTCGCACAAGCAGCGAAACGCGCATGTGTAGCACGATTTGCAACACAGACCCTTCACACAAATATGAAAGAAGCTGACTGTACTCTCCTCACAGCTGCGATCCACTTCTATCGCCGCTCTAGTTCGTAAGCCCTGCCAGGAAACCTGTACAACGTTATCCCGCGGTCTAGGCTTCGTGGTTGTGACAGTCTTTCACACAGCCGTATCGCCTGTGCATCTTCTTATTTTTCGCATCTCCGTCACTTTCGACGTTTTTCCCCGAAGCACAAGCAAGTTACTGTCCCAGCAAGTATCCGAAAAACAAGCAAGCACTAAAACGGGCTAATGAATAAAAACTTGGACCATCTCCCCGAAGGGAACCCTGATGGGATGCGAAGCAGCAGCGTTGCGCACGGGTGGCGTCACGGGTTGAACGGCGCTAACGCGGGTGCTGGAAGAACAGTTTGAAGCGAAACTCGGTGTAGCGTTTAGTGGTGTAAACGTTTGTTTGAAACGCGGACACGGGAGGCGATTGATTGATTGATTGATTGATTGATTGATTGATTGTGGTTAGGAAAGGACGCTAATTTCTGCAGCCCATGTAGGGAGCACGGCTAAGCGTCCATGGGGGTGGGGGAGAGGGATTGAAAGGCGAGCGGTCGTTGGAGCCGGCAGCTGCGGGCGCGCCGGCGGGTGAGGGAGAGAGTGACGTACGCGCGCACCTGCGAGGGAAGCGTGCGAAGGGAGCGTGACCTACTTGGCACCGCTCCAACACCTGCCCCGAGGGAAGCGCGTTGCCTCGCGCTTGTGCGGACGGAGGGACCATTGGGAGGGACAGCGTTACACAGGCTAGTCAAAGAGCTGCTTCGCATCTAAAAGCAAAACGGCCCCAAACGTGGTCGACACCAAGTGCAGCGCGCGGAAAGGAACCTTCCCGATACTGTCGTGTCGCCGCCGGCAGATGGCGCCAGGTTAGCCGCAAACTCCACTGTACGGAGCCTGTGGACCTTTCCATCGGCCCTCTCGCACCGGCGAGCCGGAACCTGTATTTGTCGTCTGCTAGCGCGCGGGAGAGAGTTCTCCGCGCCACGTACCCTTCGTTGGGCTGTTCGCTGTGCAGAGCCGCCCATACGTTTTGTCATGCTGGCACGGTGCGCGCGCTGTTTTTCGCTCACTAGAGCGATTTAAAATGTCCTTTAAGCACAGTCTATGGACAGGGCATCACTGCATTTTTTGCGGTTGCACCTACAACGAAAAGAAAAGAAACGCTGCACGTTAGCATCTGTGCAGCAAGCACAACATTGCGCAGGAGGAGTGCGGCTGCGCACTCACTGACGTACTCGTGCAAAACGCCGCACCGCTCATATTCCCACGCGGTCTAACGCTGATATCGCCAACACCCCCTGAACCCTAGTCAGTGCCGTTTTTAGCATATGGTACGAATGTCCCACATTTCTGCTTTCATTTTCTACCTTCTCGATTAGCTTCAACCTAGAGAGCTAAGCGCGTTTCGCGGTGCTACCAAAGCAAGGGGTTCTTGTACGGACATTCCTTCTTCTTTGTTTTTCTTTTGTTGCTCTTGTCCTTGCTGCTTTACACCTCCAGCCTGTGCGACGAACTTTGCACTTCCTTATTGGCTTTCAATATGTAGCAGCAGCAGCCAAGAAACGGTCTGTCTTCTTCTTGTGTGAGCTGTTGTACGCACATTCCCGGAACCTTTGTCGTTTCTTGGAGGGAGGCTCTACGCTTCTTTCGCAGCAGTCCATATTTTGTTTTTCAAGTGCGTGCTAGTACTGATATATATATATATATATATATATATATATATATATATATATATATATATATATATATATATATATATATCCAGTAAATGTGTCTGCGGATCCAGACGAATAAGTGAAAGAACGGACGTACGTGCAAGAACTTTTTACTATCCAACGTTTCGGCCGGTGGTCCGGCCTTCATCAGGAAAATCATTCAGATTTTCAGATTTTCCTGATGAAGGCCGGACCACCGGCCGAAACGTTGGATAGTAAAAGGTTCTTGCGCGTTCGTCCGTTCCTTCACTGCTTATTATATATATATATATATATATATATATATATATATATATATATATATATATATATATATATATATATAACGAAAGGGAAGGGGGACAAGGTCTCGTTTTATTTGTTACAAACAACTTAATGAAACAACAGACACTGAAGCCTAGGAAAGCATAGGGGAAGTTATTCCAATTCGTAATTATGATTAGAGTAATTTTTGGGGGTAAGTAGAAAGGAATTAAAGTGGACGAAAAGACAAACCTGCCTTCGGTGGGAACCGAACCCGCGTGGTCGAGACACACGCAGCACTCGAGACGAAGCACGCAGGACTCAAGTGATGTCAGGCGAACTGTTTATTGGGGGAACTTGTGCCCAGCAAAACAAAGCCAATGACAATGCACAGCAATAGCGGCATGAACAGTCGTCCGTCCACTGAAAGAGTGGCAGGCGGCGCAGTGCGTCGGCTTTTATACACATGGCTTAACGCGTTCTCTCATTATCTTTGGAATTCCAGAAGTTACTCAAGTGTGCGCGTCAGCATGCAAAGTTTCAGGAATTGTCGGCACGCTTCCCCAAGTGACATGCAAGATAAACGCGGCTTGCGTTTGGCATAACAGAAAGTGATAACTGCGCTCGCCGCAAACAATCAAATCAAGCGCGCGATTCACATAAAGGTGTTAACGGCGTTCACGAAAACAACCGCACGTGTCAATATATATATATATATATATATATATATATATATATATATATATATATATATATATATATATATATATATATATATATATATATAACGAAAGAGGAGGGGTCAAGGGCTCGTTCTTTATTTGTGTTGAAACAACATATTGAGTAAACAGACAATGAAGCCTACGAAAGCATAGGGGAAGTTACTTGCGGTATTGTAATTGTGGAGAAAGTAGAAAGGAATTAAAGTGGACGAAAAGACACACCTACCTTCGGTCGTAACCGAACCCACGACCTTCGGATGTCGGCCGGATGAAGGCCAGACCACCGGCCGAAACGTTGGAAAGTAGAAAGTTCTTGCACGTTCGTCCGTTCCTTCACTGCTCATATTCGTCTGGATCCGCAGACACATTTACAGCATTATATATATATATATATATATATATATATATATATATATATATATATATATATATTGTTACACTTGAAGAGTGACGGTGAACAGATCAGTCTCGATGCTGGCGTGGTGCGAGAGCCGTCCCTAGGCAGCCTGCCGAACGTCGTTCTTCTCATCTTTCATCCCGCCCGCAGTGCCCGTTTCCGCGGTAACCATTTTCTCCTGCGCGCTCTCGCAACATTCCCCCGTTGCCAGACGAAGACCGGCGGGCGAGTCAGTCAGTAGAGCGTGGACGGTAAGGCTTCAGGCGGGCGACGTGCGTCACTTCTGTTTTGGCCGAAGGTCGTGCGCTGCTCGTGAGTCGTGCTACGCGGTAGTTAACTTCGCTGAGCCGCTCCAGAATGACAAATGGCCCGACATAACGAGCGAGAAACTTCTGGCACATGCCACGTTGTCGCAAGGGCGTCCAGAGTAACACAAGGTCGCCAGGATCAAAGTAGACGTGTCGGTGACAACCGTCGTAGCAGATTTTTGACCGGTCCTGAGAAGCCAAGGTGCGTAGCCGAGCGAGGCGCCGCGCTTCTTCAGCTCGACAGAGGATCTCGTTAATTGACGCATTGTCATGAGAGAAATACGGAAGTAAAGTGTCGAGTGTGTAGCGTGGCGGACGTACATAGAGAAGATGAAAAGGTGAATAACAGGTTGTCTCGTGTCGTGCTGTATTGAAGGCATAGGTGACAAAAGGCAGAACATCGTCCCAGCTCCTGTGGGCAGAATCGACGTACATGGACATCATGTTCGCAAGTGTTCTGTTCGTGCGCTCTACAAGACCATTAGTTTGCGGATGGTAAGACGTGGAATGGCGCAAGCTCGAGGAACACAGTCGAAGGATCTCTTTCACTACATCTGCGGTAAATTGTCGCCCACGGTCACTGATGAAGACCCGAGGAGGTCCATGTCGGAGTATGATGGAAGACAGCAAAAACACGGCAACTTCCGATGCTGTGGCCGATGGCAGTGCTGCCGTCTCACAGTAACGGGTCAGGTGGTCCACACAAATGACAACCCAACGGTTGCCCTTCGAAGAACGTGGGAAAGGCCCAAGAAGATCTATTCCAACTTGTTCAAAAGGCGCACTGGAAGGCGGAACTGGCTGAAGGCGGCCAAGCAGCGCGTTTGGGGGTCGCTTGTGGCGCTGACATTGGATGCAACTGGCGACGTACCGTTCGGTATCGATGCGCATCTTGGGCCAGTAAAAGCGTTCTTTAACACGGTAGAATGTTCGTGTGAAGCCAAGATGCCCTGAAGTTGGTTCATCGTGCACAGCAGATAAAACTTGTGCACGAAGACTTTTGGGAACTACTAATAGGTATCGCGCACCGGTGGTCGCGTAGCTCTTCTTATACAGGACGCCGTCGCGCAGGCGAAAACGAGTGTCAGCAGAAGGCTCTTGCGCTGCCGCGAAGAGCGGCTCTAAGCTCTCATCCTTCTTTTGTTCGGACATGAAGGTGCCCATATCAGGAAATTCCGGGGAAACAAAAGCGATATACTGATCAAAGTTGTCAGCGTCGCACTCAGTCGTCGGAAGCGGCATCCGGGAGAGGCAGTCAGCACCAGCATGTCGCCGGCCGCTCTTGTAGCAAACGACAAAATCGTATTCCTGTAGACGGAGGGCCCAGCGCGCTAGTCGACCAGAGGGATCCCGAAGATTTACGAGCCAGCATAGTGAATGATGATCTGTGACCACTGTAAAGGGGTGTCCATAGAGGTACGAACGAAACCGCTGCACTGGCGAAGATGACGGCCAAACACTCTTGTTCTGTCACTGTATAATTCCGTTTGCAGCGACTTAAGGAGCGGCTGGCGTACGAGATCACGTGCTCGTTGTCTCCAACACGCTGGACTAGTACGGCCCCGATGCCGACACCACTTGCCTCGGTGTGAACCTCAGTTGGTGACGAGGGATCGAAGTGACGGAGAATGGGCTTGGACGTCAATAGAAACTTCAGCCGGCGGAACGATGAGTCGCACTCTGGGGTCCACTCGAAGGGAACACCTTTGTGGAGAAGGCGTGTGAGAGGATGAGCCAAGTCAGCAAATCTGGGAATGAATCGCCGGAAGAGCATAGACCTAAGAAACTTCGCAACTGCTTGACAGATTGAGGCGCCTTGAATGCTTCTACAGCAGCAGTCTTCTGGGGGTCTGGTCATATGCCTTCTTTGTCAACCAAGTGTCCAAGCACAAGCGTCTGTCGCTCACCAAAGTGGCACTTCTTTGCATTGAGCACAAGGCCGGCTTTCCCCAAGCAGTTCAGTACTAGGTCTAGGCGCTTGTTGTGCTCACTGAATGTTCGTCCGAAAATGACCACGTCGTCCAGGTAGCACATGCAAATTTCCCATTTCAAGCCGCGCAGTATGGTGTCCATGAACCTTTCGAACGTTGCGGGCGCATTGCACAGCCCGAAAGGCATCACATTAAATTCGAAGAGTCCGTCCGGCGTTACGAATGATGTCTTTTCTCTGTCGTTGTCGTGCATGGGAATTTGCCAGTACCCTGACCGTAAATCAACTGACGAAAAGTAAGATGCTGCAAACAGGCAATCGATAGCGTCGTCAATTAGTGGTAACGGGTATACAACAGTGTTTAGACGACGGTAATCAACACAGAATCGCCATGTGCCATCCTTCTTTTTCACCAATATGACCGGGGCTGCCCAAGGGCTCGACGATTCTTGGATAACTCCCTTGCTCAGCATCTCCTGAACTTGGTCGCTGTTGCGCTCCGCGGGAGACACGCGATAAGGCTTTTGTCGGATCGGTTGGGCTGATCCTGTGTTGATGCGATGGCGAGTTGTGGAAGCAGGAATGAATGGCGGGCCGTCGTGTTGCGCGAAGTCAAATACTGAGGAATGCTTCGAAAGGAGGGTCACCAGCACACTGCGCTCATGATCACTTAGTGACTTAGCGACCATGGCGAGTATTTTTGCCTCCTCCAGGGCACGACACACTATTATCCTCTGCATCCGGTGGGCCTGTAAGCACTGCCATTACTTCAGGTGAATATCCCAGAAATGTGGCAAGCTTGAGCCCTTGAGGTAGCACCGCCGCTTCAGTAGAACCATTTTTCGCCCATAGTCTCGTACATCCATCGATCACAGAAACCATACAATACGGGACAAACACGTTTTTCTTGAGGCAGTTGCTGTGCACAGGTTCCACTGCAGCGTCGAAAGAGATGCGAGTAGGGCACGAAGCGACGACAGGAACACGAATTGCAGATAAACCAGGGACAACTGTATCTTGGGACACACAAAACACACTTTCTTGACAAGTTGGGTCTTCTAAGAGCGCAGACGAAACATTTCCATTGACAATGAGTTCTCCCGTCTGGCAGTCAACGTTGGCACCACACAGTTGCAAAAAGTCGATCCCTAGGATAACGTCGTGGGTGGAGCGAGGAAGAACAGCAAACTCCGCGTTAAAAACTTTGCCACCCAAAGACAGATTCACATTACACACGCCCACCGGGTACAAAGAGTCACCACTCACACCACGAAAACTGCTGTTCTGGTCCCAGCGAAACATAACCTTGCGTCCCAGGAGGCTTTTGAATGCCACACTCATGACAGAAATTGTCGCTCCCGTGTCGACTAACGCCATCGTAGAAACCCCATCAATAAACACGTGGACCTTATTCCTTAGCATCAAGAGAGTTGGATGCATCTGAGTCGGCAGCGCATATTTCCCAGCGGCCTCACCTCCATCGGCCGCGCTGGCTAGTTTCCCGGCGGGGGCGACGCGAATCGGCGCCGAGGTGATGGTGACGTGAATCGCGGCCGGGGAGATGGTGATCGGGACGCACGGAAGGCAGGTGGCGGCGTAAGAGTGCGATCGGATGCAGGGGAGCGGTGACGGTTCCGGGTTCTTCCTTCTTCAGGGTAGGTTTCCGGAGCAGAGCATCTGTCTTCTCGGAAGTGGCCTTCTGACATGGAGTGTCGTGGCCACTGCGCGTCCCGGATACGCCTGCTAGACTGCGTGGACGGCGCCGACTGTCCATAGCTCGCTGCCCGGCGTCGGCCACAGTACCTAGCTATGTGGCCAGGAATTCCGCACGCATAACACACGGGCAGAGGGCGTACTTCAGGATGCGGATTGAAGTATTCCGCCGAAGACATAGGTTCCGAGTAACGGAGCTCCTCCCCTTGAAACTCGTAAGCAGCGCTGAATCTTCGTGGGCGAAAGCTGCGTGGGTGTTGATCATAACGTGGTACAGATGAGGCATTGCGTGGTGGTTCAGTCGTGACGTAAGGTGGTTGGTCACGATAGCCGTTAAAATCCGCGTCATTTACAGAGTGCCTCCAAGGAGCAGCAGGGGGTTCCCGAGCAGTATTTCCGGAGCCGGAGGACTTGAAAGGTGGCGCCGCATAACGTGCCTGCTCTTCATGTCGCTGGAGCTCCTCGCGGACAATTTGTCGGATGGTCGACGATAGGTCTGGTGGGGGGCTCGTGTCAACACTGGCTACGGTCGTCACATTGGCCAGCCGTCCAAGCTTGGGTGCGATTCGGCGGTTCTTCAGTGCCTCGAATGTGCGGCAGTGTTGTATGACATCGGAAACGGCGTTCAAGTTGTCTTTTCCAATGAGGAAGTTGTACACGTCTTCCGCAATTCCTTTTAACACATGCCCCACCTTATCCTCCTCAGGCATTCGAGAGTTCACGGTCCTGCACAGTTTCAGTATCTCCTCGATATAGGTATAGTGCACGTCTCGCCTGGTACCTGAGCTCTCTGAGCCAGCGTTTGTTCCGCTGGCTTTGTCTTCGCATCCGTGTCACCGAAACTTTTCCTAATTTCGTCAACGAAACGTGCCCACGTAGTTAGTGCGTCCGCGTGGTTCTCAAACCAAGCCAGCGCCGTGCCGGCCAAGAAAAAAACGACGTTCCTGAGCTGGTTGGCAGCGTTCCAGTTGTTGTATCGGCTTACCCTTTCGTAATGGGTTAGCCACTGCTCCACATCTTCCTCTGCCTTCGCCGAGAAGGTACGCGGCTCTCGATAGTGCTGGAACGGAGCAGGGCTTGCCAAGGCACTGCCGGTGGGGGCATCTTGGTCTGGAGCCATAACGGGGCAGACTGGCGAAAGTCCGGCAAGACGACGGCTTCTGCGTAGTTCCTGTGCGGATGGCTCCGTCGTAGGTCGTGGGAAGTACCCAGAACAGCTCCACCAAATGTTACACTTGAAGAGTGACGGTGAACAGATCAGTCTCGATGCTGGCGTGCTGCGAGAGCCGTCCCTAGGCAGCCTGCCGAACGTCGTTCTTCTCTTCTTTCATCCCGCCCGCAGTGCCCGTTTCCGCGGTAACCATTTTCTCCTGCGCGCTCTCGCAACAATATATATATATATATATATATATATATATATATATATATATATATATATATATATATATATATATATATATATATATATATATATATATATATATATATATATAAGGAAAGAAGCGGGTACACGCACGAAAAAGCAATACTTTTATGCCCAACGTTTCGGCCGTTGCACGGCCTTCGTCAGAGAATGAAGAACATACAAGGCATGTGCCGCTTATAAGGGCCTCTGAAATCGCAGAATCACTCGCAAAGGCGTAGGTAGTCCTATATCAAACAACTGCGACAGCGTATTTTGATACGTCAAGATTGATCTCAGAAATCAGTGTTGTCAATCAAAGTATGGACACGTAGCCCGCGCACAGAAAATGTTTAGGCGGCAGTGCACTATTAAGCCGTCAAAAAAAAAAGAAAAAAAAGCGAAAAACACGATAACAAACACGAGGGTTCAAGGCGAAAATGAATGACACATAAAATAAGATGAGCACATCTTACGCGCACAAGGAGATACCGGTAAACAAAATTCAGCCAGTCACTGCGGTCACCATACAGACAAGCGAACAGAGGCGTCAATGCGGTATTTAAAAGTATGCAAAAAATGGGTGAGAATGTGCGGGTGGGGGTCAATTAACACAACAATTTGATTACCGCTGCCACAAAGAAAGAAAAGCAACGCGTCCGATGCTTTCGTTTATGCCGCAATGCATACTGTTGAACTTGCTGATCAGGTAAGACTCGCGAACTTCTCGGTCATGAGTTTTAAAACCAGATTGTAGTGCTGTGGCCGTGATATTTTCAAAAGAATGACCCGGAAACAGAACATGCTTTGATAATGGAAGATGAGGAAGGGTAGTAGCATGGACTCGGTAGTTGTTAAAGCGTAACCTGAATGACGTCTCGGTTTGACCGATGTACTGTTTGTGACAAGCGGAGCACTCAAGCACGTAGACTACATTGGCGCTGTCGCAATTGAAGTCTCCGTTGATACTAAGGGAAAAGTTTGAACCGGCGCTAGTTGCGCGTTGCGAACTTGTCATGTGTGGGCAGACCTTGCAGCGGGGTTTATTGCAAGGGCGACAGTGCGTGTACCCGCGTGTACCCGCTTCTTTTCTTATACGTGCCGGACCCACTGAAGTTTCTCTTCTTATATATATATATATATATATATATATATATATATATATATATGACGTTTCGGCTTTTAAGTGCATTTCACGAACATGCATAATAGGGGGTGGAAAGGGGAGAGCTCAGGCACAAAAAAAAGGGGGCGGGGGGTTGTCCAAGAAGCAAGGGCCAGTGCGAGATGTCGTCCGCGTCTGCAAGGCGCCTCCATAATAACGAACGGGTGGGCCGAGGTCGTCTGGTAGCAGATTGTAAGCCCTCGTTTCGTTTGCAGACACTCGCGCTGCCATCACCTAAGTCCATGGTGCTGCAACTCCCGCAATGCAGCGCAAAACCGCTGAAGCATAATGCCATTCTTGTGTGCGGAGTACGAAGAAGCGGGGGGGGGGGGGGGCAGGGGGGAAAACAGGTTGCTCTGTGCACTGTCGGTACCTGTACGGACGCAGCGCAGACGCGAACAACCATGAATGGTTTGGTCCATGAAAGACATGTACGCACATGCACACACACAAAAAAGAGAGAAAAATAAATAATAAAAGAAGAGGAAACATCACACAAGGAGGAGAGTCGTTTAGTTTAACGAGTCATACGTCGTGGAACTCGTTCTCATAGCGAAAGTGCGTGATGCTCAACTCAAACGGGCGCCAAGGGGACACAATACATATCTGCACCTTGCGCGCGCGAAGCGCGATCTGAGTGAAACATACCAGATAAAAATGAGAGAAAGACAACAAGAAACATCATGGGTAATTAAATATCCTAAGATAATACATGAAAATAAATGAAATAAAAGCATACAAGAAATTAACAATAGGAATAAAATAAAACAGGTGGACATCGACAATCAGTGTCGCATCCCAACAGGAGACACGGCCCGAGTGAGCGCCGAGGGCACAGAAGACATAGTTGCACCTTGTACGCGTGCAGTGTGAAATAAGCAAGACTCATCAGACAACAATAAGAGAAAGACAGCAAGAAACATGATGGGGAACCAAATATCGTAAGGTAACAAACGAAAATAAATGCAATGAAAAAGAATCAGGACGCACGCACGCACGCACACACGCACACACACAAATTAACATTGCGTACAGAATGAAATCGACCATCATTTGTGTATCTCAACAGGAGCGCCATGAATGTGCACCAGAAAAAAAAAGAAGAGAAAGCAAAAAAGGAAAAAAAAGGAGTTCCGCGAGTTCAAAGTGCACATAGATTTGCATGTGGAGCCCTAAAGAAACAACAACAACAATCATGATAAAAAAGGAACACAAATAAAATGTAAAATATTAAAGACACTTATACCTGGCGACAACTTTCTGTGGCAGCACAGGCAAGGCTACGGAAATGAAGCACGCTTGTCTTACTGCGCCACAGCATGTAGTCCCCCAACGAAAACATTTGTATACTGTTCTGGGTAACTAAGATGTCACCATTCACCACTTACATTTTTCGTGGATTTATTTTTTAATTAGTGAATAAAAACGTAGCGCAGTAGAAAAAATTTCGTTTCATGCTCTCTCAGGTTTTGTGGGTTTCTTTGGCTTCCGTCGCTTTTTTACCTTACCGCATTCCTCACCGTCAAAGATGGCGTCCTCCGGTTGCAGCTCGTCAACGTCGCTTACTGAGGAAACACCGCCGCGTGCCGCGAGTCCACTAGCTTCGCAGCCGTACCAGGCGTTGTCAAACCAAAATCTGTCCGTACAGGCCAAGAAGGTGGTGCACAACGTTTACGCGCAAGTAAGGGAAAGCGACATGCGCTTGTGAAATCGAAACCGAAACACCCGTCGAAGCGGTCGGACTACTTGGCGCAGTAGCACATGTGCATAGGCTCCGCCTACGTAGCCTTGGCCGTACTGCCACAGAAAGTTGTCGCCGGGTGTAGTCGCTTGCGTCGTTAATTGGTTTGGTTGCCTGACAGGGCAAGCAAGATAGTCGGCCTGTACTTTCGTTGATGCCACCGGACACAGTGTTGAATTTGTGAATAAGGTAAGATTCGCGAACCTCCCGGTCATAATGCGTCTTGAAATCAGATTGGAGCACCACAGCTGTGAATGTATGGAAGGGATGACTAAGATCATTTACGTGCTTGGAGAGAGCAAGGTGTGGCAGGGTCTTTATGTGTGCCCTGTGGTTGTTTATTCTTATCCTGAATGGAGTCTCAGTTTGGCCAATGTATTGGGCGTTGCATACGGTGTATTCAAGAAGGTAGACAATATTTGAGCTGTCGCAGTCAAAATTTCCTCTTATTTGGTAAAAGAATGAGGACGCAGTGCTGTTTACTGTGGAGGTTCTATTCATCATCGGGCATAGCTTGCACCTAGGTTTGTTGCAGGGGCCGCTGCCTGTGAATTTAGGAGTGTTCACCTTAGATGACGTTACAATGTCTCTGATATTTCGCGCCCGTCTGCAGACAACACGTGGAGGTTCAGGGAAGACGCTTTTCAACTTGTCGCTTTCGAGAAGGATGTTGTGGTGCTTTTTAAGGATACTGTTTATGTTAGGGGGTGAGGCTGAATACGTTAGAATGAGATTTGGAGTGGTGTTTACGGAATCAGATTTTGGTTTGCTTATTAAGTAACGGCGGTCCTGCTTGCTAGATTTCTTGATGGCATCATTGATGACAGACGGCGGGTATTGTTGACGAGTGAGGTCCTTGCTTAGTTGTTCACAGTTGGAGGCAAAATCCGCCGCGTCAGAACATATCCGCTTGAACCGAAGGGACTGACTGTATGGTATGCCGAGCTTACAGTGCTTAACGTGGCTGCTTTTAAAATGGAGGTATTGGTGTCGGTCAGTTGGTTTTCTGTAGACTGATGTAACAAGCCTATTGTCCGATATTCTTACGGAAACGTCGAGGAAGTTTATGGTCAATGCCGAATACGTGTGCGAGAAGGAAATGTTTTTGTGCGTGTTGTTGAAGGCGGTGATGAAATCTTTGAGTTTTTCTTCGCCGTGGCACCAAATGAGAAAAATACCGTCGAGAACCTTCGATAAAAAAGAGGGGCGGAACGGGGCGCTACTTAAAAATTTTGATTCTAATGTACCCATAAAGATGTTGGCATAGTTGGGGCCTATTTTTGTTCCCATTGATGTACCGATGGTTTGGACATAGTGTGTGTTGTTGAATTCGAAGTTGTTCATTTCTAGGACTAGTTTGAGAAGTATTCCAAGAGTTTCACCGTCAATTGGACTATTTGGGAATGAATTTTCGTAGGCCTGAGTTACATATTTGACGCCGTCTGAATGCGGAATGTTTGTGTATAGAGAGGCGACGTCCAGATTAACTAACAGGCTGCCTTGGTATGACAAGATCCATAATATCAGCTAGAAAATGAGTCATGTCCTTGACGTAGGAAGGTAATGTTGGTGGATTGTCTTTAATTAGGTTATGATGAAACTGGATATTGGTTCCGTTACTGTGCCAATACCGGAAATTATGGGTCTCCCTGTGTTGCCTGGTTTGTGTATTTTGGGTAACATGTAAAATCTTCCCGGCCGTGGACTTAAAGCTTGGAGTGACGCTGCAATTTTGTCGGTAATCTTATTGTCTTTGACGAGAGTGATCAATATCTGTCGTACTTTGTTTTCGAAGCATGTTGTCTGGTCATTATCAGTTCACCTATAGAATGAATTGCCGCTTAGTTGCCTTTCAGCTTCTGTGATGTAGTCACGTTTGTTCATTATAACAATGGCACAGCCTTTGTCTGCTGGTTTGATTATGTCCGAGCGTTGGCTTAAACCCCGCAGAGAATTATTCTACGACGGAAAAAGGGTGTCTTGCGGTGGTTTGGGCGGTTATGAAATTTCGCCCTTATCTGTACGGCCGCTCTTTTACTGTTGTCAGTGACCATCACTCGCTTTGTTGGCTGACGAACTTAAAAGATCCATCAGGACGACTGGCACGCTGGAGCATTAAGCTCCAAGAAATCGACATGGCTATAGTCTACAAGTCGGGTAAGCGGCATACAGACGCCGATTGTCTTTCACGCGCCCCCCTCGAACCCGCAAATTCAGAGGACGAAGACGATGCCGCATTTATTGGAGTTGTGGACACGACTACAATCGCCCAACAGCAACGCGACGACCCCGAATTGGAGCCAGTTATTAGCTTTTTGAAAGGTCGCACTTCCACCGTTCCAAAGATATTTGCAAGAGGACTCTCGTCATTCCGCGTGCGTAACGATGTCCTGTACGAGGTAAACTTTTCTCCTAACGGCAACACTTGCTTACTGGTCGTCCCAACGCTTCTCCGACGGGAAATATTACAGGCATCTCATGATGAACCAACGTCCGGTCACTTAGGCTATACCCGAACGCTATGTAGAGTGAGATAGAAGTATTACTGGCCGAGACTCGCAACGAACGTTCGACAGTACGTCCGCACATGCCTTGAATGCCAACGGCGGAAAATGCCAGCAGCCAAACCAGCAGGGTTCCTTCAATCTGTCGAAGTACCCGTAGCTCCTTTTGCTCAAGTCGGCATGGACCTCCTAGGCCCGTTTCCAACTTCTGCTTCGGGTCGCAAGTGGATCGGGTCGCAAGTTGCGACAGTCTATCTCACTCGCTACGCCGAAACCAAAGCTCTGGAGCGGGACACAGCAAGTGAAGCTGTCAGATTCTTTATAGAGAACATTGTACTGAGGCACGGCGCTAGAAAAGTAATAATAACCGACAGGGGAGCAGCATTTACAGCCGAGTTACTGAGCACAGTATTAACACTCAGTGGCACTTCTCAACGCCGAGCGACGGCGTATCATCCCAGACGAACGGTCTGACGGAGCGCCTGAATAAGACACTCTCCCATATGCTTTGCATGTATGTCGATGTGGAGCATAAGAACTGGGACGAGGTCTTGCCGTATGTCACCTTCCCGTATAATACGGCCCAGCAAGAGACCACACGAATGACGCCCTTCCGTCTTTTGCATGGCCGCGAAGTCACCACCATGCTAGATGCAATGCTAACACATGAATACGATAGCGGCGAAATGGACACGCTTGGAACGCCGGCTGTGGCGTAGCCGGTGCCGCCTGGAACTACGCCGGGAGTTCGGAAGCACTGGTCAACGCATATATGGGAAGGACGTATGGAGCTGTCAATTTAAGCAAGGTGAACATGAGGGCCGAGGAGGGCGCGAATCACTGCAGGACTTCGACTACTGCGAGGTGCCTTGGAACAGATCGGCGTCGACCGAGAAGTGCCAGTAGAGCGACTGGCCGAAGGAACTCATCGAAACAACTTTGAGCTGGTTCAGTGGCTCAAGGACCTCTTAGACACCCAGTACCATAGTCCCGTTGCCGTACTACCGGAAGCCGGTAACGCCATGCCGTATCTTTCCCACACTGGAACTGTAGGGATACCGTGCCGCCTTGAACGACTGTTGCTACGCCAAGTACCGGTACCGGAGGCTTTGTTCACAACCCCCGTCCAAGGGCGCAGAGCACGCGCCGAAGGTGATTACGGTTCTTTGAGACGGCGTATGAGCTGGAGACTTCTCCGGCACCGTTGACAAGCTCGCGAGCCAGTTCGCCGAGCTCAAGGAAGCCCTGTACTGGCTTGAGCTGGAAAGAAGCCTCTACTACAGCAAGCTGTGAGGGATTGAGATGCTGTGCTGGGAGCACCAGCGGGATCACGGAAGGAAAGCATGGACGAGCAGATTCGTCTGTAGGGGTTGGAGGGCGTTACTGAGCGACTGCGCTCAATGGATGCCTGCTGGGCGCACTACTCAGAATGAGGTTGGCGAAAGCGACCAACTATGCGTCTGCATCCGGGCTCGGTTTAGCACCCACGGGTTCCTGGAAGACCTCCGAAGGTTTAGGGCCGCGGGATGCTGGAAGACCTCAAGGCCGGAGCTGCGCTACCGCGTCCCTCGCTTCCTCGTTCGGTGCCCCAGCTCTTCAGGCTGTACCTCTGGTGAGGGCGTCGCATCTTTGCGCAAGCCGCCGCAGACCACTCTCATCGCAGAGGGACGGAGTGTGGGGGATCGCTACCAGAAGGCCGTTGAGACCAGATTGTAGGAGACGACGACGATGTGGTAGTGCAGCGCGCGCAGTGCGCTAGCGTTATCCCAGCTAGGACTTGGCTGGACGCGCTTCTGGGCGCGGCGGTCCTGATCTAGGCGGCTTGCGGAGACTGACTGCTGCTGGCCGAGACATGGCCCACTCCCACAATGTACATTCATTTTTCAGAGATCCACTTCCTTTAAGGAAGTACCTCACAGTTTTCTAAATGGACGCCGTCATAAAACACTCTCGTGTTAAAAATTAATGCGGCGTTTCTAATGATAAATGATAATAGCTGCAGCGCCATCTCCCTTCTCCCTACTCCAGCTCGCTGCGCTTATTTTCGTTCTACAGTTTCTGTTTCTGATGCACATAGAACGCCATGTACCGGCCATGCTGTTGGTGTTCTCTAATGACACCTCATCCGCTGTGGAAAGGCGTCGCAGCTGTACTCGTTCTGGGGCTCGAAGTACCACGTGAATAGGCTAACCAGACGTAACCATTGGAAAGCCTCAGCACGCGTCAGCATCAGTCAGCGAGGCCGGATTTGACACGTGTCGAAGTCGACACCTACCACTGCCAGATTTTCGTGTCAGGCGTTGCTGCCAACTTGGGCGCGCGTGGCTCATGTGAGATACCCACGTGAGCATGCCAAGCCGAAGTCACTTTCGCAACGACCAGTCGCGTTTTTTCGAGCAGCGCGTGTGTGATCGGCTGGCTGCCGGAGCGCCGATGGCAATGACAGCAGTGTCTGGCAGCAGTGGTTAAGGCCCAACAACATCCGCGACGTGACATGCTTGGCGCGCTCAAATTTCAGAGGCCACGCCCGTATAATGTCGCTGCGTGAATAGGGAGAATGAACATTCTCACCTGGCTATATTATTTGTAGGACAAATACCCTATCATTTCCACCCGAATAGCTGCAATGTCGCTAGCGCAAAATTCTACATTTAGCGCTATCTGGTGCGTAAGAATCAAACCATTTTTGAAGCACACGGTAGCGACATAGGCCTAGCTGTTTCAAAATAAACATGTTTGTTAATAATGACTGTGAGACATCGCCATGGCTTTGTCCGATTTAGTAGGCTAGAAGAGATTAAGCTAAGGCTCTCTCGTTGCCATCGAAGTGGAGAGCAATTGGTGCTAATTAGCATTGAAGTGGACGGTTGCCGCCATGTTTCGTGATGACGCGCGGCGACGCGCAGCAATTCGCGAAACGCGTGGTTGCGTGCCCTATTTCACCGGTGGAAAGTGACGCGACGCCGATTCAACGCAGCACGTGCTGACGCTTTCCAACGCTTCCGTCTGGTTGGCCGATATAGCGTGAATGCTTCGCGAGTGCTTGGCCGCTCGCCGCTCGGTCTCGGCGTCGGTGATGCGCCAGCTCGGCGCTGTGTGCGTGCGCCAAGCGGCTGACTGACGAGGTAGGCCGGATAGGCTAGGCTACGTTGCATGCCGAAGCCAGCCCCGATTAGTACGACATACATTTCGCTCAACATAACTAGGTTTAGAAATCTCAGCCTCCTTCTCTGTCGCCCTCGCTTGCATCGCAACATTGTCAAACAGAATATTAACGTAACCGTGAGTTTAAGGTAGATTTCTGGGCTTGGTGCAACAGGTCAGAGTTAACCGTGGGACTTTTTAGACGCGGACTGGACAGGAGAGTAACACACACACGAGCGCTAACTATCAACAATGTATTATTTGATTCCGAACGAACAATACATAGAATTGCGGACGCTCACGCATGCGCAGTGGCGGAAGCCTCAAGGAATGACAATTCTTCCCTAAATAACGATAATGAAGGTGTGCTGACACAATCTTCGCCTAGTTTAAGTATGCATGGTGGCAGTTTCAAAAATCAGGTGCGTGATCTCATCATGGTCAGGGTGTCGGAACGAAATATTTTTCGTTCCGGTTTTCGTTTCGTTCCGCAGAAAAAAGTTCCGTTCCGTTTTCGTTCCAGAACAAAAAGAAAACGTTCCGTAACGGTTCATAACGTTTTTTTAATAAGAAAAACGAACAAAATTCTTAATATTAAAAGTATCTTTTAAAAACAGCAAAAAATACTGAACTAACACATAAAAATGCAAGAATAATTGCTGGGGTTTTACGTCCCAAAGCCACGATGTGACCATGAGAGAAGTCACAAAAAGTTTCGAAGCAAGGACACAACAAAAGCTTGGTATTGATTTTTCCTCAAGTCTGAATCCCGAATTTTCGTCAAGGGGGGGCACACGATTTCAGAAGCAGCAGGTCATCAAGTGTACTTGCCGATATTCGAGACCGCTGCTCTGACAAAACGAACTTGAGTGCCGAAAATGCCCTCTCAACGCTGACTTGTGTGGCTGGCACACCAAGGGCGACTTGTGCTAACATGTACAGCTCCGGTTGCCGCTCTTTGCGCTCGTCCCAAAATTTCAACACATTCGTGCTTCTTGGAAGGCGCGGCTCCTTGTCCAGCATTTCCAGTAAGAGGGCGATGTCCGTTGACCCTGGCTCACTTGTCAAATGCGATTGGGCGCCAGCCTCAGCTTCCTTCGTTTTCAGAAACGCCTCAAGGGCAGCTTCTGGTTCCTCTGCGGTTGATGCAGCGGTGCTATCTGGAATGCAGCTGCTACACTGGTTCTGCTGAAGGCCTGTAGTACGCATCCAGGTTTTGCACAGATGCATTCTCGCTCGATATTTTTGATCAGGTGTCAGAAGAAGGCGATAGCGGTGGTCCATGTACAGTGCAGCACAAAAGATATCCGTACTGCAGAGATTTCCCTCTCGTTTCGTCACTGACTGAACGAGGAGGGCCTGTGCCAGTGGCGATTATATCGTTGCTGTCTTCATGGAACACGTCAACCATGCACCGTAGAAATATCCGATTGTCAATTGTTCGGCCTGAAGCATTTTCGTGGCTTCTTGTGCCGGCTGAAGGGGTTCTATGAGCGCTTCTACTTTTCCCCATATGCTCTCAGTCCAACTGGCGGTGTCGTTATGGGGGAGAAAGTCTTTAGCAAAGCCTTTCAATTCGATCAACCTGGTCAGCGTGACCAACGTCGACATACAACGTGTCGGGAAATCAATAATAGGCTTCCTTAGCTCTAGCTTCCTTATCAAACCCATTGCACTTTGTGCGAGGAGTTTTTCGCAAGTGCGCGACATTGTGCAACGAGAGAGTTGGAACCCGAGTCCTTCAAAACGTCACTAACAGCCAGTTGCAGTGTGTGCAGCACACCTGACGCCTAACTTGAACTCTGCCCCATCAAGACCAAGACTCTCCGCATCTTCTGCATTGTCTAGCAGAGGGCCGCAATGTTCAAATTCCGGGAAGCCACTAGCGGCTTCCTCGTCTGAACTAGAAGCGTCGTTTTCATGGTCCGTCTCACGAGAAGACGAGCAGCCTCTAGCATATTTCCACTGTTGTCAGTTGTGACACTCTACACTTGGGCGACACTAAGGTCGTAGCTTGACAGAGTGCTTTTCACCTGTGATGTGAGATGCTGAGCAGTGTGTCTATCGAAAAGCTCCTCCATGGCCAGCGGTTAAAGAATTAGTTTCCATTTTCGGCATACTGTACGTTGATGCCAAGCAGAGCTCTGTCAAGTCGCGACGCGCAGTCTATTTTCAAAGAAAACATCCGTTTTCTCAGCGTCGGTGAAATTTCTTCTCTCTTGCATTTGGCTTGTTCCTGGACCTTGTACTTAGTAGTCTCTACAGTGATGGTTCGCTTAGCCCTGAGCGCTTTTAGGACAGGATCAATTATTTTGCAAAAGCCGGAGTCATCAATTAGCCGAAATGGCCGACCATTCTCGTGACTAGCTCAACGCAACTATTCATAATGCTGTCTTCTCTTATTTCCAGCAAAACACACTTCGATGATGAAACATGCTCTGCATATCCACTTGCCTGAGCTTTGCCGCCGGACAGCCTTCCACCTCGTCCGACACAACACGCTTTGTAGAGCTGGCGTTGTCGGCCAGAATGCTATCGTGCACTTCTTTGTGGCGCCGCTGCAAATGCCGCTCCAGGTTTCCACCGTGGTCGACCTACACAACGTGATGCCAGTTCTCAATCTGACATATAGATTTGTTTGAGACACTGTCGTACTTGAAATGCCGTCGAGCGTGGCTTGTTCTGTCACGTCCCATCGGAACTAGCTGTAAGCCTCGGTGAGGAAACGTTGCACCAGCAGAAAACGGAACCATAGGGGCTGTGCAAAGAGCCGACGACGCCGCCTGTCGCCACGGCTTGGAAGCGTAAGTGGGCTCGGGCGACTCGCAGTGTTCCTGTGAGCGTCTAGGCGACTACTGTAGTTTCTGTGATAGTTGCGTTTTTCTATCGCAGTTTTACGATTGTGTAAGCCATCAGCGGCGTCGAGAAACAACTGCTGCGCAGTTGGCTGCACGAACAGGACCAAATACTCGCCAGGAATGCACTTCTACAAGTTTTCGGTGCTGATGCTGAGGGTGTCGGAACGAAATGCTTTTTGTTTCGGTTTTAGTTTCGTGCCAGCCGAAAAAGTATCGTTCCGTTTCTGTTCCGTAACGAAAAAAAAAAAGTTCCGTAAAGGCTCGTAACGGTTTTCATATGTATGCAAAAGATTGAAGTTATAGTAACTATAATATCATAAGATTTCCCCTTTACAAACCCTGGACAGGAATAAAACAAACAAGTAACTTTACCATGAATTCCGAACCAAAATAACGAAAATCAGTGCTTTTCTAAGTTGAAATACTTAAATTTCTCAAGAGTTAATTAGAAATTTTCTCAGCAGGTTCAATGCTTTGAGTCAAGAGTGCGAGCATGATCTCAGAAGCCGCCCGTCATCGAGTGTACTCTCTGATATACGAGACCGCTGTTCTGATCGAGCAAACTTAAGCGACGACAAAGCCCTCTCCACGACGCCCTGTGTGAGAGGCACGCGAAAGTTCTCTTGAATTTAATACAAACAGCTATGTTTGCCACTTTTTTTGTTTCCTGCATTATTTCAACGCATCTTTCCTTTGAAATACCTGCCCGAGATGCGAGCTGACGTTGAACCCTGAGTTATGTAATATTGCGCACGTTGCATGACCTCGGTTGTTCCGGATCGCAAAGCTTTCCCGTGAACCGAAAAACGTTAAAAAACATTTCGTTTTTGCTCCGGAACGAAATAATAAATAACGTTCCGGTTACGTTTTCGTTCCGGTCAAAAATATCGTTTTTTTTTTTTTCGTTTTTCGTTTTCGTTTTTCGTTGCGTTCCGACACTCTGATCATGGTACTTGCTAATAATGGTAGACTCATGCATGTGTTGCTCTCCTCCCCAGTCCGCGTCTAAAAAGTTATGCGATTAACCCTGACGTGAATTCATGCCCGCAACTTGTATACTTTCTCCTGTGCGCTCATAGCACGCTTAACAGCAAGCGTGTGAAGGAGACTTATGCGAGTTTCCAGGGCGGACATGCCCACAGGGTGCAAATTAAAGACGATAGCCTTTCTTGGGATACTTGAACGCAAAAAGTTCGGTCTTTCTTTGTGTTAGTCTCTTTGTCATACAATTCAACCACCCGGCCAAAGTTTAAGCACTTGCCTAACGTGCCAGCCATCTTGAACTGGTAGCTGCGTTCATACTTGTCAACATTGTCGACCAAAAAGCAAATATTACGCATATCTGAGGCGCAAAATCAATACGTAAGTATTAGGTGATGTGTTCCTATGCAAGGAAATGCATATGTTAAGGAATTCTTCGCAGACTCAGATTTTAAAGAAATGGACATTTTAATAGACTTTTTCAAGCTATCCCGGAAGCCACTGCGAGCGCGTAGTGCAGTATGGGAAATGTGTGTACATCGGCGGAGGCAAGCTCGGTTTAAGCAAGCGCCCGACGCAGTGGCAGCTGTGGGATCGAAGCTACGACGCGATAAGAATCGAATCCGAGTTTGGTGAATGCAGTCTGTCGACGTAGCCTGTTCATCCGCATCGTGAAACGTGCGTATACATTTACATTTGCGCGTCCGAAAACGATGTATACGTACACAAAACAGGAGCACGCTCAACGTGGCTATACTCTGCTTTGCTCTCGAACATTTTCAGGGCAGCATCTTCAGAATAAGTGATCAACTGCATCGCGTGAGCTTCAGCGATGACATTTGTCACTTACATGACAGCTGTGATCGTAATGTCAACAATCGCAAAACTCGACAAATAAACACAAAAACTAAAATTCACACACTCAGTCTCAGTACTGCAATCAAAATGTTCACGGAACAGGATAGTTAACGCATAACATTTCAGAAAAACGAGATCACACACATGTTCACACACACAGCAGTCCGTGTGAACATCTAGGCGCTCGCAAATCTTCTCTTCTTCGTGCAGCAGTTAAGATTACAGAGCATCGAAGGAAAGTGTACGCGATCGCATGTGCGCTATTTCACCGACACAGCTGGACATGGCACGTCGGCGGAGCTAGCATACATCAAGGACCACTGTCAACAAAATGTGGTTTTACTAAAGTGAAGTTTTATTGAAAAGGGAATCAAGCCACAGTAGCGAGTAGCGGGAACAGAGCCCAGCGGGACAGAAAAGAAATGCTCCGCATTTATAAGTACACGCACCAAGCACGAAGGAGTACCAAAATGAGCCGGAATAACCACGCGGTAAATGGAAAACCATAGCTGTTTAATTAGAAAACAGTGAATTACAGTACCCAGAAAGAGATATCCGCAACAGACTTCGTTCACACACTGCGCACAGTTCGTTCGTTTAGCACACACTGCCCGTTGGTCTACTTCGTCGTCGCAAACACATCGCTATTTTGCAGTTGCCTGTGTAGGACCACACTGCAATGCCGACACAAACACGTAAACAGGAATACAGCGTCCACACCTCGGTGTTCTCCGCACAGGCGGAGTGGAGATACAAGCACATGGTCACTCGCAAACGCACGTACACTGCCGAGACTCCGGGAAAATACGTTGACGAGACATTCCAGCGCACACCCCGTACTACCAGTCCGACCCCCGCGAATGACCCCCTCCTTTTTCATTGTCCCTTGCAGCTGTGCGCCTGCTTACAAAAGAAAACACACAAAAAATGCGTTTAGCCTCGCTCCCACTTACTCGGAGCGAAAGACGCGCTTGGAAAGCCAGGGCTTCGCTCTGCTGGGCGGCTGGATGTACGCACATTTCCCAGAAGCACTTGCGCGCCCACGGGTGGCGCTGCGGTGCTTGAAAAAGGTCTATTGACAATTAAGAGAAAAAGAAAAGAGTAACAGCGCGCATGACGACTGCCTCCATGGCCGGTCGCCCTCTCCCCCTAATGTTGCCAGCTTCGCGTTCCGATTTCGCTAACACTCGGCCATTCCTGGCAGCGAACTGTCCTCAGTTCATGTGGTGTAGTCCCGAAGATACGCAGGTTTTTGCGCACGAACTTGGTCAGATTGTCCACCAGCACCAATATCTACTGATTCTTCTTGGAACTTTTCACAAACGGACCAAAGTGGTCCACAAGAACAACTTGAAATGGTCTCTTTCCAGGTGGTGTCGAGTGCAGAAGTCCAGGCTTCTTTCCTCCTGGTACCTTTGCGATCAGACACTTGAAATACATACGAATGTGCTGGTCCACGTAGCGCTTCATTCGAGGAAACCAATAAAGTTCCTTGATTTTTGTCACCGTTCGGTCTGTACCAAAATGCCCCTTTAGGTCGTGAAACTTGACACACAATGTTTTGCGCATGCTCTTAGGCATCACGAAAAGATGTCGACCGTCTTCTTCAATGTAAAACAGCTTTCCATCTTTCAGTCGTAAGTTCTTGACTTTCGCACTCTCTTCTTTCCTTTCCTTGACTGGCTTTTCCAATACTCGGGCGAGCTTCGCCAAGTCCGCATCAGAGCGTTGAATGATCACAACTTGGTCCTCTAAATTCATGGTAAGGCACACTTCGATCCTTATCTCGACAACCTCATCAAGCGTGTCCTCCGGCGATCCTACGGGTTCACGACTCAAATAGTCCACATGTGCCATTTTCTCACCTGCTCGGTGCTTTACCTCGAAGTCATACTCTTGAAGTAAGTCGAACCACCTTGCTATCTGTGGTTTGAGAGTCTTGTGCGCATTCAGATACACGATTGCTTGGCAATCTGTTACCAGCGTGAACGGAATGCCTAAGAAAAATGGACGAAGTCTTTCCATACTCCAGACTATCGCCATCAGTTCCAGTTTTCCCGCATGGTAATTCTTTTCAGCATCCGTGGTACGTTTACTGACACAAAACACCAAGTGCCAGCGTTCTGACTCATCTTGCTGAAGGATCATCCCCGCAAGTCCATGTCTGCTTGCGTCCGTGTGGAGCTCCGTTGGAGCCAAAGGGTTGTACAACTTCAGAACAGGTGGCGCTGTCAGTTCTTTTCGAAGTTGGTCGAAAGCCTCCTGCTGCTCCACTCCCCATGTGAACTTCGTGTCCTTTTTGGTCAGAGAAGTAAGCGGTTCTGCCTTCAAGGCATAATGGGGAACGAAACGTCTGAAAAATCCTGATAGACCCAGAAATCTCCTTACTCCGTGAACATCAGTTGGCGTGCTAGCTTCTAGTATGGCTTGTTGCTTCACTTCACCTGGCTGCAGGTAGCCCTTCACAATCTTGAAGCCTAAGTAGTCTATTTCGTCACTTCCAAACACGCACTTTGATATTTTTAGGGTTAGGCCAGCAGCTCTCAGAGCATCCAGTACTTGTCTGAGTCGAATCAGCAAGTCTTCCCAATCCTTGGCTGGAATCGGCAAGTCGTCCATGTAACACAGTGCTACAGTGTTACGCAGAGATCTGAGGACCTTGTTCATTAGACGTTGAAATACAGCAGGACCATTTCTCAACCCGAACACCATACGTTCGAATTGCCCGGTCTCATCAGGCGTGATTAAATGCAGTTTTCGCCTTCGATTCCTCACTCAGCGGAAGCTGAAGGTATCCGTTCGCACAGTCTAACACACAGTACATTCGTGCTCCGGACAGTCGTTGCAGCTGGTCGTCAATGTTTGGCAAGGAGAAGTGTTCCGGCACAGTCTGGCTATTTAGCCGTCGATAGTCTATGACTGGACGATTTTGCCCACTTTTCTTTTTCACGAGTAGAACTGGACCAGCGTATGGCGAGGATGTCTCGGTAACAATGCCAGTCTCTTTCCACTCCTTGACAATTTCGTGGATCGCTTTTCTTTCCTCTGCATTAGTCGTGTATGGTCTGCAGCTCACTGGAGTGCTTCCGGGATGTTCTGTGATGGTCATTTCTAGTTGGTTACAGCACCCCAACTCTGACAAATTCAGTGCAAAGCAGTCCCTGTATTCATTCAGCATATTCAGAAGTGCATCCACTTGTTGGTCATTGATGTCCTTCCCGAGATTCAGCATACTACGATCAATAGGCTTCTGCAGAGGCACAGGTCTTACGGCGGTTAACTCTTCGCTCCCTGATAGCAGTTCAGAGTGAGCAAACAAACTTCCCTTGATAAACTGTTGATCTTATCCTTGTCGTTCAACATGGGTATCTCAACCCGTCCGTGTTCGACGTGAAGTAGTATTCCCTTACCAGTTTCCATAGGCAATATAACATTTCCTTCGCTCTTATTGCTCTCCACTGTCACCAAACACACAGTCCTTTTGGGCAGCACAGTGGTCTCCTTGACACAAAGTGGTTCCTTCAAAGGCTTCATCTGGGCAAGGTCAATGTTGCAAAATGGCAGATCATCTCGATAGCCAATCCTGAGTTCATCTCCCATGCGTAGGTATGCAATGTGGTCTTCTTCCGTCCAAGTCCTACCAACCAGCATGTCCACAGGCAAGGCACTGTTGTTAACGATGATCACCTTGACCTTACGGCATAACACATCATCGATTGCTATGTCGACCTCCGAGGTTCCGATAGACAGCACTGTAGATGTATCGGTGTTCCCCAGACAATGCAAGGCTTGGGTTTTGCACACAACTTGCAGGTTGCATCTTTCAGCCGCTTGATGACGCATTATACAGTCTGAACTCCCTGGGTCAATCATCACAGAGAGCTGGTGAGTACCATTGATGCTCGCCGTTTTTAAAAACTTGGATATACCACTGTCCCTTGTTGATGTTTCGTTCACCACGAAGTTCCCAACAGGGCTTGTTTTTGCACAGTCTCTCGCTATATGCCCATACCTTCCACAGCTGTAGCATTTTCGTTCTGATGGATCACGCTTGAGAGGCTCTGGCGTTTTCTTCGGTGGTCCCCCACCACTTCCTTGAACAGCAGCACATGAATTTGTGATAACTTGTTCAGCTGGACGCATGGCAGTCCAAGATCTTGAAGGCGGAGGCTTCGCACGAAGTGTTGCGGTACCTGGGTCACCACCGTGTGGCTTGGCCCCTGGATTCTAGCTTCGTTTATTCGCTCCAGTTTTCGCAAGTCTGCCAGCAGTTCGTCCTCGTCCTTGTGGTCCTTCGCAGACATTGAGATGCATGCATCTTTAAACCGCAGCCCCACCAAAACTTGCTCTTTGGTATCCTGCATACCGAGGCCCAATGCCTTACATAACATTGTCTTTTCAAGAAAATATGCCGTGATGGATTCTCCCCGCATCTGGACTCTTTCCTGCATTTGCTTCCACTTTTCGGCAGTGCTTGTCTGACCCACAAATGTCTTTGTGAAGGCTGTCTTGAAGTCTTCCCACGTGGTAAGATCATCGACGCGGGACTGAAGCCAAAATCTGGCAGGCCCCTTCATGTGAAGCCTGGCGTTCTCTAGTCTGAAGCTGTACGGCCAACCATACAGGACCGCCATGGAATCGATAGTCTTCAGCCACGCTCCGGCCTCGTGGGATGAGCCCTCGCCGTCGAAATCGTAGATAGCCTTATTCAGGTCCGGCATAACGTGGAACGCTTCGGGCTTCCTCTCGATAAGCTCCAACAACCGCCGGTTTTGTTCCAGCAAGGCTTGCATCATTTCGTGCGTTCCACCGCCGTCTGCCATCTTCGCGGTTGTCTAGGCGTCTCTGGGCGTACACACAGTTTTTCACCAACAGATGAACGTCTAGGCTTGCTGGCGTCACACAGAGTGCCCGCGCGCGTTTTCTGATGCTGTACGAAGACTCACGTTTCGATGTCGATCATTCACAAAGACGGCGTCGTAGCGTCTCGCAGGCGCCGCACAAGCGTCCGCACACTCGTTTCCCTGAGGCAGCACGGAAATTCACGTTTTGGACGTCGGTAATTCACGAAGACGGTACCGTTGCGTCGCGTAGATGTCACACAGATTGTTCACACGTTTTAGGGCGTCACACAGAGTCCTTTTACCGGTCAGTACCTCACGAAGACGGCACCAACGCAGCGTCAGTTGAAAAGTCAGCGAGCGTCGCCGTCGGCGAAATCCTCCGACATCGGCTTCCAGGGTCGCCTTACAACAAAGGTTTCGGTGAATCCCACTTCTGAGATGTTAAGGAATTCTTCGCAGACTCACAGATTTTAAAGAAATGGACATTTTAATTGACAATTAAGAGAAAAAAAGATTGATTGATTGATTGATTGATTGATTGATTGATTGTGGTTCGGAAAGGACGCTAATTTCTGCAGCCCATGTAGGGAGCACGGCTAAGCGTCCGTGTGGGTGGGGGAGAGGGAGTGTAAAAAAAAAGAGTAACATCGTGCATGACGACTGCCTCCATGGCCGGTCGCCCTCTCCCCCCTAATGTTGCCAGCCTCGCGTTCCAATTCCGCTAACACATAATACGTAATTCTAAAGACCCTATAGTGTTAGGCTGCGCGAAAAATGCGACGCTGTGCACGAAAAAGCCTCTACCAACGATTTGGTGCTGCCACCAGGCAGGTGACCAGGGATTCTGCACAAGGTCATGTTTTCCGACAGCGCTGCCAGATGGCGTCCAAGCAGCGCATATCTCAAGCAGCGTAGTACGGCCGGTAGAAGACTATCGTCTTTCGACGACATTTGCAGCGAAGCACGCAGATACGCGGCCATTTTTTTATTGAATACTATAAATTCGGAGACCACACAGACATTAAAGGCAACAACACACGCTGTGGTATCTCTCTCGTCGTATGTGCGTTGAGCTATTCTGGCAGAAGGCATATCCGCTCGCACAGAAATCGCTCTCTGCAAACCTCATAGGAATCCATGATGACGATGACACAATTTCAAAGTAAAGAAGAATTTACCTTGGTATCGCTGCCGTCGGCTCAGCGCTCCACGGTGCCTTCCTTGCGGTCTTGCTTCTTCTCCTTTTGCGTGTGGCTTCTACAGTCGGGGCGAGTACCCACTACTGGTGTTGTTCAAGAGCGTGGTGCTTGAAAACAAAGGAAAACGAAGGTTTAAATTCTAGGGGCGCGTTTACACGTGGGAGGGACGTTAACAGCTAGAACCCCGGACAAATGGTTTTTTTTTGTCTCCCCCGTGGTAGACTGCACAAGGCTGAGTTATAGTAAAGCTGTCATGGGGGATAGTTGGTAAGAGGTAATGACTAATCGCTCTGTCAAAGACTCACAACAGTACGAAGAAACAGACATACGCAGAGTGAAGTGCGTCCTAATAACTGGTTCATTTTTGTGCCATCTGCATCATTATGTAATGGCACAACAATTTGAAAGAAAAGTAAAATTAAAATACTTAAAAGCACATTGCCCATGTCAAACATGCGCGTCATAATTGTACGTTAACGCATGCCAAGTAAACCATGTACGAGGCATCAGTTTAGTTGCATGAAAGTGAAACTCCTCTTGCGAACTCAGCAGAAATCGTGCTAGGCTAGTTGGCATGCATTCATTTTCGCTTGAAGGCGCCAAAAGACACGAAGTACAAGCGGGTACACTGGACAGAGGGCCATTTACAACTGCTTTATCTTTCAGAAAAATACGTGTACAGATATATCGTCCGTCAGCATATGGGGAGACGTCATATCACAACTGATATTAGTATTTCTTCGGCCCAGACGCTGACGGACGATATATATGTATACGTGTTTTTCTGCAAAATAAAGCAGTCGTAAGTGGCGCTCTGTCCTATTGTGATAACACGATAGCTGGAGAGCTAATAAGATCTTGACTGCTGCGTATATGAAACAATTTTATCATCTTGATTTCCGTTTGATTAGAAGAACACCCAGCAGCCTTTGCATTAGGAAAAGGTGGTTCGCACATAAACTCTGCGCAGTGACTAGCCAGATTGTTCGGATGGGTAACTAAAGAGCAGGCATATTTATGCTCATTAAGGCTCACGTTTCACCTGCCGGTCTGGCCAGTATAATTGTTATTGCATAAGAGTGGAATACGGTAAATCGCACCATCTTTATTTTATTTATTTATTTATTTATTTATTTATTTATTTATTTATTTATTTATTTATTTATTGAAAATACCTCAAGGACCCTGTACACAGGGTTTTACATGAGGGGTTGGAGAAACAAACAAGTTAGTTCATATTTAGAAAGTGTGACTCAACGGAATTGTTGAAATGAGTATGATTGACGTGAAGGACGATGTCTGAGGGAAGGTTGTTCCAGTTGATGGCGGTCTTGACAAAAAATAATTGCAGATGCGTGGCGGTGCGGGCACGGGGAGGGTACACCGCTTTAACATGGCTGATGCGTTGAGAAATGCGATGAGCTGGGTTGATGGGAGAACAGATACGCAAAACATGAAAAAACTTATGATAGAGTGAAAGCCTTGCGATTGTGCGGCGCATCTGAAGACTAGGCAGGCCTGCTTTCTTCTTTAGGTTAGTTACACTAGTAGTGTAAGAATAATCAGAATAAATAAATCTAACGGCGCGGTTTTGTATTGATTCTATTAGTTCGGTTAGGAAGCGTTCAGGGGGATCCCAGACGGAACAAGCATACTCTAATTTGGGTCGGATTAGTGTTTTATAAGCTAGTAATTTCACCAGAGGAGATGTATGCCTTAGATTTCGCTTAAGATAGCCTAAAGTTCGGTTAGCGGCATTAGTAATATTGGTTATGTGAGTGGTCCAAGTGAGGTCGTCACAGAGAGTAATACCTAGGTACTTAGCATTAGATTCTGAGGAGATGAGGCTGCCGTTAAGGGAATATTTGAACGCCGGGCAGTCGTGAACGCCGGGCAGTCACCAGTGTTGTGAATGGGTGATGTGACTCGCACTCACGGGTAGCGGTCTCATACCCTCATTTTAATAGACGTTCCACAAATATATACAAGCACAAGGACCCAGTGTTGCCAACCTAAACACTGAAACCGAAACTGCAGGAACTATGTACAGGATACAACATTTTTCCCTCCCTCATTTATTTTTTTTGGGAAGGTGTTAGTACGTTAGTATAGGTTAATCGCGCACAGTTTATATGTGGAACGAGAAATACACAGCAAGAAATACACATCCATATATACACACAAAATTATCTATACACATGCCAAAAATATTGAATGCATTAGGTAACTGGTACACCAACTAAGGAATATTTATACATTCACACTTAATAACCATATCTGTCCGGTCGCCGTCTGTCTCGGTGCGGCTGAATGCGACGACCAGGTGGGCACGACACCACAGGTTCTTCTGTAGTGTTCACGGGCGGGCGTGAAACAGTTTCTGAAGCCGGAAACTGTCCGGCGGCTGATCTTGTTGGCGACCTGGAATCGCAGTCTGCACTAGGCACAGGTTTCGCTGCGGGAACACTTGCCTCGGCGGACACTGGCTGCCATGTTGCAGCGAGAAGCGTCGCATCAACGGGATCGTGATTGAACGAAGATTCACGCCGTGCAGAATGGTGCTGAAGGCCATTGTCGCCAGGGCGCCGAGCAGGCACCTTGCACAGCTTGGCCGCGTTCCATGTTTTGCCGTCGTCGAGAATGAAGGATGCTGGACCGCATTGCTCGATGACTTTTCTTGGCTTCGAGAAAGAGATGTCACCCTTGAATGAAACCGATGGTTTCTTCACCCGCACCATGTCTCCTACTGCCACTGTTGTCGGTTTTGCTGCTCGCCTCCTGTCGGTGTAGGCTTTGCTGTACTCTTGCCTGCGCTTGACACGTTGCCTCAGCCTGGCCAGTTCCTGGTAGGGTGCCTTTGCGAAGGACTCAGGCGATAAGCCGAAGATGTCAAGCTTCGTTCTTGGCAGCCTTCCATGTAAAAGTACCGCAGGGGCCACTCCTGTTGTGGCGTGTGGTGTACACCTGTATGCGGCGAGGTAATCCCGTACAGCAGTTCGCAGCGGACGTTGTTCTAGACGGGCCAGTTGTAGGTAAGTCTTGAACGTGCGGTTGAACCGCTCGATCTGTCCGTTTGCCTGCGGGTAATAAACAGATGAATGCGACAGACGGATCACTCGTTCTTGTAAGAAGTTGACAAATTCCTTTGACGTGAACTGGGGCCCATTATCACAGACTATCTCTTCAGGATAGCCTTCCCGTGCAAATACGTTGAGCAGGAACTCGGTCACGGTTCTTGTCGAAATTTCCCTTGAAAACTGTACTTCTGGCCATTTGAGAAGTAGTCTACGAGTGTCAGCAAAAATCTGCAATCTGGAGGCGCCCTCTCCAGGGGACCAACGATATCCATTGCAAGTTTCTGCCATGGTCTCTCTGGTAGCTCGACAGGTTGCAGAGGGGCAGGCGACGTCTTTGCCGATTTATCTGCTGCTTGACAGATGCTACAATTGTGGACTGCTTCTTCCACGTGAACGTCCATGCGGGGCCACCAAAATTGTTCCCTAAGTCTGGCTTTGGTGCGTCCGATACCCTGGTGAGTTTCATGTGCTGTTGCCACCAGTTGAGCCACGAGAGATGATGGAACTACAAGCCTCTCTGCACGCAACAACAATTCGCTCACCACTGACAATTCGTCTCGAACACTGAAATATGGTTCCAGACCTTCCTGCAAGTCTCTGTGTGAGGGCCAAGACCCATTTACAAACGCCTTCACCTTTCGAAGAGTGGCGTCAGCAAGAACCGCTTGTTCAAACTGCTCTTTGGTCAGGCAAGTTGGTTGAACCATGGAAACAATTTCTTCCTCAAAAGTCAGCTCTCCATCTGCCATATGAACGGGTAACCGCGAAAGAGCATCGGCTTCTCTGTTAGATGAGCCTTTCTGGTACTCCACCGTGAAATTGTAACGTAGTAGCCTTGTACATCTACGTGCAATCCTAAGTGGGCGTCGGCCTGAGCCCTGCGAAGACAGAAGCGAAACGAGGGCCTGATGGTCTGTTCGGAGAGTGAAGCTCCGTCCCCACAGGTATGCATGCCAATGTTCGCATGCCCAAATGCGTGCAAGTGCTTCCTTCTCACCAACTGCGTACTTTCTTTCAGCCGGAATAGCGTGCGTGATGCAAAAGCAACAGTACGAAGCTTATTACCGGCGTGCTGCTGGAGGACTGCTCCTAGTCCACATTCGGATGCATCAGTGGAAATGATGATTGGAAGCGCAGGATCAAACATGTGCAAGACAAGATCTGAAGATAATACCGCCTTTACCGCGCGGAAACTGTTATCCACCTCAACAGACCAGGTGACGGTTTCGCCTTTCCTAAGAAGAGCCCTCATTGGTTCCACCATCTCGGCCAAGTGTGGCACAAACTTGGCGTAGTATTGCACCAACCCAAGAAAGGAGCGGAGTTCAGCGGCATTTCTTGGAACTGGGGTTTCCACAATTGCGTCCACTTTCCCTGAGAGTGGCGAAATACCGCAAGGTGTCACCTTGTGGCCCAAGAATTCGAGCTCCTGAACTCCAAACACACATTTGCTGTTGAGCTTCAGACCTGCGTCTTTGATACGCTGTAACACTGCCTCCAAGTTCTTTAGGTGCTCCTCAGCTGATTTACCAAAAATAATGACATCGTCAATGTAAAAGAGGACACCCGGACAATTGCGAAGGATTCGAGACATCATACTCTGGAAAGCAGCAGGTGCTGAGGCTAGCCCAAAACAAACGCGTTTGAACCGGTACAGTCCTTCATGTGTTATAAAAGCTGTTAAGTCCCTGCTCTTAGGATGCAGGGGAACTTGGTGGTAGGCAGACGCTAAGTCGAGTTTAGAAAAGTGCGTGGCACCCACCAAGGCATGAAGCAGCTCATCCATGTGAGGCAGCGGAAAGCTGTCCGCAACGATGGCCTTGTTAGGTTCGCGTAAATCTACACAAAGCCTAATACTTCCATCTTTCTTCTGAATGACTACAATAGGGGACACCCATTCTGACGCATCGATACGTTCAATAATGTCCAAGCTTTCCAAGCGCTGCAGTTCGGAAGACACGCGTGGTCGTAACATGAAAGGAAGCCGGCGAAGTTTTGATGCTACTGGCTGAACACCCGCACGTGTCTTAATCCTGTGAACAAAACCTTTTGCAAGGCCCAGCTCATTTGTGAAGAGCGAGCAAAACTGCCGCTGAAGTGCTGATGGCAGCTGCATAGATGACTCTATCGGATATGTCCGAGCTACTTCGGCGTTCGGTACCGTGCTGGTTTGAAAACACTGCAGCTCAGAGCCTTCAATGCGCAGCTTCAAGGCATTAATACCATCCAAGCCAATGAGAGAAGTACCCTGCTCGACGACATAAAACAAAAGCGGTGCGCTGCGATTCTCGAAAAAGACCTCTGAAAAGAAGCAGCCTCGAACCAAAATTGGTCTTTTGGAATAATCCAGAAGCGTCACACAAGGAACGGGAAGAATCGGCACACCAGAGAAATGTTGGTCAAACTCCTTGCCTGAAAGAATGGAAACGGAAGAGCCAGAATCGACTAACAGTTTCATATCCTGCCCGACTTGAACGTTAATGTGAATTCCGGATGCAAGAGGCTGTTGAACTACAAGAACCTCGACGGTTTCATCCTGCAAGGGGCTATCTACTGAAACCTCGTGGACCGCTGCTTGCGACCGCTTCTGGTCGCAAACGTTTTCAAAATGTCCGATACGGCCACAAAAGAAGCATTTTTTTCCTTTAGCTGGGCAGCGTTTCCAAGAAGCGCGATGCTGCTTAGAACCACATCTGAAGCAATGCGAAGAATTCGCGTGTTGCTGCGAGTTCGATGGAGAGCGCTGTCGAGATGGGGGGCGGTTCCCCGATTCGCGTTGACTGAAAGTGCGAGCACGCGGCAGTGAATTCGGTGATTGCAACGATGAACTGCCTTTTGTGCCAGACTGCGCATCCTCATTAAGCAATCACTGCACCATTTAGCTAATTTTAGTAAGTCGCTTTGGAGCGCTAGGTTATCGGTGACGTTATTGATCGGGCGATAAATGACGCAGTCGTCAGCGAACAGGCGTATATTTGAATTTTTTTTGAAGTTTGAAGTTTATTTATTTCTGTGTTACGCAGAAAAAGGAGTAAGCGCTAAAGGCAATCTGCCTGACGGGGGCTCTTACTCCTATACGCACTCGGCGTGCATGTACATCATTTGTGTACAAGAAACACAATACAACAAAAAAAAAGCCCGATAAATAAATTAATATGCACCATGCGTAGTGTTCGCTGGAAAAAGAAAATACATCAAAGAGACACTTCATAGAAAACAAAGCATATCATTTAAGGACTTCATTATAAGCTTTCAACACAACCCGAAAATTATATATGCATATATACAAACATTCATAGATCATAGGCGCATATACACATAATATTCATACACACATAGATACATACATATATACATGCCCATACACATATATACACATATTCATAGACAAAAGTGGTATATCTGTAAAATTAGTGAGGTCTATTTTATTCATAAAATATTTGAGAATTTAAGAGAAAGTCTTTTACAGACTGCTTAAAGTGCGGTGCATGAAAATCTATGCGACGCTCAGCGAGGTTTAGTAATCGGGGTACTTGATATTCTAGTTGCTGTCGTCCGTAGTTGGTTCTCATGAGTGGTGGCATTCTCGTTTGGTGGCGTAATTGATATCTAGGGGAAGAAATAGGTATGTTACTAGCATGGAGCCTGTGTTTTTTTTTTACGTGCAAGAGCAATCTATAATAGTAAATTTGATTTGCGCGGATTAAGGAGTGTTTATTAAAAAGGTTGCGAGTGGGTAAATCTCGCGGTCTACCACGATAGTTTTCAAATATTCGTATTACTCTTTTTGTAGTTTTATTAATTTCTCATAGGTCTTAGCAGTTTTTGTTCCCCAGATTAACGCACAGTAACTAAGTTTGGAATAAAACAGGAGAAACAAACAAGTTAGTTCATATTTAAAATGATGAAATATGAAATAATATGATGAAATGATGAAATGATGAAATATTACTGGGCAGGTTGTTGATGTAAATGAGGAAAAGGAGTGGACCCAATACAGTGCCTTGTGGCACTCCGGATAAGACAGGAGATGAAGTCGATGATGAATTACTGGCATGCACAAATTGCTGTCGGTTAGTGAGGAAGTCCTTAATCCAATCGTAAACAAGGGGATGCAGGTTAAGTCGCGAAAGTTTTAATAGCAAGCGTTTATGTGGCACTTTGTCGAAAGCTTTTTCGAAATCGATGAAAAGGGCGTCTACGGGTATGGTTTGATCAAGGCTAACATGAATATCGTGGAGTAATAGTGCAAGTTGGGTTTCGCACGAATTTTTTAAAGCCATGTTGAGTTGGATTAAAAAAAAGTTCACAGAATTGAGGAAATTGATGCTATGAGAATAAATGACATGTTCCATGATTTTCGAGCAGACACTGGTTAGAGAGATCGGGCGGAAGCTAGAGGGGCCTTTCTTAGGGACGGGAACAATCTTACCCAACTTCCATTCATGATGCAGGGTGCTGCATGGCAATGACTGTTGAAAAATATGAGACAGAATAACACTGGTTATGCACTTGGTATTTTTTAACACTTTGGAGTTGATACCATCGGATCCAGCAGATGAAGTTATCTTTAGTGAGTCAATTATTTTGACAATACCTTCAGGTGAAAATGTGATCTCAGGCATAATGGGGTGATTCAGGAATGGAAATTGAGGAAGGTGATTATGAACTTCTTTGGTAAAAACAGAGCAAAACATAGAATTTAGAGTGTCCACGACCGCGATAATGGGAACGGCATTACCAGTGTCTTCTTCGAGATACACATGATTTACGCTGTTTCGGATTGATAATTTTCCAAAATTGTTTTGTGTTAGTAAGCAAGAATTGAGGCAGCGTGAAATTGAAAAACGAGCGTTTGGTCTGGGCTAGGGTAGCGTCGTATAGCTTAGCTGTAGTGCGATATTTTGCCCACGCGCGTGAGTCGTCAGAAGTTTTGGCTTGCTTGAAATGCCTATTTTTTTTTTATTCTTCAGCCTCTTTAGCTTACGGTTAAACCAGGGTGACGTTGCACGCTCTTTAACGGAAATTGTGGGAATGTACTTTTTGGTAAGCCTGTGCATTTCTGTTTTAAAAAGGAACCAATTCGTTTCAACGGAACGTGACGAGAAGTCAGCTGATAAAGAATGCCAGAATTCATTTAGCTCCCTGTTCATACTTTGATAATCACCTTTTTCATAAAGAGTTAGCATTTTTTTTTAGCCTTTGGGGGACGATTAATTTTGCACTGGAATGATCCGTGTATGACTGCATGGTCACTTATTCCATCAAGGTAAGTTAGAGGAGGTATATTTTCAGGATGTGATGTAAGTATCAGATCAAGAATGTTCGACGAATGAGTGCTCTGTCGAGTGATGGAAGTAACAACTTGAGATAAGCTAAATGTTAGGCACGTGTTTACAAAATCACTCTCATTGTTATGTTTTATTGTCGTTAACGAGAGATCGGACCAAGTAATTGCAGGGAAGTTAAAATCACCAAAAACAAAATGCTAGCGTGACTGTAAACAGACGTCACATGATGAAGAGCGTCATGGAAGCGTTCGACAAATGACACATCTGAGTCGGGCGGGCGATAGCAGGCACATATTACGATAGGCGGATAGACGGCCTTGCAGATGACAAAAATTATTTCAAGGGTTGAGGGAACTGAAATAGGAATGCAATTTAGGTCACGGTGAGCGGCGATGAGAACGCCTCCCCCTCGTTAATTTTCACGATCTCGCCTATATATGTCGAAGTAAGGGAGAGAAGGCAGAACTTCAGAATCGCCGATGAACGGGTGAAGCCATGTTTCAGTTAGTACCAAGAGATGGGAAGTGGATGATTCTAGCACGCTGCACAATTTTTCTCGCTTGGGTAATACACTCCTAATGTTAGTAAATACAAAAGATAGGGCGTTGTCTACAAAGAAATTGGTTGGCTCTTTCAATTGCTATGATTCTTTTCGAATAACTTGTTTTCTAGCATGGTCGAATACATACGTATCTTTACCTACAGTCAGCCTATTATGCCGCAGCTTTGATTCAAAAGGCTGCAACCTTTTGAATTCCGTCAGGTGTTTGCGGGCCAGACGCGTGTTAGCAGAGAAATCCTCTCTAACATTAATCCCAGAAGTTTTGCATTTCCTGCTAGCTTGAAGAATTCTGTCTGTCTGTAAAATTAGCCATTTTAACAAGTATAGGTCTATTTTGGTTTGTAGTAAATGATCCAAGTCTGTGTGCGCGCTCAATTTCTTTGGGGAGGTTTGGTTCTTTAAAGTATTTTGAACCAAACATCGATTACCTTTTTCTCAAGTTCATCCCAGCTTTCCCCCTTTACATCTTCTAGTCCAAAGAATACTAAATTACAACGACGTGCACGATCTTCCGCATCATCTAAACGGGTCATGAGAGTTGCAATCTTGTCTGAGTTGCCCTCTGCGAGCGCTTGCGCTTTCTCCACCTGATTCTTGATTGTAGCAAGCGAGCTACAGTCTTCCTCTACTTTGGCAAGTCTTTGTTGAATTTCGTTTAATGTGCTGTCGTTTTTCGCCTGTTTAGTTCGAATCAATTTTACTTCTGAAAGAAGCTGTGCGTCACCATCTTTCAGTTCCTTTAAGACGGCGAGTGAGTCAGATTCGGGGGGCACATCGCCCGCAGCAGAGCGCGTGTTGGGTCCGGGATTTTGTTCAATGTCTCCGGACTGCAACAATTGTGATATGACAGAACCGCAGTCCCGAACAATAGTAAGAACAGTGCGTGGGCTCGGTAGCACGACTAAAGCAGCAAAACGAGTGCGCTTAGCAAATAGGCAGTAACAATTGGTTACCTGCACAAGAAGAAACGGGTTGCGTTGAGACATGCTCGTTGTTTGCGTGCCACCAAGCCCCCTGGAAGCGGCCACGGGATGCGCGCATGTTTTATCGGAAGATAGCCAGATAGGTGGCAGATCAGATGTTCCGGTCCTGGCAGCTGACGTGCGCAGACGAGGGGGTGGCATAGAGTGATCCGGGGCGAGACACCGATGCTGTAGCCGAGGCTGGTCGCAGGGTGGTAGCCGTGGATTGCTCGCAGAAGGGGCCACCCGGTGTTCGCGTGTCGAGAGGCATGTACCCGACGTCTCCCCTAAGGTAGGCCATGGCACGGGGACGTCACGGAGTGCCACCGGCCGACCCTGCACGGGACCAGGACGGGCGAACAGCAGACCACGGTAAGCAGCTGCACAAGAAGAAACGGGTTGCGTTGAGACATGCTCGTTGTTTGCGTGCCACCAAGCCCACTGCCTGCGTTAGTCCCCAACGTCCCATCCTCCTCCTTTTTCTTCACGTTCTCATTTGTTAACTTTTCCGCAAATTCCTCTAAGCTTCATCTTCGCCAGGAACACATCAACTTGATGTTTAGGGTCAATTTTCTTGATCATTCGGAAAAGGTAGTGAACATACGGCATCATAATCACAGCTCACCTATTTCCACTGGCCTTGGGCAGTTTTTTCTTTACCAGACATGAAGAGACGCAGCACCTTCCCAGACACCGCGCAGATCAGCTTGTCAGGATAGACAGACTTTCTTAATCCAGCCACCTGCCCTTTCATGTTATTTTGTAAAGTGTATCTACGCGACTTCTTTATAGCCTGCTGAACACAAAGTTGTGCCACTGTCACCTATCCCGACATATGAGACACAGGAGGCGACCGCCGCGAAAGATTCCAAGAAACGATGTATCGGCTCCCCGAAAATGACTCCCGAAATATACTTTAGTAGGACAGATGACTGGACTAGTTGGCATCTTGAAAAGTTCAACTTAGCGCGGTTTACACAGACACACAAGAAGAGACGAAGCACACAGGAATGGCGCTACTGACGACTGTTTATTGAGAAGGTCACCCGCCGACGTATATATGCGTCTCAACGCATGCACAAAAAACACTTGAAGAGCCAAGGAAACCAGTAGGCTAACATTCATATAATCCGGCAACAGTCTGCATGAAACGATATTCAGAAGAGTGCAAACCTATGGAAGCCGCACTAATACACATAAGCCCGTTTTCCTTAATGTGGAAGGCTTCTAACACGAGCCCAGCTGTGAAGCTATTGCTTTTGCCTAGGATTCTTGTCTCCTTCAATCATAGTGCGCAACCGCATGCAGTTACATGCGCAACTCAATGTGCGTGCTTGTCTTCCCTCTTATTTACCTTTAGAGCATGTTCCCTAAGACGGTCGTTCAGCAGGCATCTTTGAGTTTGGTCGACGTAGATCCTCCCGCACGACAAAGGAATCGAATACACGACTCTGATTGAGCACTTCGTGAAGGGAGACTCGTGCTGTTTCGTACACGGTTGGGGTCCTCTAGCACAGATGCGAGGACAGTTTTTATTGCTTATTAGTGGCTGAAAAGACCAGAGGGACATTGTGTCTGCCGGTCACCTTGTTGAGGTTATGCGAAAGCGCATGTATATACGGCATTACCTCTGGCCTCCCTCGGTCTGAGTACTATCCCTTCGTGGTCCGGACTTCACTTTTTGCAGGAAGGACTCGGCCACCGCCACCACAACCTTCGAAGGGAAGCCCGCTTCCAAAAGGCGGTCGACTTGATGCATAAAACTACCCAGCATGCGATGCGAGCAAGATTTTCGGAGCGAAGAATCCATACACTGTATCGCTATGCCCCTTCTTAGAGTGGGCGGAGCCTCATCCATGAGCCTTATGGGCTCAGGCTGAGGACAGCTCGCAAGTTGTCCAAATCGACGGTACACTCTTAGCACGGAAACCTTTAGTTCATTTTATAGGCACACAAAAATGTGAAAATATGCTCCCTTTACTAAAGGTTAAAGCACTTTAAACTTTAGTAAAGGAGCATGTTTTCACATTTTAGTGTACCTATAAAATAAACTAAAGGTTACCGTGCTAAGAGTGCAGCGTTTCCAGTCCCAAGATTACTAACCAAGGAATGCCTCAAGGATCTATTCTAGACCCTCTGCTTTTTCTGTTATTCATCAATTATTTGCCCTTAACACTTCGCCATTCTGATCTTTGTATGCGGACGATACAACCATATATTCATCTCACAAAAGCATCCACGTACTGCTAGAAAAGCTAATCGATGACTTAAAAAATGTCAGTGCTGCCTGCACCTTACCCCAACTAAAATTATATTTGTAATATTTCATTCTCCACTATTAAAAGTGCCACCCGCGATGTCCACGCTAGGGGACAATGAAATACAAGTTAGTAATAACGCCGGGTTTCTGAGTATGACCATTAGATGAGTATCTAAAATATAATCTTCACGTCCATTCACTAAAGCACAAAGTTCCTTTTGGCATACACTCTAAAAACAAAGGGAGTGCTGGGCACTCACTTTGGGGGAGTACTTTCGTGTCTCAAATTTAACTCCTTTTTTCAGAGTAGATCAACCCCATTCCAGGGTACCGGTACTCTCGCCAAGAGAGAGTAGTAGGACGCCTCCGAAGGGGATTCGAACACTCTTTTGAAGAGAGCTCCACCAAGCGGGGTGCTAGTACTCCCAGAGGGAGTAACAAAAAAAAAAAATTACAGCATATCCACGGAGTGAATGATGATGAGTGGGCGAAGCTCGGGAGGTTCATCGTAGATCGTGCCGAGTTCCGGATTAATTTAGTTAACGCGCACGCTACGAATCCTCATGGTTCAACTATGCACAAGTGAAATCTCCCACCGGCACTTCATTGCAAGTCAAGATCCAGTGCCTATATATATATATATATATATATATATATATATATATATATATATATATATATACTTCAAAGATAAATCCTTGGCAGCAGGTCAATTATATAATCAAAGAGTCACGTTGCAAAAACATAACATTTATTACGACGTTTCGGCCGCGAGACCGGCCTTTTTCAAGCTTCTACTACAAATGGTACGCACAGAGCCTACATGACAGTAACGGGGAAAAGAAAGGGAGGGAGCATGGCTGAAGTTGAAAGGGGGAAAAAGACGAAAGGAAGAAAAGGGGAGGGGGGCGGTGTATGGAAGAGTGGTGGCGGCCTTGAAAGCCCAAAGATAAAAGGGGGTGTTTGACGGTGGAGAAGGAGTCCTTCTCCACCTTCCCTCCTTCTCCACCTTCCCTCATTTAACTTCTACTTCGGTATACGTCAAACACCCCCTTTTATCTTTGGGCTTTCAAGGCCGCCACCACTCTTCCATACACCGCCCCCCTCCCCTTTTCTTCCTTTCGTCTTTTTCCCCTTTCAACTTCAGCCACGCTCCCTCCCTTTCTTTTCCCCGTTACTGTCATGTAGGCTCTGTGCGTACCATTTGTAGTAGAAGCTTGAAAAAGGCCGGTCTCGCGGCCGAAACGTCGTAATAAATGTTATGTTTTTCAACGTGACCCTTTGATTATATATATATATATATATATATATATATATATATATATATATATATATATATATATATATATATATATATATATATATATATATATATATATATATATACTTTGACGAAGGCCGTGCCACGGCCGAAACGTTAGTAAAATATCTTCCTTTTCAATGTGTGCTTCCTGGAAAATACCCGGACCCATCGAATTTTTCCTTCAAGCTATATATATATATATATATATATATATATATATATATATATAACAGAATTGACGATGCGCCTCTTAGAGAAAGACGGTTTATTAAGTCAATGTTTCGGTCGGAGCCCTACCTTTTTCAAGACTGTCTTGAAAAGGTCGGGCTCCGACCGAAACGTTGACTTAATTAAGAGGCGCATCGTCAATTCTGTTATAAACTAGCGGCAACCCAAGCTATTTTTGCATATACAGTCATATATATATATATATATATATATATATATATATATATATATATATATATATATATATATATATGGGTTGCCGGTGAACGCTTCTCCAACGCGAGCAGTCGGTATTTCTCAATCAAGAAACTCGCTAGGAGACGCTGCCTGCGCCAACGTTGTGTCTCGCGGGTGAGGGAGCGTTGTCCTTCTTTGCGAGCTGATACAGCGTTCCTCTAAGAAAGAGCGTTTCCCTAGCCAACGCGCGCCTTTCGCTCTCTCTGTCTCTCTCTCTCTCTCACAAGACAGCAGAGGCACGCGCCGAGGGCGAGCGCGTGCCGGGAGGCACGCGGGTTACGCCTGACGACTGACGCCAGACAACTGACGCGTGACAAGGTTGGACTAAGAGGAGCTTCGCCCCTAAAAAAAGGAAACAACAACCAATGCGTTTTTCGACCATGCTACAATTAGCAGGCATTTAATTACATCACACTGAACATAGAACGTACAGGCTAACATGACACGAACGCACATACACGCCAATAACACAACCACAGCAAAGCACAAAGCCCACAACACACTCGCGATACACCGTCTTACACTGAAGTCCCGTATATATAACCGTTATACTTGACCTGCTATGTAGCGCCAGTGGTAAGGTACTATTCTGCGTAATTAAACAAAATGTATGCGCAGAACAGGTGTATATTTAGCGTTGGCTCATAGGTAGCCGCTCGCCACACAGATCTGTTAATCTAAACGCGCGGAACATATACAATGTCTTTTAGATTAACGCATTCCTATCATGAGCTGGCATCCGTTTTACGGGCAAACGCGAGTTCGCAGGGTTGGTTCGCGATGTAAAATGCACCTGAGGAAGCGAGTACAAACATAATAGCGGCTGAATTTCATCAACGCCAGCGAAGAAAAGCGGCACCCGAGTGCTCCGCTACCACCCGCTTCATTACGACGGCGTTCCCTTACGAGTCCGTCGAGCACGTCTGTACGGCGAACAACCGCTGGCGATCACAAAATATGCACTCCTCGTTGTTCGTTATTCTGCACACAGATGAAATATAGTCTCTGCCATCAGAAGTGTTTAGGGTATTATGCTGTGCTTACCAGACTTGCGAACGGGACGGATCGCAGTCACGGTATTTTCACCGTCGACGCGCTCGTGGCCGTCATAAGGCTCGGTGCCGAAGTCGTAGCGAAGCCTTTTTCTTTACATGTATGAGTTAGTCTTCGGAGACCAGCCGTCGACGATCACAACAGCTTACTGTGTCGCTGAAAGTGTATTCTACTCCGTTTCGCACACGTAAGCGAAGAAACCGAGGTGTGTAGGCTGGCGGGTTTCACTAGCACGGGTACGGCCATTCGATCGGGGAAAAACACAGGAGAGGCAGCTCGCTATGACTCCCGTCGGTTGAGGCTCGTAGTCGAGGAAGGCACCGTTCATTAAACGTACACTGCACGCGTTTGTACGCGAAAGCTTGTACGTGGAAGTCGTAGGAAGGCCGCTGCTATAGTTCTATCGAAAAACACTTCAAAAAGCGGCTGTTGTCTTCTTCAATCGTCCGCTCCCACCCCAGCCGCCATGTTTGCGGCTGCGAATGCGAGCATCACATGGGTGTGGCAGGAGTGAAATTGCATTTTACTCTCTCATGCTGCAAGAGGTATGGACATTTCACTCCATCCGACGTTTTGCTAGAGTAGAACGATGCCCTCAAGAGTAGCTGGGTCGTTTCACTCCTGCGAAACCGGCTGCAGTTTTTAGAGTGTACATGTAATCATTAAATCACGTATTTTCAAGGACACATTATTCGCTCCCTATATCACTCCTACATTCATAGCCATCTGTCTTACTGTGTATCATCCTGGGCTAGCACTTACTACTGCCATCTAGATTCCCTTCTACGTTTTCAAAATCAAGCTGTACCGTTAATAACCTTCAGTAATGATTTTACACCCTCTAAACCGCTATACCAAAACCTAAATATTCTGCCGCTAACAGAACTACTTAAACAAAAACTATCTCTACTTATATTTAAGATTATGTGCCACCTGCATCCTGGCTTACTCAAACGAATTTCTCATAAATGCTAACATTACTAGGTTCTCTGCAAATGATAATCTACTTCTTCCCCGCGTTGGAACAAATTACGGAAAACAAGCAGCTCTCTTTTCAGTCATATCATTCTGGAATTCAATACCATACGAAATTAAATCATCGTCATCTGTAGACACATTCCAAAGCCTACATAAGAAATACTCTGTCGACAAATTATGAGAGCAATTCAACTAATTACTAATCTGTAACCTTTTATTTTTAACTTGATTTTCCTCCTTCCTTATTTTGAATCATTTACGCTGTTGTTTCTATACGAATTCATGTTTCGTTGTCGCGATTTGTATATTGTTTTGCATTCATTGTTTTGTATATTACTTTTGTATTCAATATTACTGTATTTTGCGTTAAATCTTTTGTTTTCCACTTTGTGCTGATGAATTAACGACGCCTGTATCATAAAGGTTCTTAACTCGTTTTTTTTTTCAGCTCCTACTAGCTATTGTATAATCATCCATTCATATACCATGCCTGTTCTTGTTCTGTCGTTTGTCGGTTTCATTTTTCATTTATTTTTGCTTCGATTTCTTTTTTAGTCTTGCGTTCTTCCTAGCCTTCCCGTAAGTTTTTATGAACGTGTTCTTTTCTTGTCATGCTGCACTTGAAACATAACATACATGTTAGTTTATTAGGAGGTCCCTTCCCCCCGTACAGTTCTTGTAACTATGGGGCCTCCGAATCTAATACATATCATGATGTTACGCTGTATTCAAAGAAACTAAATTGCATAAACATGAATTGAATTGAATTGTGCCCCGCTTAGTGAGCTTGAAAACAGCATCACACTGTCGACAATTAATGCACGGATGGCGAAGCTTAATATGACAAATCTAAACTAAAGGCGAACGCAAGTGGGGAATCATTTAGCTTAACAATGCAGGCCGATGTCTCGATAGTTCTGAAGCGAGCGTTCTCGATTCGAATGACGCTGCCACCTTGCCAAACGTACAAACGTACTGGTACATTTGCGGGCGTTATCACCGAACTCTAAATGTTCCGAAAATATCGTAGACGCGCAAGGGCTTCGGCTACGTTTACGTTCTGCTCATTAGTAGTGTGTTAAGCGCTAACGTTAACACTAAATCTTTACGTTTGTTGCTTTCCGCTATATCATTAAAACTCGCTTATTCCCGATCACCACTCCCTGCTACGAAACAACATGCAGCTGTCCAGATATGTCTGCTTGACTGAAGAGGTCACCGTTCACATGCCCTTGACATTTTTCCAAACAAACCAGCAGAGGTTTCATTTGTTCTTCAGCTAAAAAGAAAGTACGCAACTTCCGCTCGGCCGCTCAAGGACAGATCACAGCTAAGCTGGCCGACAGTAAAGTGACATTGCCTTAGGTGACTTTGGCGAAAACATGTCACGTGATTACCCAAACAACTCGTAACGCAGTGTCACGTGACATGTTCCAGCCAAAAACTTAACAAAATATCGCGTGTCATGCTCCCGTCAAAATCACGGAACGAGATGTCACGTGACATATTCACCAAAATGACGTAACGAAAAGTCACGCCACATGTTCTTGCCCAAACCACATACGAAATGTGGCGCTCAAATTACATGCTGCTCAAATTACGTAACGCAGCGTCACATGACATGTTCCCGCCAAAATAACGTAACGAGCTGTCACGTGACATCTTCCCCCAAAATCACGTACTGAAACATACGTGACATGTTCTTGTCCAAATCATATAACGCAACGTCACGTGACATGTTTCTGCCAGAATCGCGTAACGCAATGTAACGTAACATGCCGATGCCAAAATCACGTAATGAAATATCGCGTGACATGTTTCCGCCAATATCACTTAACGCAATGTCACATGAGAGGTTTCCGCTCAAATCACGTAACGCAATTTCATGTGGTATTGCAAGACGCCTGACAAATTACGGCTAGCTTGACAGCTTCGCTGTTAAAACTGGCACGACAGAGTTTTTACGGTTTCTTCGCTGCTAAAAACTCTACATCGTCGTCTACTCCATGCATAAGGTGGAGCAGACTACAACCCAGTGCAAGAACCTATGGATCTCGAGACAGCCGAGAGTGAATATCCAACGAGACAGAATGTTCAATGCGTCACGTGAAAGACAAGAGAAAATGTCCAGCGAGACGAAATGTCCGACGAGACGGAATGTGCAACGAGATTGAATGCCCAGCCCAGACGGACTGTACAATGAGAGTAAATGTCCACTATTGTACATTTACTCAAACGAGATCCAATGTCAAACGAGACGGAATGTACAATAGTGGATATTTAGTCTCGTTGGACATTCCGCTTCGTTGGACATTCCCTTTCGGTTGGACATTCGGTCTCGCTGGACACTCCATCTCGAGTTTGATGGTAGCGATTTTATAAAATCAGTTGTTGAAAGTTAGCGCTGTGGTTTGTCAGGGGTGCCTTCCTTTTATCCGTGTTCAGCGTGCGCTACCATCAAACTCAAGATGTTCTACCAACAAGCTCACATTGTCACCCTCATCGATCTCATCAACAGGTTGGACATTCAGTCTCGTTGGATACTCCGCCTCCTTGGACATTTCGTCTCGTTGGACATTGTCTCGGTTGGACATTCAGTTTCGCTGGACATTCAGTCTCGTTGGACATTCCGTCTCGGCTGTCACAAGACCCATAGGTGGATAGCAAAAACGCTTGCGGCCTCAATGTCCAACGAGACCAAATGTCCATCGAGACGTAATGTCCACTCGTGGACATTTAGTCTCCTTGTACATTCCGTCTCATTGGACATTCCGTCTCGGTTGGACATTCAGTTTAGGTTGGACATTTCGTCTCATTGGACATTCCGCCTCATAGGACATTCCGTCTCGGTTGGACCTTTCATTGCGTTGGACATTTCGTATCGTCTGTCACGTGACAAATAGGTCACGTGACACCATTTTCAAGGTACGCTTTCTTTAAGCGGCGCACAAGGCTTTAAGAGTGAGTGTTCTCGCTTTGCTCACGTTTACAGTGATCGCGTCTATATGGTGGCACCGGCACTTTTTTTTTCGTTATCGTAAACTTGGCCGTTGCAAATCAGCCTTCACAAAGCGAAATTGTGGGCGAAATGAGCGAAATATCTCGTCGGGCGTAGCCCTGACATTGAGCAGGCCTCCCTTTGAGCTAGGGCATGAACTGTCTGCGGTTGCTGCTCTGGTCTCCAAAACGCAAGTGCTTTTTCGTATGTCATTCTAACCAAGAAAGCGCGGGCAGCACCGATGAGAAAGAAAGCTTTGTTGTTGTTATGTGGGGTTTAACATCCCAAAACCAGCTCTGATTATGAGAGACGCCGTAGTGGAGGGCTCCGGAAATTTCGACCACCTGGGGTTCTTTAACGTGGACTGACATCGCACAGCACACGGGCCTCAACATTTCGCCTCCATCGAAATGCAGCCGCCGCGGCAGGGATTCGATCCCGCGACCCTCGGATCTGCAGCCGAGTACCATAGCACTAGACCACCGTGGCGGGGCGAGAAAGAAAGCTTTATGGCGGCATGTTGAAACAAAGCCACGTTTTCCGGGTCTGTCGACACAACAAGCACGCATTACAGTGGCTTACAGTGACATTGTATAAGCTTGACTTGATGACGTACTCGAGGATTCAATAGTAGTTATTTTAATGTCTAGATTGCACCGTATGCCTTCGCGTTAGCGTTCCGCTCTCTCCCGCTATACTAAAACGTTAATTTGTGCCATGAGACGCACCCCGCTTTAGCGCGACGCTGACTCTAATGCTAAATCTTTGCGTTTGCTGCTTTCCGCTACGCAAAAACTCGCTGTTGCCTCCTGAAATATCAGGACTTCCAACGTAACACAGGGTGTGCTTCTTGAAGCAAGATCATGCAATTATTTCGTTTTCTGTATTTCCTTTTACGCTTCTCAATGTTTAACGCCACACGCACAGACATGCACGCACACGCACAGAATCGGGGCTTTTAGTTCGCCCGTAGACATCTTTGCGTTTAGGGATACCGGTTTACCGTAAAGGCTGACGGGATTTGCAGCAGTAAGCAGCACTGCGGTAGCGATATGTGATGATGCGGAGCCTAACCGGAGACACTCACGTTATTGCGGCTTGCACGTTTTGCTTCGCTTATATTGTCAAGCATTCCGTGTGATAATAATTAACATACATCGCCTTCATTATTTTCTTTTAACGAGCACACTCTCTACTACCCAGACAACACATGGACGTCCTAAGGACTACGAAAAGACGTCCAACTTGGGAGGTAGGGTCGTTCCATGGGATGTCCCATATACTGCAGAAAAACATCCCAAGTGATACAAAAAGAGATGTTTTTGGGATGTCCCGGACAGCGAGGTTGTGGGAGGTTGTTGGGATATTTTTTCTTTTCTTTGTGAGATTTATTAATTTCTCGCGTGCCGGCAGTCGTTCACTGACCACAGAATTCTTAGGACCACCCCCCCCCCCAAGAAAAGTGCCCAAAATAAGGTGAATACCACGATTATTTATTGCACAGCAGTAGTCCGGTGGAAGTATCATATGCACAGATTCTCCCACCTGTCCTCCGCTTTCCGCCACCAGTGGTCTCATTGCTAGACTATTGCTAGTTCTGCAGCACAGGTGAACGAGGACGCGGATGTCCGAGATTGTTTCTTCTGTGTTCTGCGTTTCATTATCAAATGAGGCAGTATGCATAAAAGAAAAAAATGACACGAGAGTGATGAAAATGCAGTGCGGCAGTAATACAAGCGATGCAAATGTTAGCATTGTAACAATACTCACAGCACACGACCTACCATGGGCCACGCATGTAGCATCCATGTCTCGTACCCGTTGCTTTCGTGAGCAAACACTACAGAAGGGGCAACAAACAAAATGTGAGAAAGCTGCTAGGAATGTAACAACTGAAATGGTCAAAGTTTACCTCAAATGTTATGAACTCAGGCTGGCTCACCGAATATTCGAAAGACGCTGGACACACCGATAAATAAGCTGGTGATGATCTAAGTACCACGCACATCAGACCACGTGTGACGACAAACTGCAGAAACAGCTCGCAGTGGCTGAAGGTGTCGGCCGTGAAGGCTCTTGCCGAAGTGGACGTATTTGAAAAAATTTAATTGCACATTTGTTACCTCTGACAAATATCAGTGCATAGATTTTTTCGGCGGCATGTCTCTTTTATAGCAAAGCTTATTTGCAAATTATGTTGCCGCTTCAAATACAACTTTTCGGAAGGCGTGTTTGTATCCAAAATCCAAGACGTTTAAGCCGTTTCCTGTTTTGTGTCCGCGTTACCGCGTATGAGCAAAGTCAAAATGCGGTGGTACTATGGCTCAGCAGACTTCGGCGTTCCCGTGTGGTGATCTGAAAATGACTTGACAAATCAGCACAAGAGGCCTGCACTTCAGAATATTAACTCACTACTTTGGAAGAAATGCAAAATTATAACCAGCGCCCTCAATCACCGCTGATTTCAAACGCACGCGCTTCATTAAGCAAACACCAGTATGGATAATTAAATTGCCGGGTTATCTGACGTTGTACCGAAATAATCAAATAGTGGCACTAATTTGAAGTCCTAGTAAAGGCCATCCATGGATGTATTTGGGATGATCCTTAAGTACATGTCCTTTGGACGCTTTTTGGACATCCCAACATGGATGTGGGATGTTGGTACATTTCTGGGACGTCCCTGGGATGTTCTGTGTTGTCTGGGTATATATAAAATAAAAATCGAATGCATTGTAGTTGAACAAAGCGCCGCTTGTTGTCGCTGCCGTCACTGCCACTGCCAAAAACAGTTCCGGTAAGAGGTATCCGTAAACGTAAGTGGTTGTACGGACAAACTAAAATTGTCTAATGTAAAGGCTGCCACGCAGCAGGTACTCTGACAGCAACGTTAGCGTATTTTATGGGCCTATATTTTTGTTCCAGTGAATAGACATGAATATAGAAATGTAATCAACGTTTCGCACCAAGATTCTTATACCAGGATCCGTCAATACATTTTCTGTTCATGAAACTCCCGCGTCATTCTATGGGAGAGCCCCATATGCCGCCCGCAACCGCCGCGTGTGGCGCTGGTGTAGCAAGGACGGTGACGAGGAAGACGGCGGGGGCTGTCGGAAGCGTGACAGCCATTAGCGGAGTGTAGGCCCGGCGTGGTGGTGTTTGAACTTTTTTTCTTCGCTGTCACCTCGACGTACTTCTCCACGTGGTGAAAGCGATGCGTAACACTTTCTGCGTAACAGGCTGTCGGTCGGGATACAAGGGCATCGATGAAAAAGTGTCCTTGTCCCGCTTACCTTCCGAAAAAGTGTCCTTGTTCCGAGTGGCTAGAACAGCGAGCGATCCCGCGAGAAGAGACGGCTGGGTTTTTGCTCGACTCGAAGCACGTTCGCATGCTTCACGTGCTCGTGAAGTGTTCACGTGCTCGAACACGGCGCTCAACATTCGTCAGAACGCCCGCAACCGATATTAAGACTGTCGCAGCTGCGGACGTCGACAGTGCAGCTGAAGAAGAAATTCACGGTAAGTCTCGCACATGCCACTGCTTGCTCAATACACAGGCAAAATGTGGCACCCCTACCAGTACAAAATTTTCTCTTTGTCACTATTTACAGATGCAGTACAAAATGCGAAACACAGTGGCTGTGCTGACGCAGCATGCCAACAGAGGTAGCCGTTTGTTTGGCATCGGAGCTGCAAAGAGTGAATGCACGACTTGGAGTTGCCACCCAGACCAACTTCTGTGCCTTCTGCAAATTGTTGAAGAACACATAGGATCGTGCACAGCGGGAAAAATGGCACGATAATGACTATACGAACATTGTAGAAAACATCATGATGGACGACCTCACTTCCTCCGCCAGTGTCGGCTGCGCAACACATTTTGTCAGCACTACAGCTGAAATTTTGCACTTCGCTATTAAGTGCTGTTCGAATTTTTCTAGCCCGTGAATGGAACACACTATTTCGTGCTGCCCCTCCTCCATCCTGTCCAGAGACAAGCAGAGGAAAGCAGTGATACAAGATGGATTTCTAAATTCTTTTTTATTTCTCTGTTTCTTCCACTGCACCTGCCATTCTAAAAAATGCAGTTTTAATTGCAACATATGCTAGTGCTCGTGGCCATTTGTATCGATAATTTCAATTAATTACCGCCTTAAATTGGATACAGCACCATTAATTCCGCTCACACTTACCTACAAGACATTGCATAGCTAGCACAGTTCGGAATGCTATGCACTGTTACGTGAACGCCTACGCGAATTCGCTATCTGTGAAACACTTGGCTGCTGACCGAAAAGATGCCTGTTCAGTTGCGGACGTGGCGGTCGCATTTTTTATTGATGCGACTATGATAATTACTCAGGCATGTACTATGCATTATAGTACACATTAATAATGAACCAACATTTTAGGAGCACTCCACTACCGCTTCCATCATAATCAGCAATTGTTGATGATCTGAAAGGCAGAAAATTTTTAGACATAGGAAGGTATATTTGGATTTAAAAAGGAAGTATATAAGCGAAACTGGAGACGTGCAAGGAACAGTGTAGCTTGGATAACCTAGTGGTTAGTGATACACCAGTTCAGAGTTTGTTTCATTTAGCGCTGGTATTTTTGTAGGACTCGGATCAGGTGATAGTTACTGCGACGGCATAAGGGAATGAAATAAAAAAGGAGACGTAATGCCGGTTCTAACTCGCTAGGGTTTTGAGATTTCGTTGTGGAAAACCAGACCCCTTCAAATGGAGGCCACGAATATTGCTAATGTCAAGCAGCAGCAGGTAGCAGCTGTGATACCAGAAGAGCCTCATATATGAGGCTCCTCGTTCAATCAACGTGCGAAATTCCCAATGGCAGCATCGTGATGCCCCAGCGTAAGCCATACTAGCAGAAGATGAATGCTGAGGGCGGCTAGCGCACGGTCGAGTACACCGTAATTTCTAACCCAAGATATGTTAACTGTATCATTCAAGCCCGAAAAGCAACCGCACAAATATTAAGAAAAGCTGGTATAGGCACGAACGCAGACGAAACTGCGTCGAACCATTAGCAGCATTCAATGATTTAACCCACTAAATAACGCCCATTCGGTATTATCTGGCCGAGGGCGATCGCTGCAATAACCATTTAGCGGACACAGGGAAATGCCAAAATCTCGCGAATGTTTTTCCGTGGCAAACGCTCACGCGAACGTGCAACTGTCTTTCCAAGCCCTTCTGCTCACGGTGGCGCCTCTGGCGGACGTTTTTGTCCCTATATGCAACTTCGGCTCGTAGTTTCATGACCAGAAAGAAGCAGTGAGGGACCCTGCTTATAATTTGCTGCTTGCATATAGGTATGCCATGGCGTTGCACAAAATTGTTATTCTATACTCTGATACAACCTAAGTATACGCCGTATAGCACATGTCATGCCCTAAATCTTACTTAGACTTCACGTGAACAAAATAAAGGGACAAGCGCAAAAATGAAATTGCAAGTTAATATATTTGATTTCACTCGTTTGCTAGTCTCCCATGGAATGTCTAATACATTATTCAACTGACGCCGAGATTACTCACGATGCCCTATTTAAAAGGGTGCACGAGGTCGATATTGTTTGCTTCTATAGTTGGCTGGTGGAGTAGCACCGGCCCGAGGGGTCAGTCTGCATTTGGTGCAAAGTGCTGTCTTCTTTTTTTTTTTTTGATGGACAGTCTCGGCGGGTTTTTTCCGTCGCCGCCGCCGTCACATCCTACTCAAAGTCCTAACTGATAACCCCCCGCGCCTTGTACCTTCTAACCGCGGGTAAAAGCACGCGAGCGGGGCCGCCGAACGCAGACGATCCGGCGCATCTCCGTCCCTCGGAGAGCGCGTGCGATAGCATCACTGTATAAGTCATCATCATCATCATCAGCCTGTTTAGGTCCACTGCAGGACGAAGGCCTCTCCCAACGATTTCCAATCCACCCTATCCTGAGCGAGTTGGTTCCTCTTTATGCCGGCAAACTTTTTAATTTCATCGCTCCATCTAACCTTTTGCCTACCTCTGTTGCGTTTTCCCTCTCGTGGTATCCATTCCGTCGCTCTTACTTTCCACCTATTATCCTTCCTCCTCATGATGAACATCCAACCTCATGAACATCCAACCGAGACGGAACGTCCACAGGTACTAGGTGTCCAACGTAACCAGAAGAGCAAATGGCTCAATCGAATTACATAAATAAGAAGTAATCAAATGTCCGAACAGCCAACTCCCACGTATGCACCTGAACGTATGCCCGACGGCGGTATTTCTGCAGAACGAGCTCTCTAACGCTATCGCGTTAATAGACAATGATAAGTGGACCCGCTTTTTATCCCGAGGAGAAGATTATGCGGAGGACAATATAGTGACTATGCGACGAAAAATATAGAAAGAGATAACGGAACACTGAAGGAAGGAAAGAAGGAAGGAAGGAAAGAAATGAAAAAAGGAAAATGTTCGCTTCCTCAGAAGAGGCAAGGCTTGCCCTCGACCCACTGCCCGCAGCCGACTCTGACATGATGTTATAGAGAAAACAGGGGAATAAAGAACGGCTGCTCCTGGCCCTGAGCCAGCTTTGCTGTCCCAACGGTTTTCGCAGCGCATGAACTGTCTTGAATTTTTCTTGCTTTGGCGACCTGAAACACGATATGTTTCTATCTGGCGCTGTTAGAGGACAATGCACGTCATATTTTCATCGACTGAGAGCAATGTGAACCTTTGTAGGCACCACCAATACGGCGAGATGGCGTGGAGTGTCCTTTTTACCTTTTTCGCCCTTACCAAGCGTATTAAGGCCATTGTTATGGTGTTACGAAATGGTCTTAAGCGTTATTTCTTTAGTGTCTCTGGATGCCGATCCATGAGCGAACTTGTCGTACATCCTTTTTCTAGACAATATTACTTCTCGGAATACAATAAAGTTTTTCATCCATGCATTCATTACTTCAAGGCTCCCTGCACACTTGCGCTGTCCACAAGGTGAGTAGGGCATCGAGTGTTTTAATACGCCTCAGACCAGGCGAACGAGAGCAGCGGTCTCGCAGAAATGTTGGCTTGCGCAGCCAGCGTTCATTTTACCCCCAGCGCTCAGAAAAATTTCGGGCGAGGGCACCAGGCGATATGTGTCGCGCGCTGTGAAAGAAGACGAGGAGAGCGCGAGGCCAGGCGAACCATGGCGGCAGCCAGGCCGGGCTCCGCGTCGGCCGGCAAGAAGCCCAGATCTATCCAGATCGCCATTGAAGTTGAGCCCCGGCCCGATGGCGGCGGCAGCGACGACAGCTTCTCGGACTCGAGCAGTGAGGACGAAACGGAAGACTTGGTCGTCACCAGGCGGGTCCCTCGCGAGGGCCGCCGCTCCCCAGCGCGGCGAAGCCCGTCTCCCAGTCGGTCTCCGCGCCGTTCCGTTGCCGAGGTGGTGGTGAGCGCATCGGACGAGAACTACGATGGGCAGCGGCCACCTTGCCGCGTGCACGGTGGCTACAGCTACGGGCCGGCAGGTTCGCCGGCGCCACGTATTCCTCGTAGGGCGCACCGGGCCACATGTCGCCGCATTACCGCGTGCACAGTGCCCGCCATGGGACCCATGATGGCTCCGCAGCCAATGTACGGCGCCATTGGTTCAGCGAAGGGAACGCGCATGGACTGGAAGCTTTTCCCCGATGGCACGCTCAACGTCACCATGGGGCCGCCGCTGAAGCCGGACGACGACGAGAAGGCTGCGAAGACAACCAAGAGCAAGACGGACGTGGCGGAGGGGGAGGCGCCACCACCTGCTCCGGAAGGGGAGGCGGCCCCCAAGCCCAAGCCAGTTGGCTCCAACATGTCCCTGGCGCGCATCATGACGGCCGGCTTCATGCGACCGCGGCTTCCCGTCGTCTTCGAGGCGGTCATTGGACCGCGCCCTGGTCTGACTCCGGCCGTACTCAAGCCACCCGCCGAGCAGCAGCAGTCGGACACGCAGATCAGCGTAGTTAGCCGCTTCGAGTGTACCTGCCCCCCTCCACCACCTTCTCCTCCTCCGAAGAACGAGCATGCCCACTGCCAGGAGCTGCTGCTCGAGCTGCTCGATCGCCAAGAGCAAGCGGCGCAAATCCCGCAGATCAACCTCATCACGCCCGCCCGTCGCGAGCAGCCGATGTGCCAGCGAGACCGGCGCGCCATGCATATCATGGAGATGGCGGCCTCTGCCGACAGCGCTGTGCTCGAAGAGGACAGGCGCCGCCCGACGCCGCTGCTACACATCATGGAGAAGGAATACGACTACGATTAGAGGAGCAGCCTGGAGCATCCAAATTGGTCGACAAAATACATTCCTGCAAGTCTGCCTTTCTCGTTGATGTTGTGATGTTAGTGAGATAGGATCTGTTTAATTCCTTTATCCGTAGCCAGAATTTTTCTTCGGGGAAGAAAATTTCTCGTCATGAATATATATATATATATATATATATATATATATATATATATCGGAAGGCAGCACCTTCGATCCAGTACACACACACACACACACACACACACACATATATATATATATATATATATATATATATATATATATATATATATATATATATATATATATATATATATATATGTGTGTGTGTGTGTGTGTCTATTTTTACAAATTAAATAAACGCGACACATGACACATGTGCATGGAACACCGTCCGATGAATCGGAGCGCTATGCTGAATTGCGTATTACCGTCAACACGTCGCCTTGAGCGAAACAGCAATAGTTTTCTATCATATACCATGCATACAAGAGATAACACAATAAAGCTAGCGGAATGGTTGCTCCGGCACGCCGCGACTTGATTGAGTCGTCTTGAGCAGTCGCGTAGCCAGGAAATTTATACGGGGGGGGGGGGCTGGGAATTTCCGACTGGGTGGAAGGGGGGGGGGGTCGGAGCTCCAATCCCTTTCACACACACACACACTTTCACGAAAAAAAAAATACGGGCACCTGCGTAGGCCGTCGCCGTTTGAATGAATCGGAGCGCTAGCTGAATTACCTTTGACTGTCAATGCGCCGCTCTGAGCGACACAGGCAAAGCAGCAGACTTGCTCTGCCATACTATTAGTACATGCTCATGCAAAGTACTATGTACTATTCCATGCTTTGTAATATAATTATTACAAAGTATGATTACTGACTTAAACAGGCAAAGTAGAACAGCGGGCCTGGAAATTAATATGCAGAAAACGTAAGTGATGTTCAATAGCCTTGGGCGAGCATAGCGATTTGAGATGGCTGGCGAGGCATTGGAAGTAGTAAGTGAATGTCTGCTTAGGCCAGGTAGTGACCCCTGGTCCGAATCATGCGGCTGAGGTAATTAGGAGGAATAGAATGGGGTGGAGTGCTTTCGGCAAGCATTGTCAGATAATGAATGGTAGCTTACCATTGTCTCTGAAGAGGAAAGTGTATAACAGCTGCATCTTACCGGTACTCACCTACAAAGCAGAAACTTGGAGGATAACTAAGAGGGTTAAGCTTAAATTGAGGACGATGCAGCGAGCTATGGAACGGAAAATAGTAGGTGTAACCTTAAGGGACAAGAAGAGAGCGGTGTGGATTAGGGAACAAACGCGTGTTAGGGACATACTAATAGAAATTAAGAAGAAATGGGCGTGGGCGGGCCATGTAATGCGAAGACAAGACAACCGTTGGTCATTAAGGGTAACAGAGTGGATCCCCAGAGAAGGCGAGCGTGGCAGGGGGCGGCAGAAAGTTAGGCGGGCAGATGAGATCAAGAAGTTTGCGGGGATAAATTGGGTTCAGTTAGCTCAGGACAGGAATAATTGGAGATCTATGGGAGAGGTCTTTGCTCTTCAGTGGGCGTACACAGGCTGATGATGACTATTAGTACAAGTGGGAATGGCACAATAGAGTAGGTAGTGCCATGGTTGATTTTAATGCGAAGCTTTGTACCTCTACCAGCAAAGGGTTCTGTCGTGTCCGTCGTTGTAAGCAAAAAAATTACAGCATATCCGCGGAGTGAATGATGATGAGTGGGCGAAGCTCGGGAGGTTCATCGTAGATCGTGCCGAGTTCCGGATTAATTTAGTTAACGCGCACGCTACGAATCCTCATGGTTCAACTATGCACAAGTGAAATCTCCCACCGGCACTTCATTGCAAGTCAAGATCCAGTGCCTATATATATATATATATATATATATGGGTTGCCGGTGAACGCTTCTCCAACGCGAGCAGTCGGTATTTCTCAATCAAGAAACTCGCTAGGAGACGCTGCCTGCGCCAACGTTGTCTCTCGCGGGTGAGGGCGCGTTCTCCTTCTTTGAGAGCTGGTACAGCGTTCCTCTAAGAAAGAGCGTTTGATTGTGGTTGTGGTTCGGTTAGGAAAGGACGCTAATTTCTGCAGCCCATGTAGGGAGCACGGCTAAGCGTCCGTGGGGGTGGGGGAAAGGGAGTGAAAGAGATAGAGAGGAGAGAAAGGCCGTAATGGAGGGCTCCGGAAATTCAGACCACCTGGGGTTCTTTAACGTGCACTGACAACGCACAGTACACGGGCCTCTGGCATTTTCGCCTCCATCGAAAATGCGACCGCCGCGGCCGGGATCGAACCCGCGTATTTTAGGTGGCAGCCGAGTACCGTAACCACTACACCACCGCAGCGGACAAGCGTTTCCATAGCCAACGCGTGCCTTTCGCTCTCTCTCTCTCTCTCACAAGACAGCAGGGGCACGCGCCGGGAGCGCGTGCCTCTCGGCACGCGGTAGGTTACTACATACATACATACAGGCTACGAACGACCCACGCCTTAAGGAGCTTCGCCCCTAAAAACGATCCCGACGAACCGCTCGCGAGCGCTCGCGCTCGGCGCGTGCCTCCCTGTGCGCTACCTCTCTCACTCTTCCATCTGCTGTCTTGTGAGAGAGAGAGACAGAGAGAGAGAGAGAGCGAAAGGCGCGCGTTGCCTATGGAAACGCTCTTTCTTCGATGAACGCTCGACCAGCTCGCAAAGAAGGAGAACGCGCCCTTACCCGCGAGAGACGAGCTTGAGGCAGGCAGCGTCTTCTAGCGAGCTTCAAAACAAGCTTCAAAGTGATGAGCCAACATGATGGATGATAAGGGCAACAACGGAAACAGGCTCAGCGCGGTCCGTAAGATTAGATTGCAGCTCTTGGAAAGCTTATGCAGCTGCTTGAAAGAGGGCTGACGTCATTCGAAACCCTTCCAGCCTAGTAACTGCTTCGGTTCATTTCTAGACCACCCCACTATGGGTAGACCACGGAAAGTAAAGACGGCAGAAGAAGAGCGTGAATATAACGCTCGGCGGAAAGAACGAAATCGTCTCGCTCAACAGTGTCGTAGGCAAAACCCAGCAGCTCTCGCTGTCACCGTGAGGGTGGCGTAAAAAGCTTCGCTTTCCAACCACCTTCACAGGGTGGATTGGCGGGCAATTTTTTTTCTTAATCCCCATAACAAAAAGCGGCAATACGCTGCAACTCCAGCGAGTCGTCTTATGTGTATTTGCCGTGGCCAAGCGTACTCTATTCTGCGCTGGTGCTCATCAGAGAGCCCCTGTGACATACTTTAACTCATAAATTCTGTTTTCATGTCAACTGAGCGATAAAATAAAGCTACTCTCACGCAATCAAAGCTTTCACAGATGGCAAAGAAGTGTCGACAAAACCTATAATATAGAAATACTTTTACAGCCTAAGCTGTTATGAGATCACAACAAGGGTCGTTTTTGCGCCGTAGTTGTCCGCCGCCGCCGCCGCCGGTGTCCGTAACCACTATTGCTGCAAATTTGAAAAAATAACCAGGACCGAGGAGTATTCCAACTCGTCCTCTGCGTGGATTCGAACCCACACTCTCTGTGTGATAGTCGAGCATTCTACCACTGAGCTACGCCTGTTTTTCTTTTGTTTATTACATGGAAATGAAAACTGAGGTCACAGGGAGATAACGCCTACACGCTCAAAACTCGGACAAACACACACAGACGTCCAACAAGTGCATCCAGTCAGGAGGTACTTCCTGGGCAGCGTACACACATCTGACATAGGCCACAGTTTCTCGGTAGATAGATCTTGTGGAACGCGGATTTTCTGCATGGCGATCACACAGTCTCGATCTCCATAGGGTGTACAAACCAAGTACTACAAACATAGTAGCTGTCTGCACAGCTTTTTGCCTGGGGGACCCCCAACAAATCTGTTGGAAATAAAGTGGATTCTGATTCTTATATCATAGGGTGGACCGGCAGTCGTTTTAAACGGTAGAAATCTAATTGTGTACGGATTGATGTCAATGTCCTTTTTAAGAGTCCGCTGGAGAATGTCCCAAAAAGATATTGCGTCTGTACAATCAACAAAACAGTGATCAATTGTTTCCGCACGTGGACAGAGTCGGCAGTTCGTGGACCATGGCACGAAGCAGCCCTTCGAATTCAACCAGGTTTTGACAGGGAGAGTTTCCGAATGAAGTTTAAAGAAAAATGTTTTAACACCGGGAGGTACACACATTTTTTAAACCCTTCTAAGTACATCCTGATAAGGCCGACTTAAATAAGTCGTAGCTCAGACCTTATTTAAGTCGGACTGAGCTACGCCTGTGGTTGGAAAATCATCGTTAAAAGACCTAAACAGGTATAACGTATGCCGAGGAATCGCATTAACAAACGTAATGCTACGTGGCAGAACAATAAAACGCCACTATATGTCGCGGAAAGTGGATTGCATAACGAGTTCGAGGAATCATTTCAAAGAACAAAGGGCTGCATGGTTTGTAGCTCTGCACCCATTACAGAGGCCTCATAAACATCATCATTATGAAACAATCTTCTTCAACATTACCGTCGTCATTATTACGAACCGCTACCCTTTATCGTGTCGTATTGTGCCATGCGATATGCGGCAGGCGACGTGCGCAGCCCCGACAGCAACTTGATTTGGCTCTTCGATATACCTGATGGCTCCTCCTCGTAAGGTGCGGACCGTTGCTGAAGAAGCGAATCGCAGAGTCACGCGCGCACGGTTGCAGCGAGGCAACGTCGGGCACAACAGACAGCTGCGCAGAGAGAAGCCCAAACCGCAACTCGCCGTCGACGCCGGGCCGAGAGTTCGGTTCGTTCTCGGGAAAACGACGCCAAGAGGCTCTCTAAGATCTTCAGTTATACAGATTTTCACGTTACAATGCCGCAGTAATTATGGCGTAGTGGGTGCTTCCCTACTTGGCGAAATGATGAGAGTTATGGCGCAGGGGTTACCTACGACCTCTAGTTGTAGTAGTTTCCCCAAGCGTTTAAAATGTCATCTAAGAACATCGGTCCTCCAGCTTACGCTGCCACTGTCCTGCGGTTCCGCGCAGGCCTGGCTCTTTTTCTGTTTACTCGCCACTAGTACTAGGTGTTATAGGGGTTAATAGGGGTTAATAGGGGTTATAGTACAAAAATATAATGTGCATAATCTTTGTTGGCTTTGGTGTTATAGCTTGGACGTTTTGGCGCAGGTGAAAAAAATGACGATATTCTTTTCTGCGACATGAGCGCACAAATTAAGCACCAAATCGCTTCGCGGCGGTGAATTTGACTGCGTGCTTTTGTCCCAGTTATAATCGCCCCATCATTAAGGAGCAGGGTACGCCCCGAAACACACTAACAAAACGTTCGATTTTTCACTTTTGTTTAAGCACATTCCAAGGCGAAGTTACCCAGAGGTAGAGTAACGGAGCCCAATAAGCGCGCGATGAACGGCTAGACTGTTGAAGGAGCAACGACAAAGGAATGCGTGCCGTGTGCTAACAAGTTAGCCTGCGAGAGCAGCAACCCAGCACACCCAGCAACGACGGGGAGGTGCAGGCAAGCATCTACTTGTCGTACACCCCACCTTTTGTTATCTCATTCTAGGTACCTAGGGACAGAATATCTAGGTATTTTCGACAGTGGCGCCATCACTTGTTGGCGGGGTTTTTTGCATGCCGCCTAAAACCGACCGAACCAAAGCATTACCAAAGTGTTCTGTGACCGAACGACCGAACCATAGTATAGGTGTTCTGTGACCGAACCACGAAGTAGCGAGACCGAGCCGACACGCGGCCGTGCCGCCGTGCCGTGGAGTGTGCACAGCTCGGAACACGGCTCCAGTGCTTGTGCCTTTCGTCAACGCAGTCCGGTGCCCCGTAGCGAGTTCGCCTTATCTATGAACGTCGAGGGCGAAGATTGTGATGTGCTGCCTTTCCACGTAACTCTAGCCGAGTTACAAGTAGGTCCCGTACCGATCCCATGTCTACAGCGGCCGTGCTGACCGCGCGTCGTGCAGCTTCATTGGCGCTCTGACAGCCTAGGTAGCGAGCTTTGGTTACCCAGCGTTTATTTAGTGCTGAAATGATTCGCAACTCCTGTCATGTCGCCGTTCCGTTGTGTTCCTGACCAAGGCCTCAGTGTTCCTGACCAAGGCCTCAACATTATTGTCATGATTTAATTTTATATTTGCTTTATTGTTTGGCATGCATCATGTGTTAAGTACACAGGAACAGAAATGCTACTGGCAGCTTAAGTTCCGGGAACGTATAAACTTTTGGCTGGCATTAGTCGTAGCAGCACGTTTGGCTGTACGCAGGGCAACATAACAATTCTAAAAATTTCAGGCCCGACTTTGCCACCATCATTGCTTCATATAAGGCTCAGCGTTCCTGTAAAGAAGCAATATTTCCACATGCTTGATATGGGGGGGGGGGGGGGCTTACTTTCATTTGTGACACCTACAGTAAAGCATGCACAATTGACATTTGTGGGACGAAGAACAAAAAACTTGACGAGAGCTACATACATATCGAGTTCAGGTGCACGTTGAGTGTGTGCCCCTTTTTAAATGTAGTTTTCATCGTGCAGTTTTTGCTCTTTGTCCCACAAATGTTGCATCGACTAGCCCAACGATTCATGCTTCTACATTCAAGAGTCGCCTGACAAATTGGAATCCTTGTTGCAGAAGATTACATTTTCAGCACACATACCACTGCATGCTTTTTTGGGGGGCATTGTAAATTAGGCTGCAAATTCTATTAATTAATGGTAAATATAGCTCTGTGCTTCTCTTTATTGCAGGATTTCCCATCTAGAGAGACAAAATGGAAGGGCAGACCCAACGGGCAGCAGTTGTACAGCTTCAAGAAAGTGGCAATGTACACCAGGGGCTGTTAATTGTCTTTATTACTATCACTCTGGAAAATATATGCTCCTGTTATCATTGGCAGTGGTGAAATAAGAGGCACCTTCAAAATAAGCCATATCTGCAAGAGAGAAAGGTGGCAGGGTTTGAGTGACATTTGTACCAAAGTTCATGGGGATGACTGCTGTTAATTTCCTTCATTTATATTTCATACCACTTCTGGCTACAGTACAGCACTGCATTAGTGAACACCGCCTAAACATGTACTGCTGCACCTACTGATTCATCATCCATCAGCATTACCATGAAACCCAAGACTTTTTTCACATGTGGCAGTGCCCTTCTAAAGTGACACAGCGCGTGTTAAAATGCACTTGCTCAAAACGACACTGTAGTCTTCGAGTTGTGTACAGGGGTATAACATAATTAGTACGACCTGCATGTCTTCATTGTACCTTGAAAATTTTAAAGCATATGTGCCGTTGCTGTCCAAGGGTGTCAATAAGAGTTTGATTTGCCTTTGCCAGCCATTCAGTCTTAATGACCGTCTTCAAAATTTTTTACTAGGTGTATTACCAGCATCTGAGCAGCGAATGGCCCCACAGTCACGTTGTCTCCCTCTGCTCGTGTCAGGAGCGAGCAGGAAACGTTACGTGAGCCGTCCTCCGCTTTTCATCATTATCATCTGTAACTAGTACTGCAGAAGTGGATCTTGTGGGTAGAAATGAGCAATGCCTTTAAATATTGCCACAACCATATTGCAATGCACATGTGCAGGGCCTTGCTCATATTAAAGCAATACGGATATTATAGCCATTCGAAAAGACGAAGGTGTTGACATGGCCATGGTGGAAGCACACTAATGCAGTTAAATGCAACAGAAGATTAAACTCATGCATGAGACCTTGCAGATACTGGATAATTGATAAGATGGTTTTGGACAATGTGTGTGGCATGCAGTAATACCAGTGCCTCCAGTGTGATAAGATAATAAATCGGTAGAGAATACCAGACAGCAACCAAAATGCAACATCTTTACCTTTTTCTCAATGAGCCCCTCACCAGGCCTGGCCATTGTGAGCTGACAAGTACATTGCACGTTCGTGTTCATATTTGCCTAGAACTGCATCGTTACATGCTGTGGAAAATGCTCAAATTTCATACTGAGCTGTTTGGCGCCCCGTCGAATTATGCACGTGAGACTATTTATTTTCTTATTTCCTGCATCATAACAGCATTTCACCGTTGCCTTAATGTCGATGTGCCTACGAATTTAACAGGCAATTAATGCTAATTCTTAATGCCACAAAGAAAAGAAGAAAACAGTCCCGCATTGTTTAATTCGGCGGTAAACGCACAAGATAGCAATATTAATATTCCTCACACTGACATAGATTCAACGCAGCCACAATTAACAACAAAATTGCATTATGTCATAACTACTTTAAAGTGATAAGAATTATCCAGAACTGTCAATTAGTTTATTAAAATGCAACAAGGGCTACCAATTTTCAGCAAAATTATTTAGGATCGGGAATGCTGACAACATTGGGGAATTTTATTCCAGTATTTGCGCGCAATGCCACGGGTCAGGCACAAACCTTTATATGCCATCATAAATCAAAAGGTCTATTGCTAGTTTTTAGTGTCAGATGCACCGCTGTAACATGCATTGATGCAAGTGAGTAACTACCTATTTGTACATTGGAGGCGCAGTATCCTGGCTACGCATCTGAAGGCTAAAGTGGAAAATGCCATATCTGTCGCATTTGTAATAGACTAGCGCCGAAGTTGCAGTGGAGTTGTCCATAGTATGTTCGGTTCTCCTTGAAAATATCTGCCTAGCAGCGTTTCCTTGGATATGTATTTGCCTCCAGATAATATGCCGTCGGTGAAGTTGAAAGTCTGGAAATATGCATAGGTCGATGCGAGATTTAATGTGTTTACTTTATTTTGCATCAGGATTAATTTTCAATATTAGAAATCAAATGTAACGTTAACGTAACGACACGTTCCAATTTTCGAAATGTAACTGGAACGCGTTCCTTTTCTATTAAAGGAACTCTGTGAAGGAACGAGTAACGAGTTTTTGTTCCTGCTTTCGAGGAACGTGTACAACACTGCGATGATCCCACGCACTGTGCACAACACGCCGTGTCACCACAGTGCGCCTGTGTGTCGCTACAAACTGTCACACTTGTTCAGATCGTGCAGTGGCTGCTTGAATCAGTCGGGAGGCACCTAGCTCCTTGGACACAATAGCAAGTACACTTCGTTTTTTTTTCCCTTGCTTCGCCACACAGCACCGCCATGTGTCGTACTGGCAGTGATTCTCCTCCCAATATCCTGGTGTAGTGCCGCTTCAAACATTTTTACCTCTGATAATAATGATCCAATTTGAAAAGTACTTGCAGTAGGTACCCCCCCCCCCCCTTCTTCCTCCGCCCCAATGGGGCACATAAGAAACCCCAGGGTACAAACTCAAATGTGCCGTGCAAACTAAAAGATGTGTGCTGCTGCATCATCATGACTTTCCCGGCAGAAATGAGCGAAGGTTAGCTCAAGCGACCAGTGAGCCCGCAGTCCCGTGGTTTCCTGAGCATGCCTGGCATTGCACTCCTATTGAACGTTTCGTCTTATATTTAATGTCAGTGTGCTAGAGCACAGCATAGGTAGTGGTCTCGTATTTCTTGTGACAAAAAATTACTACTCCTTTGCACACAAGCATATGTGTATTTGTTTTAAGCCAACAATGCGTGGTGGTTTGTAGTTGCACAAGTTTTATTCTATCAGTGCCAGTTCTAGAGAGTTAATGTACGTCATTACATTTATTTTCAACTTGACAGGAGGATGACTCATTGAAGATGTACTCTTTTTCTTTCAGAGATGGCATAATTTGCAGGGACCTTTTTCCAGGTGGCAGAGAGAGTTGAATATTGTTATGGAGATCACACGAGGACTCCGGTTGAAGGTTCACAATGCCACTGTACAGGACATACCTGCAATGTTCTTTCAAAGTGTTGGGCAAAGAATACCTTGCATTGCAATGACATTCACAAGCCTTATTCTGGTTGGCTTTTCTGAAACAGGAAATTAAAGGTCATTATTTACAGCATACAATGATTCGTGATTTTCCACTTGATCACAGGCGTTCCGAACCTTGAAAGAGGCTTCAACATGCTTATCCAAGCATGGCTGACATGTTCCAGCTGCAACACAACAGAATGTACCCAGGCAGCACAACAACATTGGACCGACCTTCGCGCAACGTTGGAAAACATTGGATACAATATTGGAACTACATTGGATTTCGGGTCCCATGCTACACTTTTGACTAGATTAGTCCAATGTTGGATACCAGTCGTATAACGTTGGAAAAATTGGGAAAGAATGGCTTTGGCCAACATCGTCCATCGTTTGCATTTTCAATATTGGTAAGCTTGTATAAACAATGGAAGCTCTAACCGTTCTTTCCAGCCTTTATTGATGGCTGTCCATCATTTTTTGCCAGCATTCATCGTTGGATGAGGCAGCATTTCTTGCCAGCCTCCTTTATTGGCTGATTCTATATTTTCCCCACCTTTTTTATTGGCTATCATGCATGCGCTTAAATTTGTTTTGCCGAGGCTTCTGGCTCTAGGCAAAAAGCAAGAATATCCAGTAAATTATGGGAGTAACAATAGCTTTATTTTGTCCTTAGTATGCATGTATGTATTGCCAGCTTGGGAAATGAATTTGGTTATGTTCACGATTCGTGGTTATGACGATAGCATAAAACAGACATAAATGGTCTATGCACTCATATGTTAATGGCGAAACGTATCTTTCGAACACATACACACATACAAATAAGCAAAATGTCTTCTTTGTGACACATTTTATTCTTGAGTATAAGTGACATGAGAAGGGATTGAAAAGGAAGTTCTGATGAAATCAACAAATCAATATTCACTCTAACTTTGTAGTCCATTGTATATAATCAGCCTCGAGAAAACTAAATGCATAAGCACCATAAGCAAAAAGAAGAGGCACAAGAAAACATACGCCTAAACCTATGCGACACGTTTTGGTTTACGTGTTTACGTGGAGCAGCTGAAGCTTGAAACGTTCCTGAAATGATTCCACGAAACAGCTGAATTGTAGAAATTTAACGCTTCCTCGAGTAACACAGCATAAGTGAATGTTTAGATATGGCGATATGTTTCTTCATGCAGAATCCGGAACGGAGGGTATGTGGGGACAAACCGACGACTTCGAAAGAACCGAAAACCAGGAACAAGAAATGACCGTTAAAGAGCACAGTGAAAACACGCGTTTCACGCAAGACAAAAACACAAACATGAAAGTCACACAAACCAAAATAGCTTTGCTAGAACCGATTACTTCATCTGCCGCGACGTATACAACAAAGCTCACCGCGTGTGTATTCATAAATAGACAAATATAAAGAAAATACGCAGTAATACATGCTATAATAAACCCGGCACACGCCAAAATGAGGGTGGGAGCACAACAGAATACACAATGAGTAAAATAAACGAATGGATAAAATAGGTACAAAGCTTTCAGGAAAACCTTTAGAACTGTCGCAACACGTCGAGGCTCATCTGTTCAGTTCACTTAAAGTGTCCGGTCCAAAGAAGCGCAGGGCTGCCACTTTTTCACTATGCAGAAGTTTGCAGCCGCAAGTTCCGTGTCCGTAGACTACTCAGGTGTTCTGACTTCGTAAACTCGCCAGGTTCAGCAGATACACGATGCCCGTGCGACACAACCTGTGCGCCCAAAAAACCTCTGCAGAGTGAAAGCCGCTTCGCCTGCCTCAACCCCAGCTGGCTGCAAGAAAACATGTCAAACAGGTAGGCGAAGCAAAACGGATTAGTGCCGCCCACCCAGCTCCCCCCTTCCGCCCCCCCTGCCGTGGTAGGCTTCCATGTTTGGCGGGCTCCTGTGCCCGCTGCTCGAGGTAGAAAGATAACAAAGGCTTTTCTTTACCTTCCAACGTTTTGCATATACCGTATTTGCTCATGCATAACTTATACCGTGCTTACTCGCACATACCGCGTAACTCGTGTTTTTTTTTCTCCGTGCATCTAGGAGTTCCAAAAGGTGCGTAAATTACATGCCAATTTCGCAAATACTTTCGGAATATCGCGTAAGGAATCTTTACGCGTGCTGATCTGAGATGCGTCAAATGAAATGCATTCGCGGGTACATTCAAGCATCAGCGGATGTGCGACTCGGAATCGTCGTCACGGGTGCTGTCAGCAGCATCTCTGAACTCCAGTTTCAAGAGCGACTCGTATTCACGTGGCGAAATTATCGTGGCGGCACGGTTCTCAGTTAATCGGCAAACACTATGTTGAATTTGTTTTATAGGGATCGCCAAAATGTCGCTATTAAACAATCAAAATGCGACTGGCTATGGCGAAGCCTGGGCTACCGAACACTCAGTACTGAAAAAGGACAACACTAGCCTGCGCCACGTGGGACTGGGTGTCATGGGGAGAGCATGCAAGTAATATTTTTGCGTAAACCGTACTTAAAGTTGGGAGTGAAGAAATTACGCGTGGGCGCTAATTATGCGAGTGCACACGGTACGTACATATATATTAACGTTGTTTCAAATGAAAAAGAGATCATTTTGCTTCTAATATGTCATGTACTTCCCAATGTGAACAACATAGGCGCGACAGTATTTACGTCTGGACAATATTGTCTCGCAAGCAGCATTGGCTGTCCTGTATTGGAGAAACCAGACAGAATGTCTGGACAGTATACACAGCCTACCTCTATTATTTTGGAAATATTGCAATGACAACAGATAAAGTGACCTGCTATGCCACGCACGTGGGCTCGGAAGCCACTAACATGCTGCTGGGCATTTTGGACCACATTATGGCGTTGTAGATGTAGTTTGCTCAACTTCCAATGTGCAAGTTCTAGTCTACTTCACACACATAGCTAGAACTTTCGCAAATAAACAATTACGTAAATTATAGAGATACTTTTCCTGCTGCACTGGATACATACACAATGACCTTTCTGAACTCATTTGCGGCACCGAGTCGAGCTAGTGGTCCCTTCACATCGGTAAAATAGGAAAACAATGTGTACCTGCCTCCCGATATATCACGTGTACTTGCAAATGTTACCAACATTGATGCTACAACTCTAGTGTGCGGACAATATTGTCCGACACAGAACATTGGAAGTCCAGCATTGGCTATGCAGTGAGATTGATTGGACAATATATACAGCCTGCCGCCATTTCATAACCAATATTGATAGGACTATGTAGAAACTGACCCATCATTACCATCCTTGTGCACTGGACGCACCAATAATGTATGCTGAGTGGCAACTATGGCCCACATTTGCCTTCTTTACAGGATGGAAGAACCAATATTGCAAATTGAATGGTTATGATGGGCCATTGTTGGAGGCCTTAATAGATGGAATTTCCAATGCTGGCTTATGAGTGGTATCACAGGGCCTTCAATGGACCTCCGTAAGCCAACAAAAAAACAATATTGGCCCGAGCATCTGTGCTGCCTGGGTAGCGGCAATGATCGCTCAACCATGAAGGGCTCCATTTTGCTGAGCATTGATCCATTAACCCTACGTTATGCCGGCTGATTATTTACTGTGCAAGCTATGGGCATGTAACAACAATGTCCCCTGCCCCTGCCTTTGTCATTAACAGCCATTGCTTGCAATGATAAACTCCATGCCTGTGCAAATTTGAACCCAGCTGAATAGGAGCAGTCGAATCCACACATGGGACAACTTAGGACAACTCGATTTGTTTCTTTTGAAAAATGTAGCACTGTGTAAACATGAAACAAGTAGCTCAAGCCTCGGCCCTAGCAATTTCCAAGGAAATTAAAGATGGCTGTGCGATTTTTTAAAAACATTTTCTAATGAGGGGCAGTTACATGTGTGCAGTTTCACCACGTTCCTCGCAGCTTGCTCTGAGCAATTGCCAGTAACACCACCTCTAGGCATGCAGCTTTGAACAACTATCGGCAAGGCACTGCATCCTGCATGGTAACCATACTGTGTCACAAAGTGGCCGTCCTCTCTTTGCATGTTGTAATCCTGTTTTCAGGTGACACAGAAAGAACGTTTGCTCACAAAAAAGCAAGCAGTTTGTCGTGTTCTTTTAGATAGTAAACCCAAGACCACTGTCTGGCCAACTAGAAGTTCGTTATATAGGCAGCTTTGAGTGAGTCAATAGGAGTGCAATGCCAGGCATGATCAGAAAACCACGGGACTGCGGGCTCATTGGTCGCTTGAGCCAACCTTCGCTCATTCCTGCCGGTAATGTCATTCATAATAACGTCCTTATCCTGCTCCACAACGACTCGCAGTGTTTTTGCTCGATCCCAATTTGCGCGAAAAGAAATTATTCCCTCTGGTTGATCAGCCGGCACCTGTGGGAAGTCTTGCTCAGACAGAACCGAATGTTGAATCAGTAGCTATTGATATACACGCTAACCATGTCGACCGGTCGTGTTTAAACACCTAGCAAAACAGAACGAGAGGCACACACACGATCGCTGCACTCGCAGCTTTCTCCCCAGCTATCGTCAGTGTGCCTCAACACCAGGCTCCGCAGTCGCAATAGCATGATAGCATGGCTGTTGTCAAGTCCTCTCACTCGTACAGGGCAAAGCTCCAAATAAAGAGTGAATATTACTTACGTGTTGTGGCAAGGTGGCACATCGCGGCGTACATACGTCTGCAAAAGACGGACATAGCGAAGTCGTTACGGGCAAGCACTTCGCATTCTACGTGGCTAAATGCCGATAAAGCTGAACGACACGCGATCGGCATCGATCGCCGTACAAAGAGCGACCCTTCGTCAGCGACTCACGGCGACTTTACAGCAGAAGCGGCCAACACCGGCCAAAATTGTCCAGAGCGCGAAATACGCACATGGACGACATGGGCGTTGACACGCGCGCAAGAGAACTTCTAGTACGCTAAAGCGCCGCCAACAAGTGACGGCGCCACTGTCGAAAATCCCTAGACATTCTGTCCCTAGGTACCTAGAAGCTGATAAGAAAAGGTGGGATGTACGACAATTAGATGCTTGCGAGGTGCAGGCCGTGTGCAGAAATATGTTCCGTGCGCAAACCGTTCTCAAGGGAACCAAAGGGAACTAAGTGTCCTCCTCGCTGTTCCTCCTCACTGTTAAGTCAGTCTTCCCAGTTTGTGTTTGCGGTGGAATGCTGGTGGTAGTGCCGTGCTTCGCAGTTAGTTCAACTTGGTAGGAGCGAAGCCGTGGCGCCTTATATGCACGTATGCGTGGATGAGCTTGGGGTGCTGCGGGATTTTAGGTTTCGCCGCACCCGTGAAGTCGGGAGCTGGTCTCGACGCGACATCTGACATTAGACATTTGGCAGTGAATCCGCTGAAAGAAAGAAGGAATTTTAAATATATATAGAAAAATGAGACATTTCATTGTCTCACTTTTGTATTTATTAGCCGCATTGACAGCGAAAGCAGTGAGGCACGGAATGTTAAATATTTCTTTCTCGCATTCTCTTCCGCGCGATTTTTCGTAACCACGGAAAACAACACCCTGAAATAAAGTATTGGCGCCTTGCGCTAAATAAATGTGAAAAATAATCCCTGGGGATTAACAGCTCTTCTGAACTGGGGATAAAAAGATCATTCGCATGGAGTGGGTGAGCGGACCGACTATTCGTCTGGCGAGATCATCTGTGAGGACTAAAAGTTGCCATGTAGATGTAACTGCATAGAGAGTAACTGTTGGACCCGGGGACGTCAGTCCTTAAAAAATTAATGTACTTGAACATGCGTCGCCTCGTAGACCTATGGTTAGAAGAACACAATGGCAGACGCCGGCTGGGTGAAAGTAAGGTAAAAAAGGTAAAAATAGGAATAATCTGACCAGAATCAATTTTCCTTTTATTGTTCAAAAAAGAAAAAGAGTGATACCCTGTTTCACAAACTGCATGGTTGAAAAATTTTGCAGAAAAGCCACCTTCCAGAACCTTTCAGCTGTCCATGGCATATTTGTCGTGCGCGAAAAAAAAAAACATGTTAGACGACAACCTGGTGGTTTTCGGTGAAGGTGGTTATTTCGGACCGGCGGTGTATAATAGAACGAAAAAAGAAAAAAATTTCAAGGGGGTGGGGGGGCGGGGGTGGCGAGGAGGCTGAAGGCCAATACGCGGGTGACGCCCCTGGTCAGTGGTGTATGAAAGCACGAAAAATTTCGGGGGGGGGCTGAAGCCCCGTAAGCCTCCCCCCCTCCCCAGGCTACACCCCTGGTCTTGAGTATATCTGCCGTGGCCAAGCGTACTCCTTTCTGTGCTCATCACAGTGCCTATGGTCTGTGGCATACTGGAACTATTACATTCAGCTGTCATCTCAAGCAAGCAGAGCGCTGGAAGGACGTGATACTGTCGCGCAGAGGGAACTTTAACAGATGGCGAAAGGAAAAAAAGTGCCGAAAAAGTACAGAAAGACGTTGGTTTTCTAGCCACTTCTACAAAGATCTGTCACTTACACACGCTACTACCTTGGTGATAGTTTAAAAGTACAGCGATGGATGAACGGTAGCGTCGTTTATGAAAGGGAACACTTGAGCGTTTTGCGCTCCGGCAGTAAAGCCCCTGAAAAAAAAAGAAGCTATACGCCACGCCCAGTGCCTATAAAAAAAAAGGGGGGGGGGGGGCGGAGATGCCCGCTTTCACTGCCCGCATGGCTGTGGTGAATGCGTGCGATTCGCCGCTTGTGTGCACCTTGGATGGTTCCTTCTTTGCGGTGACGCAATGAAATGGCCCTGTGTATATTACCGCGTTATGTTAGCGGTGTAAATGGCCGTCCAGCTGTCTGGGCTGACAGTGTCTCCTTTATATGCCCCACAGGTTTGTCACTGAACCTTGGCCATGAAGCGGAGCTCATTGTTGTTCTGACGAGCTACAATAACGTCTCAGACGCAAATGTCTTCATTTGTAAGCTCTGTCAGCGACGTGCCGCGCTCCTCAGCCGCGTACGGTCAGCTGAGGAGAGCGCCCGTCGCACATTAGAATGGTTCGTATACAGCTGCGGCCACGTAAAAGGCCAACGACAGTGGAGCTTGCAAACCAGCAGCGTGAACTTGAGCAAAATAGTGTATGGCTTTTAAGCATGGGTCCCGCTACTGTCTGCAGAGCATGTATTTCCCTTATTCCATCGTTACACAAGCAAAGCGTTCCACTGGTTTCACGGGAGCACGCGAGTGGAATATCACAGGAGGCAAGAACCGAATACTTGCTTGCATGCCAAAGGAGGGAGGAAATAACTTTATTAAGTCCGGAGGAACCCCTCCCCACCCACTTTTGGTTTAGTCGTGGGTAGGAGTCGCGGGCCGCACCCACGTTGGGACGGGAAGCCCGTGAGCCTCCGCCCTTTCGTGAGCCCTCTGGACGGCCCGGAGTTGTGTCTGGTGGTCGCCGCTTCGCAGTGCGTCTTCCCAGTCTTGTTCTGTGCTCAACTCGGTGCCGCTTAACGCGGAGCATTGCCAAAGCATGTGCGATAGCGAGCAGTACGATTCACCGCAATCCGGACAGTGTGGCTCTATGTCTGGTGAGTAAAGGCTCAGTCTGCCTCTCGAAGGGAACGACCCTGTCTGGAGCATTCGCAATATCGACGACTGTGGTCTATTCAGTTTAGCGTGGGGGAGTGGGTAGGCCCTCCTTGACAGCTGGTAGTGCGTCGTTATTTCGTTGAAGGTAAGCAGCGGGTCTCGGTGCTCCCCTCCCTCCCCGCCACTTTGCTCGCCACGGTCGCCGCGGTGTGGAGTCCTCGCGTGCGCTCGTGCGCCAGCTCGTTGGCGTTGGGAAAGTCTGGGTGCACGTCGGCCCCCATGTGGGCCGGAAACCACTTGATGGTGTGATGACCGGCGGCTCCCTCGTTGGCGAGGACGGCCGCCGCTTCCCGCGATATAGAGCCCGAGGCGAATGCTCTGGCCGCCGATCGCGAATCCGTATAAACATAAGGACGTTCGGGGTCCCTCATCGCCAAGGCTATTGCCACCTGTTCGGCCACTTCAGCCGTTACTCCCTTGACTGATGCCGCATTAATGATCGTCCCGTCCCAGCCTACCGAGACGGCCGCGTACCGGTCGCTGCGTCCGTACTGGGCCGCGTCAACAAATGCCGCCAGTCCGGGGCTGTTGGCGGTCGCTTTCAATAATGTTCGTGCCCTCGCCTTGCGGCGCCCCTCATTGAATTGCGGGTGGACGTTGCGCGGCAGCGGTTCTACTTTGAAAGTGCCCCTGACCGCTGCGCTGAGCGCGACCTGGCGTGCGTTGCACTCTGCTTCTGCATATATGCCAGCTTCTTCAAGGATCCGTCTGCCGGCGCTGGTGGTGGACAGTCTCAGGATTTGTGCCTTGGCCTGTGCTTCGATGATTTCCGATAACGAGTTGTGGACCCCTAATTGTTCAAGCTTTTCCGTACTCGTCGTGATCGGGAGACCTAGCACCCGTTTAATGCTCTTGCGCATGAGCGTCTCTATCTTGGCCGCATCTCTCTTGGTCCATTTCAGCGCCGAGGCTACGTAATATACGTGACTCATGAGAAAGGCGTGGTAAAGTCTCATGAGATTGCTCTCGCTCAGCCCTCCCCTGCGGTTGGTCACTCTTAGGATCAATCGGAGCATGTTCTCAGTTTTGTACTTCAGTTTCACTAGGGTTTTCGTGTTACCGCCTTTGGCCTCAATTAGCAGCCCTAGGATTCTTATAGTGTCCACTCTGGGGATCGGCTGGCCGTCGCTCGCGTATAATTTGATAGGGATCTGATCAATTGGGGTCAAATTCCTCATGCCTTGTTTCGAGGGCCTGTAGAGCAACAGTTCCGATTTGCTCGGTGACAGGTGGAGTCCCGTGTCCTTGAGGTATTCCTCCGTCGTGTCCAACGCCTCTTGCAGCGCCCACTCGACCTCCGCGTCGGACCCTCCCGTGCACCACACCGTTATGTCGTCTGCGTACAGGGCGTGATGGACGTTGGTCACTCTCATCAGTCGGTCGGAGAGCCCGGCCATTGCCAAATTGAATAAGAGCGGAGAGAGCACCGCCCCTTGTGGGGTGCCCTTCGCGCCGAGCGTATACTTGTCGGACTTGGCCTGTCCTATTTTGATCGTGGCCTTCCTATCCCTGAGAAAGGAGCCTATATATGAGTGGAATTTTCGGCCGAGCCCCATCACCGAGATCCTTTCCAGTAGAAATCTGTGTTTGACAGTGTCGAACGCTTTCGCTAGGTCTAGAGCCAATATGCCTCTGGTGTCTCTGGTGATGCCGTCGATTATGTGCTTTTTAAGGAGGAGCATAACGTCCTGAGTGGAGAGGCCCGGTCTGAAGCCCACCATGTTGTGTGGGAACAGCCCCTCTCTCTCTATGTACCGCGATACTCGGTTGTGTATGGCGTGTTCCGCCACCTTGCCCACGCACGAGGTTAGCGATATTGGCCGCATGTTCTCCGGCGTGAGTGGTTTGCCGGGTTTTGGTATTAGTATGACCGAAGCCTCTTTCCAAACCTCGGGTACTCGTCCCGTTTCCCACACTCTGTTGATTTCTTCGGTGAGCTTCTCGACCGACTTTCCGTCCAGGTTTCTCAGCAGTTTGTTCGAGACCCCGTCCGGACCCGTCGCCGAGCGTCCGTTGAGGCCCTGTAAGGCCTCCCATATTTCCGATTCCGTGAAGAGCGCGTCTAGTTCTTCGACCTCTGCGCCGTGATATTGCGGATAGTCGCCGTCACCCGACGGGCCCAGTGGTAGATACCTCTCCGCTAGCTCCTTCAGGAGTTCGCACTCCGTTTTGCCCTGCTCCTTTTGCTTGTGTATAATCCTATCGATTGCCAATCTTTGATTGCCTTTGGATTGCGTGTTGTCTAACAGTTTCTTTAAGAGGTTCCACTTGCCTCCGGCTCTCATCTGTCCGTCTACCGACGCGCATACCTCGTTCCACTGTTGCTTCGACAGCTCGATCGAGTGCGCTTCAATTTCCCTGTTTAGTTCCGCTATTTTCTTTCGCAGTCGGCGATTTAATCTTTGCGTTTTCCACCTCGTCGTGATGGAAGTCTTTGCCTCTAATAGGTGTGCCAATCTCGCGTCCATCCTGTCCACGTTCAGTTCGGTTTGGACGACCCTCGTCGCGGCGCTAACGTCCTCTTTGAGCCTTTTAAAGAGACTGTCCAGGTCCTCGTATTCACTGGAGTCTTGTCTCCTTATTTTGCGGAAGGCATCCCAATCAGTGACCTTAAATTCTCTCGGCGGTGCCGCACTGATGGGGATCATCACCGCCAGTACGTAGTGGTCGCTTCCGAGATTCTCGTGCAGGTTGCGCCACTCGGCCCCTCGCACGTTTTTCACGAAGCTCAGGTCAGGCGTAGTGTCCCGTGCCACCGATGTGCCCACTCGGGTCGGATAGCGGGCGTCCGTTATCAGCTCTAGCGAACACTTAGTGACTGCCTCCAATAGCCGCTCTCCCTTGGGCGTCGGTCTTGCGTAACCCCAGCTTTCGTGGGGCGCATTAAAATCTCCCGCCACTACTAGGGGGGCCCCCCTAGCCATTGAGGTAGCCTTCATCATTATCGATGCAAAGGACTGTCTGTGCTCAGAAGGCGGGCTGTAGACGTTCACTACAAATACGCTGTGTTTCAGCCATGCGTTCGGTATAATTTCGATCGCGGTAACCTCCGCTTTCATGTTGCCTAATTTCAATTCTCGTTCCTGGAAAGAGCATTTCGTCGCGACAAGGGTTGCCACTCCGCGCTTACCCGGTTCAAATATCGACGAAGCGACCCGATATCCGGGCAGGGTCACCTCACTACCCAAAGTTTCCTGTAATATTATGACGTGCGGTTTTTCCGCCTGTGAGGCCAAGAACTGCTGCAGCGGAGCCTTGCGCTTTCTGAAGCTAGCGCAATTCCACTGCCACACGACCAGCTTTCTAGTTGAGTTGTTGTTCGCCATGGTTGATACCTTGGTTTTGTGTAGCACCTGCAGGCGCCATCTGTGTTTCGATACGCGTCACCCTTTCAGCGAGCACTACAATGCTTCCCGCTAGTTGCTTGACCGTTAGCTGCAAAGCGCTAATCGACTGCTGGATTTCCAATAAGATGCTATTGGACTCGGGTTCCGCCAAGGTTCCCTCTTCCTTGAGGGGAGGGGCCCTGCGTTTACCCGATCGACCTGACCGCTCCCCTTGAGGGGTCGGTGTACTTTGCGGCAGTTGTTGCTGCTGTTGTTCGACTACCGCGGATGTGGAGCCTTGTTTCCGAAACGATTCGAAATCCGCCCTCATTTGCTGAATCTCCGCCTTGAGGCGCGCGTTTTCTTCCACTAGTTGAGCTATTCTGGGGTCTTCCCTGTCTTGCTTTGGCAATGCTACCTGCGTTACCTTTGGTTGTGGTTTCGGCTGCGGCTTCGGCGTGGCCCTGTCCGCCCAGGTTAGTCCATCTTGAATGCGCACTTGGGAGCGGGAGCGCCCCCTGGAACGGGAGCGGCCTCTCGATCGGCTGCGCTGTCGTCGGGCCGGCGTTGTCGAACGTCCCCGTCTGGTGGTGCCTGCCACGCTGGAATCACGTGGTCTGCTCTCCAGCTGCTGCAGCAGCTGTTGCGGCTGACTTTGCAGCTCCGTTTTCTTAGAATTTCTGCGTCGGCGCCTCCTGCGCCGCACGACGTAAGGGACTTGGTATCGTTGCTTGCACTTGCCGTCCCCCGTCGGGTGCGCGCCCCCGCAGAGGGCGCACTTGGGCGAGCACTGGTGGTCTTCGGCCGGGCCGTCGACTCCACAGCCGCGGCACCTCTTCTTGTTGGGATTTGGGCAGACGTCGACTCTGTGGCCCAGGTCACCGCACCCATAGCACACGTCGTTCTGCCGCCTGTAGAGCGTGCAGCGAATTAGGCTTACGCCGCACAAGACATAGTTCGGTACTTTCATGCCGTCGAAGAGTACTACCACCGTCGAAGTGTTTTTGATCCGCTTGGCTTCCAATGCATTGGGATTTCTTTGGTTCACGATCATGGCCTGAAGCTGGGCCTCGTTGATTTCGGGGTCCACTCCTCTGATGACGCCCTTGCAGGTGTTGTCCGGCGCCGCCACGTATGCGGCCACGTTGAATACGCCTTCTCTTAAATGAAGCTTATGAACTCCGGCATACGCGTTCGCGTTCTTCTCGGTAGGCGTGGACACGACGAGAATGTTCTGGGTTGCGTTCAGGCAAACAATGTCTTCCTCGGTCTCGTTCGGCGGGAGCGAGGCCGCCATTGCTAGCGCTTGCTCTAGCCTAATTCGACTCACTTTTTTTAGGTCGAGGCCGTCTCTCGGTCTCACTATAATGCGAATGTGGTCCCTCGGTAGCCGGGGGAGCCTCGATGCCGCGACGAGGCGCTTGACCGCGCTCTGCTGGCCGGCCGTGCGGCGGCCGCCCTTCGTCTTTGCTCGTTCCTCGTTGCCTCGGGTCGGAACGGTCAGTTCCGGCGTGGCCTTCTTGTTTCTGCCCATGGCCGTCGTCCAGCCCGGGCGGTTCGCTTCTTCTCGGGAGATGGCTTGTCCCTCCACGACTACTTCCATAGCGGGCATGCTGCCGCGCACACGCACGAGCGAGGCCTGGGCCCGCTCGCTTCTCGCCGCTGACAATAGGTCTGGTCAGGTAGAACTAACTGAGCCGCGGCGTGGTCCGAACTAAAGAGTCTCGAAAATTGAAAAAGATTTCACTGACCGGCGAAAAGCGGACATCGGCGTGTGCCTTAGAAGAAACTGCGTCGAATAACGCACATTCCACTGCTAGGAACCACAGAAATAAGACCGAAAACATGTGCAGAAGCACGAGCCGAAACTTCCACGTCCGCACTGGTCGGCTTCTTCTTCTTTTCCTCCAAAGGCACACTTCCAAAGGCACACTGATTTTCTGTTGTGTCATTTTTAGTATAAGCACCATTGGTGTTTTAGTATAACCGTCGCGCCCAAATTCTATCGCCTGATCTGACGAACAAGTCCAGCGCAGTCATTGTCATTATTTTCGTACTCCTTGGCACAGTGTTGAAGTGCAGGTCTTCAAATTAAATTCACGGCAGTCAAGCTTCCTAATGTAGAATAATAAAAGCATCCCATCCTCTCTATAATAGATTCACTAGATTACAAAAGCGTGCACGAACAAAATAGTTAGTTAAAAGAGTTACACAGAGGCAGAATTAAGTCTGAAACCAAATGCAAAGCCTGGTATTAAACACTTCGTACATCACGCGGTTCATGGTTTTCAAAGCAAAGACAAACCTACAACTGAGCTACATCCCAGCATATTCACCCACTATGCAAATGAATAAAACGAAAACAAGCGCTCGCTACAGCACCGCAAGCAGAAATAAAATAGAATATGAAGTGAAATAGGACGTTTAGGCAAGGGTCTTGCTTGTGAAGATTGAGCGAAAACAGTCGCGACTAAGCCTTGGCAATCGCGGAGCCAGCACGCGCGTTGGGCTGCCCAAACGTCTTCTTCCTCCGCGAGCAGCGCACCCTGTCTTTCTGAGTATAGCGTCGATATTCTTCACTACAAAAGGCTCAGAAACCGACCACAACGCACGACACAGCTTTAGGTTAAAGTGAACACGCGTGAGTTCCAGACACCAAGGTTTCGGAGATCAGACATTGCCGTGAAATAACGTGAAGTCGAAGCGACGTTGAACTCCTTGCCAAACGACTTTATTGCAGGGTTGTGACAGCCAACACTCCTAAAAAAAGGTATTGCTACTTGTCACGGCATCCTTGTCACGGCAATCCTTGTCACGGCAATCCTTGTCACGGCATTGACGACCTATGTAGCAACTGCAGCTAGTAAACAGGAAGGTAGTAACTTTACTACCGTCATTTACTACCTCCAGTTACTGGCTCTAGGTAAGGGTAGTAATCAAAGTTAGTAACTTTACTACCATGGCAATCTTTTATCCGGCTTATTATGATTCGGTTTATATTTGCTGTTTACGTTGCCATATGAAGTCGAGTGCATTGCAAAAGAATACGATCAAGTAAAGATGAGCGGTAAGGCATTGTCTGGTGACACTAATTTGTGCTGAATAATTCCATCGTGTTACACCAATTAATCTTCGCTAATTACTTCGTGTGATCAGCCCTGTGAATACGCTGCACATAAAAAGTTTAGGTGACAGCTTAGAATTTAGAAACATATTCAAACCAGAAACGACAGCACACGCTACCGTACACAGGAGATCAAAGCTTCTACGCGACATATGCCCTAACAGCAATGTTAGCGCTATTCATGGCCATACCTAAGGACGCTTACTTTGTGCCGGGGAGCAGAAGTGGATTCGGATAAGTAATCAATGTTTTGGATCGAGATTCTTGTATTTTTCGGTTTCCGTGTACGTATGCAACGACCGTTGCGTGGGACTCTTATTCTAACATAATCAAAATAAATAATAGTTTGTCTCAATCCTGTGTACGCCTATCACAATTAGAGCATAATATACTACTGCCAGTGGATATAGTAGCTTTTACTAACCTGTTACGTACGCATGTAATGACAGTCACTACCCCTGACATTTACGACCTGTCGCATACTTCTAAGGTAGTAAGCGAGAAAAAAAAAAGCAGTAACGGTGCCAAAACGGTAATAACCGTTCCCGTTACTGGCTTTCTGCTGCATTTTTTTGTTTAAGAGTGAACCTGTTGCTGTGCAACCTTTCATATGCCATGTTTAACGACCAACGCGCAGATAGTTGAGGCGAGTGTACCCAAACATCGTGCGCTGCAGGTCGAATTTCAGTGCAAACGATACGTGGGGCCTATTACTTGTAAAGCATGGGCGGTGCAGCGACGCTTTTCTGAAGATGCCGTCAAAACTTTTTGTTTGAAGCGTCCGACATCGTTTAACATCAGTACTGCGCGTCTCATAAGTAGAAAGAATTTAATGTGTTTTCGGGCTGTAGAAGAAGTTTCAGCGCAGAAGCGCTCACACAAGGCGCCGCGATATAAAGCAGTACAAGAGAAACGCAGTGTTGCATTAAAGAAAGTGCGACTGCTTATTCTCTGCACCGTCGATCTTGTTTGGAAAGCATTACCAGAAACTTTGGTCTTCCTGGCATATTTTTCTCCGTGTTCATTAGCCAGCCAATAGGGGATAGATAGATGAATGGATGGATGGATGGATGGATGGATGGATGGATGGATGGATATTACGAGCGTCCTTTTTATAGCGGGGCGGTAGCCCGCGGGCCACCAAGCTCTAGCTTTATTTTTTCCTCTACAATATTCAAAATGTAGAGCACCATGTGTCGACATCCCCGCAAGCGTCATCCGCCGTGTTCTTCGGGACGCCGGAAACCGAAACTTTTGGTATCTCAGCACGTATCGGCTGCTGCCCGCTGCTTGTTTACGGTCGCTCCGAGATGTTTTCTCACTACTACGTGCCGCTGTGCATGTAACGTGTATCTCTGACACGCCTGGTACAACGTAACACCTTTTTTTCATCCAAATACCTTCATTGCTTTAACAGCGAAAAAAATAAAATACACACTGTCACCGCCTCGCAGATAATCTCATCGAGGATATTAGCATTGCATGTGCCCCGAACGGTGGTTCACGCGCGTAAAGCGCCGTTTACCCTCGTTTCTATTTCCCCGTTAACATGAGTTGCTTTCCCAGCGACAAAACCACTGATGGATTTAAGACGCGCCTGTTTAGCAGATTTCTAGCGGACCACTACATCGTGCACGCACGATCGAGAGAGCATGATGGCACGCTTTTTGCCTTATTGGGATGGGGGGTCGGAGGGGTCGTGCAGTCTCCCTGGGTTCCGCACTTCAAGGTCAACCGTTCCACATCAAGACTCGAAGGAGAGGTTGCCGAAGTACAGAGCGGACTCGGAGACGATGACGTGTGAGAAGAAGAGAGATGATGTTTATTTTACATGATGATGAAAAAGCACCTTGATCGCGTTTGCGCTCTTATTATATACAGTACTATTTACAATAGTGTCCCTAAACAACAATGTCATCTCCGCCCTCGAAGGAAGGAGGTCACGCCCCGCCTTTGCTGCTTCTCTGCGGCAAAGGGTGACCGGACCCGAGTTGCAGCAGATGATTCCTGGAGACGGAATAAAAGGTACGGTCCGGCGAAGACGCTTACTAAAAACAACCTCAGTACAAATAAATGCGCTCTTCCCGGCCCCGTCCTTTTCACGACACGCTGGCGCCTTCTCATACTGGGGCAGCCGTAGATCCACCTGCCGGCAGCAGGACTGTGTGCGGTGCGCTGCTGAGCCACTTCCGCTGCGTTGGTGCGGCCGAGAAGTTCTTGTCACAAATGCGGCACAAACGCGCGCACACACAGCGCACGACTCACTGACGATCCAGCAATTCCGGGAGCTTCACGCGTGCGTCACTGCACCAGCGTTCCATGCGGGCTGCTTTGAAGTTTGAAGCAAGCGGCGAACCTGGCCGTCGCGGCAGCATCCAAAACAATGCGAATTTCTCTTCCAAGACCACGGCGCAGCGATGTCCATCCGTGAGAACGAGGGCAGTACGCGCTCCACGCGGTTTTTTTCGCCGAAAGGTGCCTCCGTCGGCTACTGCCTGTAGCCTCCCTCCACAACATCGGGGGGGGGGGGGGGGGGGCTACGCCGGTCCTTACAGCTCCTCCGGGGCCAGGAAACTCTCGAATGGCCAGGAACGCAATTGCCGACTACGCGAGAGGTCTCGGGCTTGCTGAAAACTGTGGACAAGCGGATCGAACATCCCGCAAGGACGAACAGCAGCCAGAACAATCCAGGCGCCACTACACTACACCACGCACAAGCATTTGGAATCTGCTTTGGATTAACCGGGCTTATCAAAAACCTATTCATCGAATTAGCTCAAAATTTTCGGACTAATTTCAAGCAAGTGACCATGTTCCATCGCAAAGTTGTGCTCAAGACAAACCTGTGACAGTTATGAACTAGCTCCCACTCCAGAACTGCCCAAAAATTGGTTGTCCAAAATTTGTCAAGCCAAAAGGTTAACAATGATGGCACCCACTTTAAAATTCAAACTCGCCTACTGAGTCCGTCAGCACTTCCATTCACTTTCTATGCCGAACGGTAAAGTATTCTTGGAGGATTGGAATCCGTCGGAGCAAGCTTCCATTCTTTTGACTCATTTCGCTTAACCCGTTAAGCGGACAGCGGTCAATCTCGAGAGTAAGGTTCGCTTTGTGCACGCAACTGGACAATTCTCTGTGCCCCCATGCTAAGCATACACGTTACTTTTCAAACGCACTATGTATCTTCTCTCTCACTGTCAACCAACTACATTCCAAAAGCAATGGAATGTTGTACTGCGTCCTCTCTTAAAAACATGCCCGATCCTCTGTCACTCGCCTCGTACTGAAGTACAATGTAGCATTCTTAACCTTCAACAAAAGTACACTTAGGATACGTGTTTCACCTTAAACAAAACTCACTTCAAAACAAAGTTTACAAAATGCACTCACATTGATAAACCCTACCTATAGTCTGAGGTGCCGAAGCCCACTCTCCAAAAATAAACATTAAGTGTTCAGCGATTAACATACCAAGGAAATAACATTCAGTGCATAGCTGGCACTTTACATAACTCGAAAACAGACACTACCTACAGTGCCATGAACATTTCCTCAAAATAATGTACTTTAATCACAAATGTAACGAGCTCTACGTAAATGAGAACCCATCTAAGTACAGCCTACTAACAACTTCGCAGACTTTACTGCTTCCTGACTCAACAACGCTATTCCTCCATTCAGCGCTTCAACATGACACGGTTGTCAATCATAGTGCCTCAAAGGGACCGTACACGTCCTTTTTAACTGACACGTTGCCCCTTAGACCAACTTCACGTGATTGCGCGTCTACTAACCGTTACAGCAGCCACCACTTACTCGAAATAACCTTCAATGCCGTACACATGAAAATAACAAGAAAAAAAAGCTTATTGCTCATGCGCTGCAAACTAAGTACCTAACTAGTACACAACCAAAACTGCACCACTGAAGCCACACATCTCATAAAACTGATTTGGCTTTACTCGATCGAGAACGACCATCGAAACGCACGTTTATTTACGCAGACGTGTAATTAACAGTACACCATTTCTTGTCAAACCTGCAAACTACTAAAATAACAAATGTTGGTTTCGCGCCATGACTATTTCCTCAGAACTTAAGCTCGGTAAGTGCGTTTACTACAGCCTAAACCATCTGGCACACAAGACCGAAAAGACGTCTTATTGGGGGAATGAATGTCTTAGTTCGCGTGGTTGACGTCTCAAAGACGTCAGCCACGTGAACTAAGCTAGCGCGACATCAAAGGGACGATGAATCGGTCTCCTAAACGTCTTCGCGAGACGGAAAGTAAACGTGGAAGAATACTGCCCCCTTCCCCTCCCAGCTAGCACACAAAGGATTTAAGACGTCTTCAAAACGGATATCCGAGACGTTAACGACGTCGCAGAAACGGCACGCGTAAGAAGTTTTAGTCTAGAAGACGTCGTATATCTCGTCTAACGTCCGTCTTGTTGCACATAAACGAGACGTTTCCTGAACGTCTTCGAAACGTCATCAAGAAGCTGGTCTTTTCGACGGCTTGGGGGAGCCTCCAATAATCCCATTTACCGGGATTTCTGAATCCGTTTAAAGACTTACCAAAGACGTCATCAAAAAGCTGCTCCTGAAACGTTAGCTGTAATTTGAAATGGAAGCAGGAATCGTGCTCAGGAACGGGGTACGCTCACCAAAATTTTGATCTGGTTATCACCCTCAGAATGTAAGCTAACGCTATAGGGGTACAAATAACCACAAGACATTTTTTGCACCCCTAAGGCATTAATGAACTCTGTGGTTCTGAAGGTGTCAACGGGATCATAATTTTGGGGAGCACCCCAATCCGCGGACGCCGTCCCTGCCTTTGTGGTAGTAGCTACGACCTGCTATGTTACCAGCTGCGCCATAAGCTTTTCGGTGCTGCAGAGTGGGGGGTAGTGCCAGCCGAATACTTTCGTAGTTACGTCCTAGGAAGAAGTCCTGGCATCGCACTTGCCTGGAACACCTTTTTTTTCTCGTGGTTAAAGGCATCAGCACTGAGTGCAACAGAGCAAAAATAGTGCAGTAAGGTAGGTACACAGTTCTCAAAAAAAGGCTTCATCAGTCTTAGCATTTAAGTCAAAATTGGTTGTCATGAATACAAAAATCAATCTAGCATGTATTTGTAGAGTATGAAGCAAATCTACCAAAAATAGTAATGACATATCTTTCTATAGTGAAGAATAGAGAGTTTCTTGGCAAGCAGCTTAACAAGGAGGCCTCTGTGCCAGTGACGACGCAGTCGAAACACTGCTACATCAACATTTTATTGAGAAACTAAATTGTGCGAGTTTTAAAAAAATGAAGAAAATGAGAAATGCGAGAAAAATAAAACCAGAAATATTCAAAAGGAACTCCAGAAGAAATACTTTATATATATTTGGAACTTATCAACGGCTAGAGGCTTACAGAAAGAGTGTTAGTAGTCACACAATAATCAACAGCCAAACGACTATGCGCTTTTCACCGTGAGAGCAGCGCATCCGGTTATATGAGCAGACACAGAACAATGGATCATTGTGTGATAGCCACTTTCAATCATGTTATGCGGTATCTTCACCGCATAAAATGTAGGAATATAAACAAAAGAACTCAAATATGACTCAGATATGAAAGTGAAAATTTGCCTAGGACATCAGCTGATGTAATGAGGCAAACTTTAAAAGAAAACCAAAAACATCAATCAAGTGTCAATGAATATTGACCAAAGTGACCTTCAAAGAAAGTAGCGCATGAAATATCAACGAAATCGGTATAATGAGCAACGTCGCAATGTAGTGCACAATCTCTCACAGCGAGCAACGTTACATCGAAGGAACCTCAGTTTTATAATGAAGCTACATACGTGCTTGAAGTCGAATACACTGGAGACAGTGTTCAGGCAACGAAAAAGAAAGAAAAAAGAAGCAATATTGTCACTTACATATACAAAATACAGATGTGGCTCTCTATAAAGCATTGTATTACGCACATCTATGCAAACCTGACATGAACGACGATCAGACTGGCAAGCATCAGTTGGAAGCCAAAAAAGAAAAAAAAAAAGATTTTGGCACAGCACATGAAGCTACTCCTAAAAAGGACTTCAAATAACCATCAGGTCTACATGTGCAGGATCAAGCTGAGAGTCTCCGAATTTGGCCTGTTTCACATTAGAAAAAACACTGTTACCTTATACCTAGTCATTAAACAAAACACTTCGAACAGCCAACTCCTTTGAGAATGCAACCTCTGCCAAACGTGCAACTAGTTCACGTTCACACTCATCAAAAACTAGTTGTAGTGTCCAAGCTTAGTGAAGCTGGTGAATACGATGCTACTGGCATCATATGACACGCTGAAACCGCCGTCGCGGAAATGCTTTCGATGTAGAACCGCGGTGGGGCCGTGGTAGAACGCAGTTGGTGCCCTATCAGGTTATCCATACAACCGCCGATTAAACCGCATGTATTCCTGCAAAGGAAAAAAATGGGCCTGTTATATTCTGTAAAGCTGTTCTACAAGGGTGCTTTGAGGAACGAAATTTGAAAGGAATCTCTGTCATAGACTACGCCCTTCACTGGAAGTGCTCATAATATCCTGCAACTTGCAGTAGATAAACAGTCAAAATGAATTTTCCTCGAGTGCCTAGTTCTTCTGAACTGCTATATATATATATATATATATATATATATATATATATATATATATATATATATATATATAAGTTTAACGAACCAACAAACTATGAAGCCTAGGAAAGCATAGGAGAAGTTATTGACGTTCTTAATTGTAGTATTATACTTATGGAGTAAGTAGGAAGGGATTTAAGTGGACGAAAAGACAAACCTGCCTTCTGTGGGAACCGAACCCACGTCCTTTGGATAAGGCGTCCGATGCTCTACCGGTGAGCTGCGGTAACGGCCTGCGGCAAAGGCGCTGTGTCTGTCTCTCTCATTTACAATATACAGTGGTGTTCGGGCCGTCTCCGCAGGAAACTTGATGCATCTGCTGATGCTACCACCGCCGAATAGTATGTCACTCGTGAACGTTAAACTGCACATTACTGATTCGTAGTTTATATTGGACGCATTCCCATACGCAGCATGTAGAAATGGAGTGACACACGTGCTTCACACTTAGAGGGTGAGAATATTCTTCGAGGCGTGCTTACGTGCTCACTGAGCACTCGGTATGAAAGGGACCCTGCAACACTTTTTGAACACACTGAGCAAACGGTGCCAATCAGTCGCTGAGGCTTCTGTGAACGTGCGAGCCAAATGGTATTGTGCTGCAAGCAGCAGTGCATTTGCTGTTTCATTTTAAATACATCATGCGATCACCTGCTATTGTTCCAACAAGTGACGTCACTAGCGGCACCGACCCACGAGTTGCCTGCTCTTCTTTCAACAAGTAACGTCACTGGCGCCAACGACTATGTCCCTTCGCTCATCTCGGTCTTTTTAAAGACAGGTACTCAGATTGTCTTTATTTTTTTTAACGTAAAATGAAGAAATATGTAATTCCAGACTACCTTTCCGTGATCGTAAGTTCAGCCAGTGATATATCTGCCTCGAGCAAAGTAGTCGGCGGTCTAGCGACATTTGTTGGAACGAAGAGCAGGTGAATTACAGCTGTGTTTGAAACCAAATAAAAAAGTCCCTGATGCACGCAGTTCAATAACATTTGGCTCACACGTTCACAATAACCTCCACGACTATTAGGCATCGTTTGCTATCGAGATTGCAAATGTTGCAGGGCTCCTTTAGTAAATGGGGCCTTCAAGGTCGTGCGATCGACGGGCACAGTGACTGCGCCCACAACTGTGCATAGCGTCAAAAAAATTTTCGCTGTGGCTCCGATTTCGGCAGCAGAAACTGCCTTCCATGGCCAGGTAATATTGAAGTTAGCACAATGCAACGAAATATGGCTCATTCGGGGTAGCGAGTATGTCGCCGGGTAGGAGGAAAATGTCAAACGTTCCGCAGAAAACTGTTGAATGGCACCGTGGCTTTGATTTGACGATATAGGTATAGGCATAGGCATGCACCGCGAGATCCCGGCACCGGACAAGCTGGCGGCGCCCGTAATATATAATAAAAATAAACAAAATACGTCCAAACGTTCATGTATAGGTCGTCGTAACACGCCGCTCACCCATAGCCCGACGTATTAATTTAGTTCGTTGTTCGTCCCCTTATCACCTCTGTCCTGCACTATCAGCCCAGCAACCTGGTTCAAGTCTTCACTCTCCAGTCCGTACCACGTGAAACACTGGACAGCTTATGGCATACCATAAATCTACTGGGCACAACGGCGTCCCTGTAACAATACTATGGAACCAGATAACAGGTCGTGTAATTGTTTTGGTATTTGCGGTCTGCAAGAATGACGAACCCGAAAATGCGGAAAACCGCAACAGCGTGGACAATTAGAAATAATAATAACGAACATTCGCAAACGAGTCACATGCCTCTGACAAAGTTTAAATGCGACCGAGAACGAGCACAACGACACTCATGCTCACATGAATGCTGAGCTGCGAGAAGTCATTGCACCACCATAAGACGTCATGATTGCCTGCGGCAGTTCTGCTGACATGCCACAACAAACAGCGCGCGATTTTCACATCCACATCACAGGCACGTAAATTTCACAGCCCTGAACTGAAATCTCACGACTGCAATGTCACAGTGAAAGAACGCGCGGCAACGGTTGCCCTTGTTGCGTCGCGCGTGGGCCGTTCGAGTAGGTGATCAAGTTTGGCTTGCTGATGAAGGCACGACTCCGAGTAGTTGAAAATGGAAACCTAACATTTATTTACACTTCAACTATCGGCACAGCGAACTCGAGCACTGAGACCCTGGCTGTCCGATCTCCGTCTTTCGTCTCTCTCTCGTTTCATCCGTCGCAGCCTTCTACTCCATCTCCCAGGGCCATTCCAAGACAGGAGGGGCGGCCGGGCGGAGGCGAGGCTCCCTCGGAGCCGCAGCACAGCAGGGGTCGAAGCGTGCGTGCTAGGTTGTCCTCCCCCAAGTCGATAGCAGGTATCTTTTCGGTGGGCCAGAAAGTCGACTCATCCTCGTTACGCGCCGTCTCCTAACGACACCAAGGTGCTTTCGGGCTGGGTGGTCGCGACCTTGGGCGTGAAAGGAACACGTGCTCCCCATAAGGTCATCTCGCAGCCCCGATGCCCGCGGCTATGGCGCGCTTCACCGACGCCTTATCTTGAAACGCAACAAACTCCTCCGCCGCTGGGAGATCCGACCTAAGGGTGGTCAGCTGTCTGGTCGCCTGAAGCGTCGAGATTCTTTCTTGGTGCGATGAATCGGAACACTTTGCAGCTGGAAGCTGTCTCAGCACAAAACACAAGCACAACACATTCACCGCGGTAGGCGTGCCCAAGCGACACGTCCGCCGGACACTAAAGTTCTATACAAGGCTTTACACAATTCTGCCTCTCTCTCTGCTACTTTTTCTTATCTCAGTCGTGGCCAGCTCTCGCAAGGTTGGAAAACAAATACCATATGACGTTTTCCTGGACAGCGGACCGAATAGAACAAGTTTTCTTAAAGCAACAAGAAAAAAAATGGAAACCTCTGTTGGGTTACTAAAATCCGCGACTAAGTCCGTCCGCGTTCTTCCTCTGGCTCCCTTTTCCATACTCCACCTCAAAATTTTATTCCTGCGAAATGAGGCTCCATCTTAGCCGCCTCCCGTTTTTGCTCGACATTCGGTTCAGCCATGAAAGAGGGCAATGGTCGCTCTCGACCGTGAATTTTGTGCCTTGAATATAGCATCCTAATTTTCTGAATAGCCCACACTATACACAAACACTCCTTTTCTGATGTGCTGAAGGCTTCTTCCCGTGTGGTCAATTTCCTGCTGATATAGAGCACGGGATGCTCTTCACCACTCTCGTTTATTTGGGCCAGGACTACACCCAGAACACGGTTGCCGGCGTCGCACTGGAGAATAAATTCTCTCCCATAGTCTGAAGTCAATGTGGCCTTGCTTAAGAGCTCGACCCTCTCCTCTGTATTAGGCAAGGGGTACACTTGGTCCTTCGTTACGTTATTCAGCATTTGATAGTGCACGCACGGCGGTGGATCTTTCCCGGGTACTTCAACTAGCATTAAGGGTGAGCAATATTCACTGCATCCTTCCTTAATTAAACCCAGGCGAAGCGTCCTTTCAACTTCTGGCTTCATTATGTCTAGCCGCCGTGGGGACATGCGGTAAGCCTTTGAACTAAAAGGAACCTCTGTTGTCAGCTCGATGTGAGGCTGTACCAAATGAGTCCTTCCGAACCGCACTCAAAACTTTCTTGAGTGCGGCGTGCCACCTCTCCACGCTGTTACTTTGCGGGCGATATATCGAGCTATGCAAAATCCTGACCCTGCACTTTTCGAGAAACTTTGTCGTGAGTGCGCTCGTGAACACCGTTCCTTGATCGGATTGCATCTCTGCCGGGAAACCAAGGCGAGAAAAAATGGAAAGCAGTGCATCGACTACCTCTACCGAAGTTGCCTCCTTCAATGGTACCGCCTCCGGAAACTTAGTCGCCGGACACAACAACGTTAGAATGTATCTGTTTCCCGCCATTGTTTTCGGCAGCGGTCCCACCAAATCCACAACCACTCTGCGAAAGGGCTCAGAAATAATTGGCACTTTTACCATCGGTGCTTTCCATCGGTCGTTAGACTTGCCTGCTCTCTGACAAGTATCACAAGTGCGCACGAAATTCTCCACCTCTCTGAAGCACCCTGGCCAATAAAATTCCTGCAGCAGCCTTTTCTTCGTTTTATTTGTACATAGGTGTCCTGCCCACGCGTGATCATGACAAAGGCTCAGTATGTCACTGCGATACGGTGCCGGAACCACCAATTGATCGTAAGATCGCCCTCGCCTATCTCGGTACTTACGGTATAGGACGCCCTTTCTCACTTCGAAAGAAATGTTTTTCGACGACACCCCCTCAGTGCTTCCGCTGTTCAGAACTCCTAACGTCGGATCGTTCTTTTGTGCCTCTCGTAGCGTTTCTCGATCAGCACCCAGCAAGCGCTCGTAGCTAGGCGCAGTCGGTGCAACACCGTTCCCTGAAAACTGTCATCTTTTCCTTTAGATTTTCTTTTCTTTTTCTCAACTGGCCGCTCCTTATCGCGAGAATCCTCCAGATTTTCGGGTTTCTGCTCCTCCAGCGCAACTACGTTTTCGGAGCTGGCTACTTCATGTTTTGATTGGACGCTTTCACTATCGTCGTAACGCAGCTGTTGAGCGAGTGCGCGCGCTTTTGACCTCGTCAAAGCCATAACCTGAGCTTCAGCAAATGTGCATCCCCTTTTATTTAGCAGCGACTCTGAGTTGTTCGAGAAAAGGTAAGGGTAGCCCTCGGGTAGCCCTTTGGAGACTGCTGCCACTGTCTCGATAGCTCCGAAAGGTCCCTCAATCTGTACCTTTGCCATAGGTAAGCACACTGAGTCTTCGCTGACGGCCTGCCTTATCCACGCGCATTCGGATAAGTAGTCGTCAGTTTTTACATAGCTCGGATGAACGACATCCATGGTCGCCGCGGAGTCCCTTAGCTCTTTACATTCTTTCCCATTTACCATGAGGTCTGTCATGTATGGCTTCAGTAGATCAATGTTACTTGGATGATCGCTTACGCAAGCGAATACGGGCCTTTTCTTTGAACAGTTTCGAGCGAAATGACCTGTTTCCTTGCAGTTAAAGCATGTCACCTGAACTCTGGCTTCGAGCTCTTCCGACTGATTTGCGGGTTTATTACTACCCCTTTCAGGTGCTTTCACTATGCCCTCAGAGCGAGCTGAACTCTGATTAGCGTCGTCTCGTTTAGCTGCGGTTTGCTGTCCTCGAGGGTACGCTTGTGACCGGGAAGGCTTTTGATAATTGTGCGCGCTATTGACCTGAATCCTAAGGCCTCGACTTGCGACATACTCATCAGCAGGCTGTGCGGCACGCTTTACAGACACACCTTCTTGTTGATCCTTAACCCAAAGGCGCACGTTATCGGGCAAAGTCTCATAGAACTGCTCTAAGCAGAATAAATCTCCCAATTTAGTGAAGTTATCAGCCCCTGTTTCTTTCACCCACTCCGAAAAATTGTCCCTCAGGCTACACGCAAACTCCACAAAACTCTCGTTACACTTTTTCCTTTCCTGGCGAAATCTCCTCCGAAATTCCTCCTTTGAAAGCCTGTATTTTGCGAGCAAGCTCGATTTCACTGAGCTGTATTCGCCTGCCTCGGCTGCGCTAAGTCGGGCCACGACTTGCGAGGCTTCTCCCGGCAACAACGCAAGCAACCGCTCTGGCCATGTGTCTCGGTGAAATGAGTACTTCTCACAAATCCGTTCAAAATTAACCAGGTAGAGACCGATGTCATCGCCTGTCTTGTACGGCTGAAGCAAGTTTGTCATTTTCACACTTTCCGGTGGAGGCGGTGGCGCCGCGTCCGCACTGCGCGCCAATCTCGCCTGCTCTAGCTTTTCTCTTTCGAGCTCAATTTCTGCCTGCCTTTGTTCCCTCTTTTCCTGCTTCTCTTTCTCTTCCGCCCTTTCATTCCGCTCGCGACATATCTTTTCCCAAGCATCTGTGAGCTCGTCCTCCTCGAAACCCACTTCTTCGATTGCAGCGCGAATTTCGGGCTTCCTCAACCTACTGTTTATATCCATTCCGAGCTCTGCTGCCAACAGCAGAAGCTCTTCCTTTCTTAACACGGTGATATCCATGCCTTCGAGAGCCGGCTACGAATTTCCCTGAATTAACCACGCACACAGTGGCGGCTAGTCAGACCTAATTGCCCGATACAGAACCCTGTCCTTATCGTCCAGCTCAAGCACTCACCGAACTGCGAGCTTGCAAAGGTCGTGTCTCCCGGAGCCACGTTGCCAGGTCCGCCGATCCCAGATCGTGTGGACTGCGCCTTCTGCTGCTCTTCCTCCGAGTCGTTCCAGCCTCCACGCCGTTACTGCGACGGTTCTGTCTCCCGGAGCCACGAAGAGGAGCTCTGCTGATCCCTGATCCACAGATGTCGCTCTTCCGTCGACAGTCTTCCGCCAGCCTCTTCTTGATCTCGCCGCTGCCTACCAGTTTGTAGCGTCGCGCGTGGGCCGTTCGAGTAGGTGATCAAGTTTGGCTTGCTGATGAAGGCACGACTCCGAGTAGTTGAAAATGGAAACCTAACATTTATTTACATTTCAACTATCGGCACAGCGAACTCGGGCACTGAGACCCTGGCTGTCCGATCTCCGTCTTTCGTCTCTCTCTCGTTTCATCCGTCGCAGCCTTCTACTCCATCTCCCAGGGAGATGGAGTAGAGGGCTGCGACCTTTTAGCGTATCCATTTTGTAAGCTTCTGTGTACCTCCTCGTACATATTGTGTATTTCGTGTACCCTGTTTGCGTAGGCATTTGGTTACTGCCTTCTATGCTTGCACTTTTAGCCTTTATTACCACTTGTGTATAGTTACTTCACTTTCTAATTTCAAGTAGGTTGTAGTTTGCATTTATTTCTTTGTCGTTGTTGTTGTTGATGTTTTTTTTTCCTGACTGAATGTATACCAGCCAATTGTCAATTGTCAGTGTATACCAGCCAATTGTTTTTTGCCGTTTCTCTCACTCTGTTATCTTCCCAATTTGTTGTTAAATGTCCCCCTATGTAGTACCCTCGTCGAGGGCCTTTACGGGTATTTTGAATAAAAAAAATAAAAAAAGACAGGAGGGGCGGCCGGGCGGAGGCGAGGCTCCCTCGGAGCCGCAGCACAGCAGGGATCGAAGCGTGCGTGCCAGGTTGTCCTCCCCCAAGTCGATAGCAGGTATCTTTTCGGTGGGCCAGAAAGTCGACTCATCCTCGTTACGCGCCGTCTCCTAACGACACCAAGGTAGTTTCGGGCTGGGTGGTCGCGACCTTGGGCGTGAAAGGAACACGTGCTCCCCATAAGGTCATCTCGCAGCCCCGATGCCCGCGGCTATGGCGCGCTTCACCGACGCCTTATCTTGAAACGCAACACCCTACAACACGCGATATCGCATGCATGTATTCGTCTGTGTAAGACACGAGTAAATTACTACTATCCCACATTGTTGTACAGGCGCTGCACTCACTACCCGTAACGACCAAATGACAGGATAGTGGGAACGAAGCCAATGCACTCCTTACTCACTAATCAGGCTAAACACGCACATAGACCTAAGAAAGTTTCAGAATGCGTTCATACACGGTGATCTGAATAATAAAACCACGGTTGCGTTGCTTTGTGTTTAATGCGTCAACTATCTTAGAGCTTACATAGCATTAATGCTCCTTGTATCTGTCACTGACCGATTTGCCCTGTCCGCGGAACACATGAGTAATCTCACAGGCATCATGCTAAGCCATTCAAATGTCGTACTTACATTTATTTTCGGCGAGACGTAGTTATTGGTGTTATGGGATCCAGTCACAGAAGAGCCGGGATTGGGCCAGGGTTAACGCAAGGAGGAAAGTAGAAAGAACATAATCCCACCACACAAACACACGCAGCAGCTCCGCTCTACTCGGCGCACCGGGGCGCGCGCAACCCAAGCCTCGTATTGCTCGTTTTCTATGGCGCAGGCAGGAGCTGCAGATGAAAAGTCGGTTATCGCAGCCAAAGCGCAATAAGAAATTACTGAAGAACAATGCCAGCGTCACGCAGATCAGCTTACTGGCGTAAATAGGCATCTCTGAAATTGTTATGCAGACTTGGGAGCCGAGTGAGGCAGGCCGACATTATATAGCGCTTCATGCCACTTAACTTCTTGAGGCGGCTGTTCTCTCGCTGCAGTATGCTGATAACATCTGCTTTTCTGAACATTTGCACCCTCATGCGGTTTATATTCTTTAAATCTGACTGACTTTAAATCTGACTTCAAATCTGAAGAACCGAAAAAAGAGAAAGTGAGAAAGGAAGGAAGAGAGAAGAAAGAAGGCCTTATAAGCACTGCTGCTGTCTGGTGCCCTCCAGTCACCCCTGAAGAAGGGTCCGAGTGGGACCCGAAACGTCGGGTTTTTTAATGTTTAGAAGTAAATTTTACTTTTAAATGATTATAATTTGGTTGGTGTCCCCCTGTTTTCACCTTTAATTTCGTCCCAACCAGACAGATCTCTGTCAAATGTTCACCTTTAAATCTGACTGCTTGCGAGGAAGAAGGTCGTCAGTAGCTTACGTTGCGCACTTAATTATCTCACTAGACTGCTGCAGTTCAGCGACTGCATTTTGTGCACTTGCATCCTTACCTCCGACCACCAGATTACCTTCAGACATAAACGTCGCCACGCGGATAGCAGAAGCCTCTGATGGGTGGCTTTCACTGCATCTTGCACCTTCAGCACTTGTTGCTTCATGTCCCTCCAAGTGTACATGAAGGCGGCTGTCTTAAACACTACGCGCAGTGGGAGGGCAGAAGTTGACAAACTGTCTTAGCATATTTGCTCGCAGGTTGAACCAAGAGCTCCATCACGATCACGCGATAAATTTGAGGTCTCTTGTTAGTCTGGAGAACAATTCTGCGACAATCGCTCCAACTTACGTCTTTATTGTGGCTGCTGTGGCTGCATGTAGCTCGGATAACCTGGGAACACGCTTGGAACAGCATTGCGCTTGAGCCGCCGCACGCTTGTGAAATCGACACTGCTAGCGGACTTGTCGTTTGGTACAAAGTCCTTTCTCGATATGGCCTTTAGCCATGCTTGGTGACGATAAATTCCTGAAAACTTACCCCAAACTTTTTCTTCCTGTCAGAGTTACAGAAAGGTACGCAGTGGTGCATTTATGTGTAAATAAAGATATGTAGTTATGGTGTGAAGCGCATCACATATAGCCATTCAATTTTCATTATGCCATGTATGATTTCTTATGGGCATAGCACCGGTATGTGAAACCACTCGCACCCACAGGGAACGTCTACGACATAGCAAGGCAAAAAAAAAATCTCTCTTCAAGGGCAGCAAATCAAAGCTCAGAACGTCGGACTAGTGCAGTCAACTGCATATGTTGTTCGAGCCATAGAGAACATCGCTGTAAAGTGCCTGCCCAGTACTTTCAGAATCGCCAGAAAGGCATAATTAAGTGTCGTCACTGTTACATATGGATGGCTAGCGATTATAAGGATTGGGCGCGACAGAAACGAGAGACAACGGACGCCATGTTGAGCGTAATGTGTACTGGCCTGTCCCGCGTCGGGAGTGGCGTTTATTCAGTAAATGGAGTACAAGTGTAGGGGGCGCTAGTGATTACATAACAGTCACATATCACAACTTCTTTAACAAAGGAAAGGCGGTATTCCACAGTCATGAACAAATGTAGAGCCACGAAAGTCTCGGTTACTTTAATCCGCTAGTAAACGACCACCAAAGCTGCATGCACAAGCGATTCGTAAGTGCTTGACAACGTGCCTTTACTTCTTGTAGCTGCAGGAAGGAGTCGAAAAAAAAAATTTGACTGCGTGTCCGCGGTTCTTCTGCGTGAAAATGCGCCGAAACGGCCAACTCGTGACTGAACTCGCACTGAAACTGGCAGGTCGTGCCGGTCAGGCGAACGCACAGAGCGCGCCGATGGATGGATGGATGGATGCTATGAGCGTCCCCTTTGTAACGGGGCGGTGACATGTGCGCCACCAGGCTCGTAAGAAGATATAAGAACTTTTCTTTTTTAAAGGCGAAGCTCCTCTTAGTCTTGTCACGCGTCAGTCGTCAGGCGTAACCCGCGTGCCGGGAGGCACGCGTTCGCCCTCGGCGCGTGCCTCTCACTCTTTCTCTCCCGGCGCGTGCCTCTGACTAACAACCATATGTGTTTATTGCAACAATCGTCGTACATAAGTATGCCGCCACTATCAATACGAAATGAACAACAAAAACAGCATGCGCAGAAACAACTATACATATCTTCAATTTAGCAACTGAGGTACGATATCTCCTTCGAAAGAAGGGAAATGGAGGGTAGGCTAACACATGTTTCTCCACTACTACGGATGTGATAGGCTTCTGATATAAGACGAGCGCGTTCATCCCGGTACTTGGACAAAGAAAATTACAATTTTGAAGGATGGCTCGCAACCGCACTCATTGCAATGTACTGATAGTTGACTATCAGTGGCCTTCTTTTTAACTTTGTTCGCGTGCTCACCCATGCGTACATTAACACACCGGCCGGTTTGCCCAATATAAAAACGGCCACAAGACAGGGGGATCTTGTACACAACAGAGTCGCAGTACTTTTTAGAAAAGGCTGCCTATGCTTCCTGCAACTTTTTGTGGCCTTGGCCTCACGGTTGACCTGTCGACACATGTTGCCTAGCTTGTTACGGGCACAGAACACCAAACCAACGCCTGCTCTGCCGACAACTTCTTTTTGGTTATGGGAAACCTTATGGACATACGGAATGACCGCAAGCATTTTCCGCGAGTCGTCCTGGTGTTGTGCCACTGCCGGTTGCCTTTTCTTTAATCCCATTGCGAGACTCCGCAATGCTAGATAACAGCATTTCCGGGAAACCCGCGAGCTTCAACCGCGACACTTGTGATTCCAAGCTAGCCTGCACTTGGTGGCAACAATACCTAAAAAGTGCCGCCTTCATGCACGCTTTCGCAATGCCGCGCTTCACAATCTTGGAGTGTGCCGAAGAAAAGGGAAGGAGACCCTTGCGCGACCGAGGAGCATAGCGCCAACAAACATGGTTATCTAAGAACATGAGTTCCAAGTCTAGAAATCGGAGTTTGTCGTCTGACAGATTCTCCGTGGTCAAGTCAAAGGAACTTAATTCATCGCGGAATACGTCAAGGATTATGGCAGCCGCAGGCTGATAGTCAGAACGGTTAGCATGGTAAAATACTAAAAAGTCATCCACGTATCGCATCACCTTAACTGTGCTCGTCTGGCTGAGCTTCCTTGCTAGATTGCGGTCACAGCTGGCCCGCAAAATGTCGCTTAAAACCGGGGCAATGCATGAGCCGATGCACACACCTTTTCTTTGTATAAAAACTTTATCGTTCATGCTGACGAAGGTGGATTGCATGTAAAATTTTCAAAGCTCTAAAAACCTATCAACAGCGATTCCGCATGCATTCTGAAACCTAACTGCACCGAATTTGTCAATACAGTTGCCGACTTCTGCACAGACAAGCTCTTGAGGCAAGGAGTAGTATAAATCTTTGATGTCTACGGAGAAGGCACGCACACTTATCGGACAGTCATCCTGAAGGAAGGTGGAAACAGTACCTGGCTTCTTTATGAGGAAGGGGTCGTCGACTTCTAGCAGGCACAAGAACTTTTGCAGGAAAAGACCCACTTGTTTTTGCCAAGTTCCACGCTCCGAAAGCCAAGTTCTCCGCCTCTGACTTTTCCCTTTACGCTCTTTGTTGTCAATTCTCTTAGAGCCGTATATTTACTGGTGAGCCTCCTAGTTCTCTTTCTCCACTGCGTGTCAATGCTCTTTCTATATAAATAGCGGAACACCTTCACTGCCCACCTACTCTTTTTCATATTCCTTAGCCTCTCTTCAAACCTTATTTTGCTCTGCGCTTCCCTTGCCACAAAACTCGCCCATCCCATATCGCCCTTTACAGCCTCGTTTATCATTTTCCCGTGAGCACCCAGTGCGAGGCGTCCCACAGTTCTTTGATTCACATCCATTCCTGATCGTATCTCTGGCCTCATGCACACCACTGAGTTCCCAAATGTAAGCCCCGGTACCATTACCCCCTTCCACAGACCCCTAAGCACCTCGTACCTATTGTATCCCCATAACGCTCTGTGCTTCATTATTGCTGCGTTCCTCTTTCCCTTTGCTGCCAAGGCCGAGCCTTTAAAGCCCCTCCAAGGGAAGTAGCGCCATGCATCGTCATTTTCTCCACCGCGCTCTCCCCGGCGTTTGCTCCCCGCCACCCGCTGCGTCCCGACCTTTTCCGCTCCCCGAATGGCTGGTTCGTGTCACGTGGAGCCCCGCCACGGTGGTCTACTGGCTATGGTACTCGGCTACAGATCCGAGGGTCATTTCGATGGAGGCGAAATGTTGAGGCCCGTGTGCTGTGCGATGTCAGTGCACGTTAAAGAACCCCAGGTGGTCGAAATTTCCGGAGACCTCCACTACGGCGTCTCTCATAATCAGAGCTGGTTTTGGGACGTTAAACCCCACATAACAACAACGTGTCACGTGGAAAAAGACGAGCACTCCTTCGTATTTTTTTCTCTATCTTTTTCTTTCCACCCCATTTTCGGACCTGCGAGACGACGGTGCTGTGCTCGCGAGCGGATTGAGTACGTGTGTTATTGGGTTACAATGCTAGGAGGAACGTGTTAAGGAGGACAGCTGTATTCTATGACCCTGCTGCTGCACATTCGCTTGTCGCAAGCGACGAGACACGGCCGCTCGATAAAAACGCACGTTGCTAATCGAGCGGCCGTGGACAAGGTTACGGGAAAAGCTCTTCTAAGTTTTTTTTTGTTGTTGTTTGCATTCCGACAAACGCGACGTACAAAGAAATGTCCAAATCGACAGGATCGGACGTACTGACTTCAAGGAGGTTGTAAAAAGCGCAAGGTTTCGTAAAGTAAGCCCCACATTTCATGACCCTAACGTACGTTTCATGACCCTGTGCTGTGCGTGGTTCTTTAGTACGCTTCAGCTGATGCACCTTCTCTCTACTTCATAGGTAGTGCTGCGCCGAAGGTGCGTGAGGCTGGCCTGGCGAGGCTGCGTGTGGTTTTAACACGCTGAAGTTCACTTTTCTTAGAATGGGCTCACTTTAATTGTTTTAAGGCGTTGTTTTGCGTCGACAGTGCTCGCATCTTGCGCTGGCCTGTGACTTCAAAGCAACTTTATTAGGGCCATGTGTTCACGTCGACCAGAAGTTAGCATCGAATGCAGTCGTTTAGCGTCAATGTACTCCCGCATGTGTTGATTTAGTGTGTTGTGGTTAAGCTTCTTAACGTCTTGAAATTATCTGGCTATAAGGGAGGTCGTAATAGATGTTTGTGGGTAACAGAGGTCACCTGGGGAGTGTCTAATGTGCACTTTGAACGCTCCAGCACTCGTGCATCATCCAAACAGCGTGAAGAAGCGACCTATTTCATAAGCATTCTTCAGCCAAGACGGCTGGAACATTTGACACTCCAGCCGAGCGAGGGTATTCTGCATGTATCCTACGAATCAGCACGTTCACATAAATTCACGCACTGGAAACCTAGAACCTTCGTAATCACGCGCTAAGTCGCGCTTGTTTACACCGCGTGCATGCGCCGTGCTTTAGCAACAAGCCCTATACGAGCGGACCTATACGAGCCCTATACGAGCCCTGCGGAACTGCTCCGCAGGGCTCCAACGAACTTTTCCGCGTATTTCCACCGATAGCGAGTCAGCCGTCGTCTGCTGTGTCAGGTCCCACATAGCTAGGCGGCGACACCATCGAGAACGCGCCGGGCGGGAGAGGGAGGCGGAGAATTTAGGAGGAGGAGAGAAGTCGTTGGCGCTACTTTTCTTGGAGGGGCTTTACGATGGATGGATGGATGGATGCTATGAGCGTCCCCTTTGTAACGGGGCGGTGACATGTGCGCCACCAGGCTCGTAAGAAGATTTAAGAACTTTTTTTTCTCTCTCTTTAAATTTTCCTCATGCCTTTTAAATTTACTTCAATCAAATCGATCATACTATAGCAAAAACGGAAATTCATAGCCCAGTTACCTGCCCCTTATGGCAGAAAGTCCATATTTTTCTCTATAATTATTTTTGTCCGTTCTCTCTAGTTTTCTGCCACCAGTATTCTAACCGTCTCATACTTATTTCAATCGCGGCTATGTTCAGCTTCCCGTTGTTCGCCCTAAAACCCAAGGCTTCCTGTAGGGTGGTGCCCAAACGTACACCTCGGTGGATATTTCCGCATTCAATCAGAACATGCTCCGTTGTTTCCCTATCTTCCTCACAGCATGTGCATTTTTCTTCTTCTTTGCTGAAATTCGCTTTATAAATAAGCGTTCTAAGGCAGCCCGATCTCGCTTCAAATAATAAAGCGCTTCCTCTTGAATTATCATAAAATGCCTCCCTCTTTATTTCATTTTTGCCCTCTCGGTAGTTATTCAGAGTCGGTTTTTTTCCATCGCTGCCCTCCAGTAAATCTTCTCCGCCTCTCTGACTTTTCCCTTACGAGCCTTGGGCTAAGGGCGCCACCTAGTGGCGCCTTTAGGTCTCACTTTGTGTAAGCGCCGAATGGGACGGCCGGAGCAACGCCGCGCCGCCGATCGCGGAGGCCACGGGAGTACTGTGGTAAACTCTAAATGCCAGCGTGTCGAGGAACGACATTCCATTTCCTCCCTCTGCACCGCCACAAAGACAGTGCGGAGAGGGAGAGGAAAGGGGAAAACTGGTCCCCAGTCCACCGAGCTGAGCAGAGAATAAAGTCTAAAGTTGGTATCGGGGCCCCTAGCAACACGCCTCGTCCCTTCGTCGCTCACGCGAACCAACACGCTTTCCGTTTTATCTGGCGTTTTACCACGGGTAATTTTGGCACGCCTCCATAAGTTTCCATTAAAAACCTATAATTTGGTTTGCGATGGATTGCATAGTCCTGTACAGTAACGAAATTTAAAAGTAACGATGTTACTTTTTAACAGTAAGTTTAACTGTAACAAGTTTTGGAAACTCAGTAACTGTAGCACTGTTACTTTTTACTGTTAACGTGCCCATGACTGAAGGTATCATTCACCAGGTGAAAATGTGTAACTGGTAATGAACTGGTACCAGCTGGGACCAACTGGTCCCAGCCTGGAACCAAATGGTCCCAGTTGGTTCCTAACTGGTCCCAGTCTGGAACCAACTGGTCCCCATTGGTGGCCAACCGGGACCCGATGGGGCCCATCTGGGACCCGATGGCGACCAGTTGGGACCCGATGGCGATCATCTGGGACACGATGGCGACCAGTTGGGACCCAATGGCGACCATATGGGACCCGATGGGGCGCGTGTGGGACCCGATAGGGCCAATCTCGTACCCCATGTGGGAGCAAACTGGGACCATCAGGCTTGCATCTGGTCCCAATTTTGGGACACCTGGGACCCACGACCTCCTTGATAAACTTTATAGAGGAGGTCGTGCTGGGACCACATGTGCATGCATCTGCTGGCAGCCAAACTGGGCGCCATGTATTTGGCGGTGATCTATATACTTCAAAAAGGGACACTTGGGTCCAAGCAGTTTAAGATCCTTGCATGTATGAGTAGTTGAAAATAGACTAATTTTATAATTTGTTTTACATCTCAAAACTACGACATGATTATGATAGTGGAGGGCCCTGGAAATTTTGTCTACCTGGGGTTTGAAAATGGACTGAAAGAGGCTGCACATGTATACATTGTATGTGTGTTCGGATAACGTTCTGCAATGTTTTCATGGAGACGGAATATATATCAGGTTTGCACAGCATATGCAGTGGAAAATAAATCAATTTATGGTGATGTGGTCGTACACATTTATGTCTTGAATTATTATTATTTTTTGCAGTCAATTGCACAAATTTGCACAATTGACTGCAAAAAAAATTCGGTTAAGCGAATGTGCAGCGAAAGTTCTGTACAGAAGCATTTTTGGCATCTCCAAAAAAGAAAGCATTTCCCCGAGGGTGAACATGGTTAAGTGCGAATGCACGGGGTGATGCTATGAGGGGGAGTAAAGTTATGATTAAAGTGTAATTAATGAATTTAAAGTGTTGTCATGATGCATTGTACACACACACACATTTATACACGAAGTATTATTTATTTACACCTCGCAATTTCGTAGATGCATAAATGCACACATCGCCGAGCACGTCACACACACACACACTCTACACACGTCACTACAGATCAGCACCTATTGGTGTTATTGTTGTAGCTCACGGTTAGTACCAGCGCTTTGTGATCCGAGAAATGTACGGTGAGCGGATCCGGCAAGACGGCGCGGACCGTACAGTTCCTACTGAACGCCAAGTCTATGAAGCCACCGTTGATCGTGGTCGGAAACTCCTACCGCGATGGATCCAACCTGCGATGGATCCATACTGCGAAAGACTTCACCGACCGCGGAGCCGAGCGAGAAGAGAGCGAGCGGCAGCCGGCGGACGTTTATATACGGACTGACGCGCCGGCGCCACACACACAGCTGCACAGCGACGCCAGCTGCACAGCGCGCCGTGACGTCACGCCGCGGAGAGCGGTGCGCCCGCGCAAACAGCGGTGAGGAGGTGGAGCGCGCGCAGTCACGTGGGGTGTGACGTCGCTGCGCCGTTGCTACAGACGCTCATCTCCGCTCCTCGCGCCGTTGCTATGGGACGGCGGATTCAGGGTCGCTTTTATAGACCTTTTCACAGGAGGCACGGAGCACCGCCATATTGGGCTGTGCACGGCAGTAAAAAGGTTCGTGTTGACTGATACGTTCCGTTTTTCTTCGCCTATGTGGGCTGTTTGATAATAAAGAGCTTCCAACTCGCCAAAATCGCTACTACAAACCCTCGGCAGTGCGTTTTTGGTGGTTCACGCACATGTTGCACAGCCCAGCGGTGGTTATGGCGGCGCCCAGGGAGCCTTTTCTGAAAAGGTGTATAAAGTGCATTCGCACTTAAAAATGCTGAAACGCAACGTTAGTTTCGTAGGGCACACGTGGGCGGCGCGGCAGGCTACGCCAAGCCAGCCAAGCCAAGCCGGTGAAGTGAGGTGTGCGTGCGGGGGCTAAGCGTGCGCGGTCGCCACGCGTTTGTGATGTTTTCGAAGTAGTTTGGGACTTGTGTGCTGCGTAATATAATTTTGTGACTTGTGTGCTGCTAGTTTCATCTCCGGAAGACCTGATGACTGCAGGCAACCCACGTGACCAATGTTTTCGCCCATGGCAAGCAGGATATGTAGATCCATTGTGTGCCGCGGGGGTCCATCTGCGATGGATTTGTTGGCGACGATGGAGCAATTTGAAGGTAATTATTTCATTTGTATTTTGAGTGCAAGCTATTCTGTATATCCCGGAGGTAGAAGTACCGCGACGTGGTATCAGTGGCTAGAGTGTCGGCACGATGGAACATTTTATTGTAAACAAGGCTTCTCGTAGTGTGCTGCCAATATGGCTCAAAGTTCTTGTATGTTTTCTGATATACTAATTTTTGGAGGCCGTGAACACCAGTGCCGTGCAACACCACAGCGTCTTGTACACCGTATATATATATATATATATATATATATATATATATATATATATATATATATATATATATATGACTAAGGCGGAGGCAGATTCCCTTGCCACTGCATTAGACACAATACGCCGACTAGAGCAAGCTCTGGCTGCTAACACCGTAAAAATATGTAAACTTGAGGAAGGACAAGCTAGTCTACTCGCTGACCTAAAACGTGTTCATCATGATCGCGCGTCCGCTTCAGAAATGGTGCGTGAGCTGTAATGCCAGGGATCTCAACTCCAACCTTCATTGCTCCGGCAAAATATTCAAGCTGGGAGAACGTCTGATGCAAGTGGCGTCAACAACAGCAGACTGTCTGATGCAATCCGCGGCCACTCTTGCGGTGCGCCTGACGCAATCGACGGCAATTCCTCACGCACCTGCGCGGCAAACCCTCTCACCCACGGGTCGGATCCCGGCCAGCAACCAACGGCGGGTCCTGATTGGAGGCTTCAACTGGCTGATGCAAGGGGTCCAAAAGGGGCTATAAAAGGAGCAAGCCGCGGAGTGACGAGAGAGAGCGACTGAAGAAATCCCGGGTCGTCATCGCGCCTCAGTGCGAGCCCAATAAGCTGTCGGCCCCAGTGCCGAAAATGTAACGCCTCTGTTTATTCTGTATATAAAGTTACGTTAACTCACCGTCGCCTTGTCCGCTTCGACCATCAGCTCTGCGCAGATGCAGCAGCAAGCTGAGACACCCGTTACCCAACAGTGGATGGCAGCTGCGGGATCGGCCGGCGTCAGCTACCTCGATGCGGTGAGTGCCTGATGTTTTCCCCTCAGTTCACCAGACTTCTCTAGCACAGATTATAGTAGTTTAGAGAAGGCTTGTGTGAAGCATTGGAGTGAGCTTTGATTGTTTCGAACCAAGAAGGAGCGCTTTGAAACCAAAGTTAATGCGGAGGGTGTAAACACGGCAGTTTTGAGAATTGCTTGCATGTCTTGCTAGTAGACTTATAGTGGGTTCGGCAAGTATATTCTAAACAAGGGCGAACAGCAAGAGGCTAGTGTGAACGATGGAGAACCTTAAAGTGAGGGAACTCATCGAAATTTGTGAGGAACTCGGCCTTACTCTGGGCCGTGCGAAGCGAAAACAAGCGATCCTTGAGATCATGAAGAAGGAGGGAGTAACGGCGGAGGAAGTCGATGAGGCCTGGGCGGATATCAAAGGACGCCGCGAGGAGGCCGAAAGAAGAGAACTCCGTGAGCGTGAGGAGGCCGAAAGAAGAGAACTCCGCGAGCGTGAGCGCGAGGAGGCCGAAAGACAAGAGCGCCTCGAGATGAAAAGAATAGAATTAGCTCTCCGACAGTGTTCGCAGGCGCCTAGCGTAGCTTCTGCAACGGTACCGGTCAGTGGACATAGAATTCGGGACCAACTGCCACCGTTCGTAGTAGGCGAGGACATGGCGAAGTATCTCGTCAAGTTCGAACACGTCTGTGAGCGAAATGCCATCGAGCGGTCTCTTTGGGCACAGAACCTGTTAGCTTTGCTTCCCGGGGAAGTATCCGACGTGATAACATGCTTATCGAGGGAGGCGTTTGAGAGCTATGACGAGGTTAAGGAGGCTCTCTTGAGACGATATAAGCTGTCACCCGAGGCTTTCCGACAGAGGTTCCGGTATGCGAAAAGGGGTAACGAGTCCCATGTTGACTTCGCGTTTCGTCTTAAAGCCGATTTAGTTGAATGGCTCAAGGGCGAAGATGTTTATGACGATCGCGATAAAGTGGTGGAATGCATTGCATTGGAGCAATTCTACCGCTGCATCGAGGATGACGTCAAGCTTTGGCTGCAGGATAAGCTTGGCGAAGTACAGCTAAACAAGGCAGCAGAGTTAGCTGAAGAGTACTACACTCGCCGAAACTTGCATAGTAGGGCAGTGCGCGTGGAAAAAGCTGAGAGAAAGGAGGGCTTCCCAAGGAAGCCCGATGAACGGAAACCTTTTCCGAATCGTAATTTGAGAAAAGACCCGTCTCTTACGAAGGAGACTGTGAGGGATGGGCAAACGGAAGCGCAGAAATCAGGTGAGGTTCCCAAGCAGCGCACTGATACCACACGGGCGTTTGAGTCACGGAAGCCGCTAATCTGTTATCATTGCAAAAAGGAAGGGCACATCGCGTTAAATTGTAAACAAAAGTTTGCCTTTGCAACAATCCGGGAATCTGAAAAGAACATACAATTGTTAGAGCCGTATGTTCAAGAGATTAGTGTCAATGGGAAAACGTGTCGGGCACTTCGAGACTCAGCGGCAACCATGGATGTTGTCCACCCTTCGTTTGTGTCTCCGAACGATTTTACAGGAGAATGCGCGTGGATCAGGCAAGTCGCCGAGGAGCAGAGTGCTTGCTTACCGATTGCGACGGTGGTCATTGAAGGCTCTTTTGGCAAGCTTCACACCGAAGCGGCTGTGTCTGCCGCGCTTCCCGATTGTTTTCCTTATCTTTTTTCGAATAACTCTGAGCAGCTTCTCAAAGAGCAGGGTAAATCGTTCTTTTCCAGCATTGCGTACATGGCCCTCACGCGATCGCAAGCGCGGAAGCTTTCACAGGAACTTGATCTCGTTCCATGTAGTAAAACATCACCTGCAAAAGCGGCCGAGCTGCGTGACCTTGGCTGCGAGTCTACTGCGCCTCGTACAGACGACTCTCGGGTTGGGTTACTCGAGCAGCCCGTAGCGCGAGCGGTTAGCGTCGTTTCCGTCGGCGGAGAAACCGAAGTGGCGCCGTTGGGCGAAACGGGCACTACACTCTCACCTGTAGCTGAAAGCTGGTGTGAGCTGTCGAAGGTTGATCGAGAGACACTCATTAGAGAACAGCGTGAGGACTTATCGATTAAAGCGCTGATGGAAAGTGTAAAATCAGGTACTAAGAAAAAGAATGTTTCTTTTTATGAGAAATCAGGGCTTTTCTACCGTAGCTGCACAGATGTGAAAGGGCGCAAGTATGAGCAGCTCTTGATACCGCAAAAGTATCGTCGCCAGCTAGTGGAGCTTGCGCATGAAAACGCGTGGGCAGGGCATCTAGGCTTAAAGAAGACCAAGGCTAGAATTTCCCTTGAGTTTTACTGGCCGAAATGCTGGAAGGACACCGAAGACTTTGTGCGCTCTTGCGACACTTGTCAGAGGGTGGGGAAATCCACCGATAAGTGGAAGGCACCCATGAAGCTTGTGCCACTTATAACAGAACCTTTTCGGCGCCTAGTAATCGACATCGTCGGGCCATTGCCAGAGTCTAGGCAAGGTTGTCGATACATCTTGACGGCCCTTTGTGTAGCCACAAAATTTCCAGAAGCGGTACCACTTAGGGAGCTCAATTCTCCTCATGTCGTGGACGCTCTGCTCTCGATATTCGCGCGTGTCGGATTTCCTTCTGAAATTCAATGCGACAACGGCAGCGTCTTCACCAGTTGCCTTACCTCTACCTTTTTGGACAAATGCGGAATCAAGGTGGTCCACAGCTCTATCCATCATCCGCAATCTAATCCGGTAGAGCGTATGCATTCAGTTCTGAAACGGATTTTGAGAGCTCTTTGCTATGAGCACAAATGCGACTGGGAAGCATGTATTCCTCCCGCTATGTTTGCTTTGAGATCTGCTCCCCATGAGAGCACTGGGTTTAGCCCCGCAGAGCTTGTATATGGCCGGAGTTTAAGAACGCCATTGCGAATGCTACGCGAATCCTGGGAGGGATTTGATGAGGACCCTAATGTAGTTGCGTATGTTTTGGACCTCCTTCAGAGGCTTGGAAAAACAAAAGATCTTGTGGAGAGCCATATGAAGGCGGCACAAGTATTGTCGAAGGAGTACTACGACAAATTAGCAAAAAAACGTACCTTCGAAGTGGGAAGTCAGGTAATGTTGCTGCGGCCGTCCAAGAAGAACAAGCTTGAGGTTCACTGGGAAGGGCCCGCTAAAGTAATATCTAAGCTTTCCGATACCAACTACGAAGTGAAGTTAGGAAGGCGGTCTAACAAAATTTACCACAGCAACTTGATGAAACCATACGTTCAACGTCAAGCGGTCGTAAATCTGCTTTTGAATGCTTCAGAGGAGGAAGGAGCAGACATTCTTACTTCTAGGGATCTAACCGAAAGGGGTTCAGAGGTAATGTTGGAACAGCTGAACCTGGAGCCAAGGTTAAGTGAAGCCCAGAAGGAAGATTTGAGAAGGATTGTATCGGAATTTAAAGAAGTGTTTTCCGACCGTCCCGGAAACACGACGGTGATTAAACACGACATCGAGCTTACTTCTGAGGAACCAATTCGTAGTAAGCCGTATCGGTGTTCCCCTGTGCAAAAGCAGATCATGAAAGGTGAGATCGATAGAATGCTTGAGTTGGGAGTCATAGTACCGGGTGAGAGTGACTATACATCTCCTCTAATATTGGTTCAAGTGCCGGGAAAAGATCCTAGACCATGCATCGACTATCGTCGTCTTAACGCCATAACTAGAGACCAGACTTACCCGATACCAAATCTGGAGGAAAGGGTGGAAACGGTGTCAAAGTCAAATTACATTTCCACGTTAGACCTCGTGCGAGGGTATTGGCAGGTCCCTCTTACGGAGCGCGCTAGCCGCTACGCCGCGTTCGTTTCTCCGTTCGGAACGTATCGTCCACTCATGCTGAGTTTTGGACTGAAAAATGCGCCTTATTGTTTTTCTAGTCTAATGGACCGCGTTCTTAATGGCCTGTCCGAGTTCGCACTTCCGTATCTCGACGATGTCGCCATCTTCTCAAACAGCTGGGAAGAACATATCGAGCATTTGCGAGTCGTGTTGAACAAGTTGAAAGAAGCAGGTCTTACCGCGAAACCTGCTAAATGCCACCTAGGATGCAGCGAGGTGTCTTACCTGGGACACGTTGTGGGGCGTGGCCGGCGTAGGCCTTCAGAAATTAAGGTAGCCGCCGTCATGAACTATCCACGACCTACCAGCAAATCAGAGATAAGGGCTTTCTTGGGCCTAGCTGGATACTATCAGCATTACGTGCCGAATTACTCTAGCATTGCCAGCCCTTTAACTGACGCACTTCGGAAGTCGGAGCCGGTTAAAGTGACGTGGGACTCACAAAAAGAGAATGCGTTCTGCACGCTGAAACAAGCCTTAAGCGAAAAGCCCGTTCTCATGGCACCCGACTTTTCCAAAGGCTTTATCATTCAGTGCGACGCGAGTGATCGCGGAATGGGAGCTATACTGTGCCAGGAAGACAGCGGTGGTAACGAAAGACCAGTTTTGTATTTAAGCCGAAAGCTGAGCTGCAGGGAAGAGGCATATAGTACCTCAGAAAAGGAATGCGCCTGCCTGGTTTGGGCCGTTCAAAAGCTGGCCTGTTATGTCTCCGGTTCGAAGTTTGTGGTCGAAACGGACCACTGTCCTCTAACCTGGTTGAATAACATGTCGTCTAAAAGTGGCCGGTTACTGAGGTGGAGCATGATACTCCAGCAGCACAACTTAGACGTTCGTTACAAGAAAGGAAAGCTAAACGCTAACGCAGACGCTCTGAGCCGTGCGTTCTAATCAGTACCATCTTTAGTTATCCTTTCGGTCTTTCGCTGGCGGATCGGGGCAAAATTTTGTCCTCATTGCGGCCTCAGCCGAGCGCTCCTATCCTGAGTGATCTCAAGGGGCCAACTTCATTTTGTATTCTATTTCATTGCGTTTGTAGCACGTGTAATATTCTGAGTTCTGGTTTTAAGAGTTTTGTGTCCCACATGTGCCTCTTGATGTAGAGGGAACGAAATTTCGATAGACACAGCTAGGAATATATTATGCAGTATTATGTCTGGTGATCTGTCGGGTGACTGAAGGCACTTGCTTGTGTCGTGTGTTGCCTGTTGTCGAACCGTTCTTGACAAGTTGCAGAACCATCAACAAGTCTTGCGGCCAAAGATCGTCAGAAGAGACGAGCGAAGCTAGTCGACTCATCTTGGCGACAAGCCGGTGAAGCTGGGATCCTGCCTGAAGAATGGGATCTGTTCACGGAACGGAGCCAGGAGCCATCTGTCCGGAGGGCACTGGAGGTGAACCTGGATGGACCTGGCGAACGAGCGCGCCCGGCATCCGAGCCACGGTGGAAGCAGCTCGTCTTTCCGGCGCATTGTTTGGCGGCGGGGGTGCTGTAATGCCAGGGATCTCAACTCCAACCTTCATTGCTCCGGCAAAATATTCAAGCTGGGAGAACGTCTGATGCAAGTGGCGTCAACAACAGCAGACTGTCTGATGCAATCCGCGGCCACTCTTGCGGTGCGCCTGACGCAATCGACGGCAATTCCTCACGCACCTGCGCGGCAAACCCTCTCACCCACGGGTCGGATCCCGGCCAGCAACCAACGGCGGGTCCTGATTGGAGGCTTCAACTGGCTGATGCAAGGGGTCCAAAAGGGGCTATAAAAGGAGCAAGCCGCGGAGTGACGAGAGAGAGCGACTGAAGAAATCCCGGGTCGTCATCGCGCCTCAGTGCGAGCCCAATAAGCTGTCGGCCCCAGTGCCGAAAATGTAACGCCTCTGTTTATTCTGTATATAAAGTTACGTTAACTCACCGTCGCCTTGTCCGCTTCGACCATCAGCTCTGCGCAGATGCAGCAGCAAGCTGAGACACCCGTTACCCAACAGAGCTTAAACAAGTGAACGACTCTCTACGTGCCGATCTGAAATCAGCCAATGACAAACAGTCAGAGGCTGACGGCACAATCAAACTACTAAATGCAAAAATTCTTGCACTTGAGGCAAAAAATTCCTCGGATGATTCAAATACTGGACCTAACTCATTGCGCACACTTTCTGAGCGGATGGAAAAGATTGCGTCCAAATGCAACGATACTGAAAATAGAATGCGTCGTTCAAATCTTCTGTTCTTTGGCATCGAAGATGACGCTAAGGAAGACTGGACTGCTACGGAAAAGAAAATAACTGACTTCTGCTCGGAGAAACTCGATATTGCTGCAGGCAGTATACAGTTCGACAGAGCTCACAGATTAGGAAAGTTTTCAGATACAAAACGAAGACCCGTTATCACTAAGCTGACTTACTATAAGGACAAGGAGCGAATCCTGGCCAATGCTAGAAAACTGAAAGGCTCTGATTTCTACATCAGAGAAGATTTTTCTTTGGCCACACGGCAAGCGCGGCAAAAATTGATCGAGCATGCAAAAACACTCAAAAAACCCTTCAAATTGTCAGTGGACCGGCTGCGCATTGGCGGCAAAACTTACGCATACGATGTCACATCTGCATCAGTGCTTGAACTCAACACATAGCTAGGTCCCGGGACGTCTCCAGCGCATCGCGTTGCTCCATCCTTTTCGTTATCTTTCACAAATATTCGAAGTGTGATGTCGAAACGTGACCACCTTGCCTCCTATCTTGATGACTCTGACTGTGACGTTCTTGCGCTGACGGAAACATGGCTACACCCTGATATTTCCGATAATGAAATTGCTTCTTTAGCGCACACCCATAATATATACCGCTGTGACCGCACCAAAAAAAGAGGTGGTGGCGTCCTTCTCGCAATAAAAAAAACAATCACTTCCCATGTGCTCGACACAAATTCTGAGCTAGAGGTTGTGTGGGCCGTGTGTCTCAGTTACACAACGAAGGTTCTGTTTGGAATTTGCTACCGCCCCCCTGACTCCCCAGACTGTTTCTCTAATGAACTCCGGTCTAGCATTGATAAAGCAACACAGCTTTGTTCGACTAAATTCACTTACCTCCTGGGTGACTTCAATTTCCCCCTAATTGACTGGTCACACCTGTCCTCATCGTGCCGCCTCTCAACAGAATTTATTAATCTAACTATAGACTTTAATTTATCCCAGGTTGTTTTTCTACCGACTCGTGGTAATAATCTGTTGGACCTGATTCTTACGAACGCGCCGGAGACTATGGGGCAGATTACACATTTAGACGGGTTCAGTGACCACAGCCTACTGCAGACAACCATAAACGTTCCTCTTCAATTCGCGGGAGTTGAAACAAAAACCATCCGCGATTATAACAAGGGAAACTATACTGAAATTAACAAAGAACTTGATTCCTTCTTTAGTCGCTCACTTTTTCCGTTGTTTCACTCAAGGTCCATTGAAGATAACTGGATAATGTTCAAAGAGAAGTTGTGCGCATTGGTCGACCAACACGTACCTCTTATAAAAATAACAGCTGATAAAAACAATCCATGGTTCACCAAACATCTTCGACAGCTTCGTAACAAAAAGAAACGCTTATATAAAGCCGCAAGACGTTCAGGCAACCAGGCATCCTGGGAAAAATATGAGTGCTGCGCAAAAGATTATTGCTACGCTCTTTCTAATGCAAAAGATAAATACTTTGCTCATGATCTCCCCTCACTGCTGAAATCTAATCCTAAGAAATTCTGGCAAACCTTACGCCCCAGTGATCACGTTAACCGCATTGTGTTAAACGACGATAATGGTGCTCCTCTTCCTGACAGTGAGTGTTCATCTGCTTTCAATCATTTCTTTTCATCCATATTCACAAAAGAAAGCTTAGATGATCTGCCCGTGGTCACTGATTGTGACTACCAATACATGACACCCATAGACATTTCAATCGATGGTATCGCGCACCTAATTGATAATCTTAAACTATCCACTACGGCAGGTATAGATAATATTAACTCCAAAATTCTAAAGAACACGGTCCCGGTTTCTAGCAAGATTCTATTCCACATTTTCCAGCAATCTCTAAACACTGCTCAGATTCCCACCGATTGGAAAACCGCCAAAGTTGTACCCATCTTTAAAAATGGCGACAAAAATAGAGTTGAAAATTATCGACCCATTTCATTAACGTGCATTTGTTGTAAGATGATGGAACACATTATTGCATCTCATGTTTATCGTCATCTCGAATCAAATCACTTCTTTTTCGCTAAACAGCACGGGTTCCGGAGAGGTTTGTCATGCGAGACTCAACTGCTGGAATTAACAACAGACTTGCACATTACCATGGACTCAAACCTACAAACAGACTGCATCTTTCTTGACTTCTCTAAGGCATTTGACCGCGTAGCACATTGTCGCCTCTTCATCAAGCTATCCGCAATAAAATTGGACTCGTTAACTTTATCGTGGCTCCGAAATTTTCTTTCCAACAGGCAGCAATTCACCACGGCCAACAATGTTCCCTCGTCCTTTTGTGATGTTTCTTCAGGTGTACCTCAAGGGAGCGTACTTGGTCCTCTATTGTTTCTCATTTACATCAACGACTTGCCCAATCACATTTCATCCTGCATGCGCATATTCGCTGATGACTGCATTATATATCGCCCAATTCACAGTTCCACCGACCACATGGCACTTCAAGAAGACCTCAACTTAATTACCGATTGGTGTGACACATGGCTAATGCATCTGAACTCAATGAAATGCAAAGTAATGTCTTTTAGCAGGAAACATTCAAAATCCAACTTTTCTTACAGTATAAATAGCAGCTCTTTATCCGAGGGCTCTTCTTTCAAATACCTAGGTATCACCCTTACTCCGAACCTCTCATGGACTACCCATATTACCAACGTATGTGCCAACGCTGCCAGGTCATTAGGCTACTTACGTCGTAACCTTCGAAACTCGCCCTCGCCCATTCGCAAGCTTGCTTTCCAAACATTTGTCCGCCCACAACTTGAGTTTTCCTCTTCCATCTGGTCTCCCCATCAAAAGTATCTGATTACGTCATTAGAATCAATCCAAAACAGAGCCGCTCGTTTCATTGCCCAAAACTATAATTATCGTTCAAGTGTGACACAAATAAAACTCTCTCTTTCCCTCGAACTGTTAAACGACCGTCGTAATATTGCCCTCCTGTCGCTATTCCATAAATACGTGTACCAGTTCGACCATCATATCTTAGGCCTGCATACATCACCGCACACATCCCGTAGAATACACAACAATCTGAGCTTCACGCGAATATACGGTAACACTGACGCATTCAACAATTCGGCGCTTCCGCGTGCCATACGCTTATGGAACAGCCTACCTGATACCATAGTCGCCGAAACTAACTCAATGAAATTTCGTCAGTCGCTTAACACGCATATCACCATGGTCTGACTAACTTATCTAATGTTGTGATTAGTGTACTCAGTGGTCATCCAGTGCTCGCGCAGTTACATGTGCGATAGCCTTGAAGTTGTAGTCCTCCCTTCATACACCCCCCCCCTTTTTTTCCCCCTTTTTTTCCATTCTTTTTTTCTTTTTTTCGTTACGCCATAATATACATTGTATCACTTGTATTTTCTGTGTAATTTATTATGCACTATATTATACTACGTAACTTGTATCTCACTTTTTGATGTTAGCTTCTGTGCATCGTTCTTGTATAATTTCACCTTTTATAGCATTTTTTGTATTACTTGTTTGCTAATGCTGTGCTTTTCACTTGTCTTTTTTTGATTACGTCATTTACTTTGTCTATATACCTTTGGTTTATACAAGTTCTGTGAAGCCCCCCTTACTCAATGCCCATGTGGCCATGTAAGGTACTTTCAAATAAATAAATAAATAAATAATGGTTTGCCTCGTGCGCCTCTTTGGCTGGTATTTAGCCTCAGCAGGATGGACCTGGGGTCATCAGAAGCTGTTGATTCGGAGCCCGATTGATCAAGCTCGTCTGGCGGTGTCCACGTCATATCATCGTCTTTGAATCCCTCGCTCTTGTACCGGACGGTGGTCTTCAGGTCCCGACCACGGCTCGAACGCTGCACTGGCATGTTGGGTCGCTGTAATGGTTTGCCTCGTGCGCCTCTTTGGCTGGTATTTAGCCTGAGCAGGACGGACCAGGGTCATCGGAAGCTGTTGATTCGGAGCCCGATTGATCAAGCTCGTCTGGCGGTGTCCACGTCATATCATCGTCTTTGAATCCCTCGCTCTTGTGCCGGACGGTGGTCTTCAGGTCCCGCCCGCAGGGGCGTCTGCGTAAGCAGGCGTTTGGTGTGTGGCGACACCACGGACCCGAGCCAATGGGGGGGGGGGGGGGGTTTCGACCCCCTCCCACGTGTCGCCGTACGTGGCTTAGCCGTGTTTGGGGAAAAGGGGAACCTGGGGGTTGAGCCAATGCTGGGTGATTGGACCTTTAAGGCCCCCCAGTGGCGGCAACACACCCCTTTGGCCCGTGCTTCCTGTACACGGCACCCCCGGACTGACCCACCCGGGGAAAATCGGCAGTCGCCTTTTCCCCTCTCTCTCCTCTCACATTGCCTTTTTCTCCTACTTTACATCTTTCCTGTCATCTCCTCTCTTCTATTTACTTCCAGTTTTCCTGGTGGCAAGGGTTAACCTTGTGTGGGTACCCTACACTCTAAGGCAGAAGGGTGTTAAAAGAGTGTCCCGTTCATCCTTTTGGGGACTAAAGGGGCTGCCACAACCATTAGTCCTTTTTGGGACTAAGTGCATGAGGTTCAACACTTAGTCCCTCACAGTAACATAATACACAGTAACACACCCAGTAACACACAGTCCCTCACAGTAACATAATAGCAGTCAAAAGACAGGGATGCAACATAAAATTTTGCTGGGTACCAAGCCATGTCGGAATCGAAGGAAACGAGAAGGCAGATGAATGTGCCCGCAGGGGCGTCTGCTTTTGCAGGCGTTTGGTGTGTGGCGACACCACGGACCCGAGCCAACAGGGGGGTTTTGACCCCCTCACACGTGCCGCCGTGCGTGGCTTAGCCGTGTCCGGGGAAAAGGGGATCCTGGGGGTTGAGCTGATGCCGGGTGATTGGACCTTTAAGGCCCCCCGGCAGAGGCAACAGACCCCTTTGGGGTCTGTTGACACAACGTGGCGGTTCGGAATACTCAGAGACCTCTCACACATTGGAATACGTGGTAATATGATAAATATCATAGAGAGTTATCTGTGCAAACGGACATTCCGTGTTCGTGTGGGCAACATTCTATCTAGACCATTTGTGCAGGAAACTGGAGTACCACAGGGTGGGGTGCTGAGTTGCACTCTCTTTATAGTAAAAATGAATTCCTTGCGTCAGTACATCCCACAAAACATGTTTTATTCTGTATATGTTGACGATGTACAGGTGGGATTCGCTTCGTGCAACCTTGCACTTTGTGAGCGGCAGGTTCAGCTTGGCCAGAACAAAGTGTCTAAGTGGGCAGATGAAAATGGCTTTAGGCTAAACCCACAAAAGACCACCTGCATTTTGTTTTCGCGAAAGAAAGGCCTCCACCCTGACCCCAACGTTGAGTTACACGGCCAACGTGTAGCTGTAAGAACGGAACAAAAATTTTTGGTGGTAATTCTGGATAGAAAACTGACATTTGTCCCATATATAAAACATCTAAAAAACAGGTGCATGAGGACTATGAATGTCTTAAAGGTATTGTCATATACTTCGTGGGGTAGCGACACAAGGTGCTTGCTGAATCTGTACGAGAGCCTTGTGCAGTCACGCCTAGACTACGGGGCCATAGTTTATAATTCTGCAACACAGAGTGCCTTGAATATACTGGACCCCATCCATCATTTAGGGATTCGTCTTTCTACGGGTGCTTTTCGTACAAGCCCCGTGGAAAGCCTGTATGTAGAATGCAACGAGTGGTCGCTCCATTTTCAGAGAGCTTACCTATCGTTTGCGTATTTCCTGAAGGTAAACGCGAACCACGAACACCCAGCGTACAGCACTATAAACAATGTCTCCAGCTCCCAACTCTTCCAGAACCGTCCATCAGTGAGAGAGCCCTACTCACTTCGAGTAAGAGGGCTTGCTGAAGAAATGGGTGTCGCGCTCGACGAGCAAAATGTTATGGCTTCTGCAGTGCAGCTTCCGCCATGGCAGTGGCACAGTATACAGTGTGATGATTCTTTCTTAAATGTTACAAAGCACGCACCTCTTGCTCACATCCGGATGTACTTCCTTGAATTACACCATAAATACTCTTCTCCTGAATTCTTTACGGATGCGTCTAAGTCCCACGCTGGCGTGTCTTATGCAGCCGTCGGCCCATCATTTTCGAATACCGGTGTTTTGCACCCAAACACAAGCATTTTCACTGCAGAAGCATATGCTATACTGGTCACTATTAAACACATTAAAGAATTATGCATCCCCAAGGCAGTTATCTACACAGATTCATTAAGTGTCCTGAAAGCATTGAAAACTCCCAGCAAGAACAAAAATCCTATAATCATATCTTTATATTCATTGTTATGTACAGCGTATGCCGCCAAACAGGAAATTGTATTGTGCTAGGTGCCAGGTCACCGAGAGATTGAGGGCAATGAGCTGGCCGACAGGCTAGCCATATCTGCTCACTCAGATACTTTCGACTCAACCATAGGTGTACCTATAACGGACCTTAAACCCTCTCTGAGGAAAAAGCTGAGGGTACACTGGCAGCGCTTATGGGATAAGCAAGCGCAAAACAAACTACATGTTATCAAGCCGTATATTGGACATTGGCCTGCTGTGTCAAAGTCACGCCATACACAAGTTACATTCTCCAGACTTAGGATAGGACACACACACAGCACACACTCATACCTCTTGTCCGGTGGTGATCATCCAATATGTGAGAACTGTGGCGAACCCCTTACTGTGCTCCATATCCTTGTAGAATGCCTCCAACTCAATTCCCTCAGGAGAAAACCCTTCCCATCAGCGTTCCGGCACAATCTTCCGCTACACCCTTGCATGTTTTTAGGCCAGGAACAGCTTTTTAACTGTGAATCTGTAATGAAGTTTTTAAATGATGTACATACTTTTCATGTCATATACCCTGGACACACGTAGCACGGACTCCTGACAGAGGCTGTTGCTGCGGTAGCAGATTTTGAATACAGCACATGCCTACTGGCCTTTGGGCGCAAAGGCTTTGAGTAGGCATCTGTGCTATTTTATGCCAACATCCTATCATCACCATCACACTGACTTTTTGAAAACCACAGGCCATCCTGCGCATCACTGCCATAATTTTATCTGATTTATATGTTTTACGCGTCTTTACAGCGACGTGTTTTAGGCCAATTTACAGCCATATTACATCTCATTGTACAGTGCTTTTACGCCCCTTTACAGCCAAGTATCATAAGCACCTTTAGGAAATTTTAAATTCAACATCATCCATTATAATTAGAACTGGCGCTCTTTGGCCAAGCCTGGCCCTTGCGCCATAAAACAACATATATCATCAAGAGAATAACAAGATCCAGTACTATGTTGTGGTATTAGCTTATTGTCCTTTGCTGTGCTGTGCAAGTACTAGTACTGCTAAACTGTGGCAAATTGCCCAAATCATTAGCCTCTTGACGAGCTCATGAGTGCCCACTCACGGTACTGTCCACGTCGTATCATCGTCTTTGAATCCCTCGCTCTTGTACCGGACGGTGGTCTTCAGGTCCTGACCACAGCTCGAACGCTGCACTGGCATGTTGGGTCGCTGTAATGGTTTGCCTCGTGCGCCTCTTTGGCTGGTATTTAGCCTCAGCAGGATGGACCGGGGTCATCAGAAGCTGTTGATTCGGAGCCCGATTGATCAAGCTCGTCTGGCGGTGTCCACGTCATATCATCGTCTTTGAATCCCTCGCTCTTGTACCGGACGGTGGTCTTCAGGTCCCGACCACGGCTCGAACGCTGCACTGGCATGTTGGGTCGCTGTAATGGTTTGCCTCGTGCGCCTCTTTGGCTGGTATTTAGCCTGAGCAGGACGGACCAGGGTCATCGGAAGCTGTTGATTCGGAGCCCGATTGATCAAGCTCGTCTGGCGGTGTCCACGTCATATCATCGTCTTTGAATCCCTCGCTCTTGTGCCGGACGGTGGTCTTCAGGTCCCGCCCGCAGGGGCGTCTGCGTGAGCAGGCGTTTGGTGTGTGGCGACACCACGGACCCGAGCCAATGGGGGGGGGGGTTTCGACCCCCTCCCACGTGTCGCCGTACGTGGCTTAGCCGTGTTTGGGGAAAAGGGGAACCTGGGGGTTGAGCCAATGCTGGGTGATTGGACCTTTAAGGCCCCCAGTGGCGGCAACACACCCCTTTGGCCCGTGCTTCCTGTAGACGGCACCCCCGGACTGACCCACCCGGGGAAAATCGGCAGTCGCCTTTTCCCGTCTCTCTCCTCTCACATTGCCTTTTTCTCCTACTTTACATCTTTCCTGTCATCTCCTCTCTTCTATTTACTTCCAATTTTCCTGGTGGCAAGGGTTAACCTTGTGTGGGTACCCTACACTCTAAGGCAAGCGATGCAAATGTTAGCGTTGCAACAATACTCACAGCACACGACCTACCATGGGCCAGGCATGTAGCATCCATGTCTCGTACCCGTTGCTTTCGTGAGCAAACACTACAGAAGGGGCAACAAACAAAATGTGAGAAAGCTGCTAAGAATGTAATAACTTAAATGGTCTAAGCTTACCTCAAATGTTATGAACTCAGGCTGGATCGCCGAATATCCGAAAGACGCCGGGCACACCGATAAATAAGGTGGTGACGATCTAAGTACCATGCACACCAGACCACGTGTGGCGACAAACTGCACAAACAGCTCGCAGTGGCTAAGGGTGTCGGCCGTGAAGGCTCTTGCCGAAGTGGACGTATTTGAAAAAAATTAATTGCACATTTGTTACCTCTGACAAATATCAGCGCGTAGATTTTTTCGGCGGCATGTCTCGTTTTATAGCAAAGCTTATTTACAAATTTTTTTACCGCTTCAAGTACAACTTTTCGGAAGGCGTGTTTGTATACGAAATCCAAGACGTTTAAGCCGTTTCCTGTTTGTGTCCGCGTTACCGCGTATGAGCAAAGTCAAAATGCGGTGGTACTATGGCTCAGCAGACTTCGGCGTTCCCGTGTGTTGATCGGAAAATGACTTGACAAATCAGCACAAGAGGCCTGCACTTCAGAATATTAACTCACTACTTTGGAAGAAATGCAAAATTATAACCGGCGCCCTCGATCACCGCTGATTTCAAACGCGCGCACTTCATTAAGCGAACAGCGGTATGCATAATTAAATTGCCGGGTTATCCGACGTTGTACCGAAATAATCAAATAGTGGCACTTGCTGAAAGGCACTAATTTGAAGTCCAAGTAAAGGCCAACCATGGATGTATTTGGGATGACCCTTAAGCACATGTCCCTTGGACACTTTTTGGACATCCCAACATGGATGTGGGAGCATTTTTGGGACGTCCCTGGGATGTTGCGTGTTGTCTGGGTATTTGCCACAGCACAGCGACCCGCACCTATGCCTCGCCTTGGCTCATCCACATGTGCTCTACGAAACTTGCGCACAGGCACATCTGAATTTTCTGTTATGGAGCTTCTTGTTGTCAATAAATATTGCGGCATTTGCGCAAATTAATTTCATTTTTTAAATATCTTTCGCGCATGCATTTGTTAATTGTTTACTCTATTTTCTTCGGACAAATCAGATACGAAACTAATAACGACCGTCAATGCAACTGGCTCCAGTATAACTGGTTATGGTTCCTGTTGGTGTCCAGATGGGCGCAGCGGAAACCAGTTGCCCCTTACTTCGTTTCCAACTGGTACCATTTGGCCGGCAACTGGGACCACTTGGAGTTGTCCTCGGTTGAAGTGGTCCCAACTGGGTCCAGTTGCTCCCCAGTTCACCTGTAACTAGGACCACTTGCTTCCCATTTAGCTTCCAAATGGGACCAGTTGGCTTTGAACTGGGCCTAGTTGATTCCATTTACTTCCTGTTGAAACCAGTTAGATTCCTAGCTGCACATTTTCACCTGGGCAAGCAAAGGTACTACTAAAGGACGGAAAGTTGAGCGAGTTGGTAACAGTCCATAATCAAAAGAAGAGGCGTGCAGGACACGGACACAAGGAGAGCAGTGAACACCACGAACGCCGACTAACAACTGACGCACAGCACAGAGGCGAAAAAGAAGGAAGACACACAGCTTATCTGCGCATGCTCGGAATGGTAGCGCCACCTGTCCAGGCGTTTGTGTGTGTGGCGACACCACGGACCCGAGCTATGGGTGGAGGGTTTCGACCCCCCTCCCACGTGTCGCCGTACTGTGGCTTAGCCGTGTTTGGGGAAAAGGGGAACCTGGGGGTTGAGCAATGCTGTGGTGCTTGGAACCTTTAAAGGCCCCCCGTGGCGGCAATCACACCCCTTGGGCCCGTGCTTTCCTGTAGACGGCACCCCACGGACTGACCCACCCGGGAGAAATCCGGCAGTCGCCTTTTCCGTCTCTCTCCTCTCACATTGCCTTTTTCTCTACTTTACATCTTTCCTGTCATCTCCTCTCTTCTATTTACTTCCAATTTTTCCTGGTGGCAAGGGTTAACCTTTGTGTGGGTACCCTACACTCTAAGGCAGAAGGGTGTTAAAAGAGTGTCCCGTTCATCCTTTTGGGGACTAAAGGGGCTGCCACAACCATTAGTCCTTTTTGGGACTAAGTGCATGAGGTTCAACACTTAGTCCCTCACAGTAACATAATACCAGTAACACACCCAGTAACACACAGTCCCTCACAGTAACATAATAGCAGTCAAAAGACAGGGATGCAACATAAAATTTTGCTGGGTACCAAGCCATGTCGGAATCGAAGGAAACGAGAAGGCAGATGAATGTGCCCGCAGGGTCGTCTGCTTTTGCAGGCGTTTGGTGTGTGGCGACACCACGGACCCGAGCCAACAGGGGGGTTTTGACCCGCTCACACGTGCCGCCGTGCGTGGCTTAGCCGTGTCCGGGGAAAAGGGGATCCTGGGGGTTGAGCTGATGCCGGGTGATTGGACCTTTAAGGCCCCCCGGCAGAGGCAACAGACCCCTTTGGGGTCTGTTGACACAACGTGGCGGTTCGGAATACTCAGAGACCTCTCACACATTGGAATACGTGGTAATATGATAAATATCATAGAGAGTTATCTGTGCAAACGGACATTCCGTGTTCGTGTGGGCAACATTCTATCTAGACCATTTGTGCAGGAAACTGGAGTACCACAGGGTGGGGTGCTGAGTTGCACTCTCTTTATAGTAAAAATGAATTCCTTGCGTCAGTACATCCCTCAAAACATGTTTTATTCTGTATATGTTGACGATGTACAGGTGGATTCGCTTCGTGCAACCTTGCACTTTGTGAGCGGCAGGTTCAGCTTGGCCAGAACAAGTGTCTAAGTGGGCAGATGAAAATGGCTTTAGGCTAAACCCACAAAAGACCACCTGCATTTTGTTTTCGCGAAAGAAAGGCCTCCACCCTGACCCCAACGTTGAGTTACACGGCCAACGTGTAGCTGTAAGAACGGAACAAAAATTTTTGGTGGTAATTCTGGATAGAAAACTGACATTTGTCCCATATATAAAACATCTCAAAAACAGGTGCATGAGGACTATGAATGTCTTAAAGGTATTGTCATATACTTCGTGGGGTAGCGACACAAGGTGCTTGCTGAATCTGTACGAGAGCCTTGTGCAGTCACGCCTAGACTACGGGGCCATAGTTTATAATTCTGCAACACAGAGTGCCTTGAATATACTGGACCCCATCCATCATTTAGGGATTCGTCTTTCTACGGGTGCTTTTCGTACAAGCCCCGTGGAAAGCCTGTATGTAGAATGCAACGAGTGGTCGCTCCATTTTCAGAGAGCTTACCTATCGTTTGCGTATTTCCTGAAGGTAAACGCGAACCACGAACACCCAGCGTACAGCACTATAAACAATGTCTCCAGCTCCCAACTCTTCCAGAACCGTCCATCAGTGAGAGAGCCCTACTCACTTCGAGTAAGAGGGCTTGCTGAAGAAATGGGTGTCGCGCTCGACGAGCAAAATGTTATGGCTTCTGCAGTGCAGCTTCCGCCATGGCAGTGGCACAGTATACAGTGTGATGATTCTTTCTTAAATGTTACAAAGCACGCACCTCTTGCTCACATCCGGATGTACTTCCTTGAATTACACCATAAATACTCTTCTCCTGAATTCTTTACGGATGCGTCTAAGTCCCACGCTGGCGTGTCTTATGCAGCCGTCGGCCCATCATTTTCGAATACCGGTGTTTTGCACCCAAACACAAGCATTTTCACTGCAGAAGCATATGCTATACTGGTCACTATTAAACACATTAAAGAATTATGCATCCCCAAGGCAGTTATCTACACAGATTCACTAAGTGTCCTGAAAGCATTGAAAACTCCCAGCAAGAACAAAAATCCTATAATCATATCTTTATATTCATTGTTATGTACAGCGTATGCCGCCAAACAGGAAATTGTATTGTGCTAGGTGCCAGGTCACCGAGAGATTGAGGGCAATGAGCTGGCCGACAGGCTAGCCATATCTGCTCACTCAGATACTTTCGACTCAACCATAGGTGTACCTATAACGGACCTTAAACCCTCTCTGAGGAAAAAGCTGAGGGTACACTGGCAGCGCTTATGGGATAAGCAAGCGCAAAACAAACTACATGTTATCAAGCCGTATATTGGACATTGGCCTGCTGTGTCAAAGTCACGCCATACACAAGTTACATTCTCCAGACTTAGGATAGGACACACACACAGCACACACTCATACCTCTTGTCCGGTGGTGATCATCCAATATGTGAGAACTGTGGCGAACCCCTTACTGTGCTCCATATCCTTGTAGAATGCCTCCAACTCAATTCCCTCAGGAGAAAACCCTTCCCATCAGCGTTCCGGCACAATCTTCCGCTACACCCTTGCATGTTTTTAGGCCAGGAACAGCTTTTTAACTGTGAATCTGTAATGAAGTTTTTAAATGATGTACATACTTTTCATGTCATATACCCTGGACACACGTAGCATGGACTCCTGACAGAGGCTGTTGCTGCGGTAGCAGATTTTGAATACAGCACATGCCTACTGGCCTTTGGGCGCAAAGGCTTTGAGTAGGCATCTGTGCTATTTTATGCCAACATCCTATCATCACCATCACACTGACTTTTTGAAAACCACAGGCCATCCTGCGCATCACTGCCATAATTTTATCTGATTTATATGTTTTACGCGTCTTTACAGCGACGTGTTTTAGGCCAATTTACAGCCATATTACATCTCATTGTACAGTGCTTTTACGCCCCTTTACAGCCAAGTATCATAAGCACCTTTAGGAAATTTTAAATTCAACATCATCCATTATAATTAGAACTGGCGCTCTTTGGCCAAGCCTGGCCCTTGCGCCATAAAACAACATATATCATCAAGAGAATAACAAGATCCAGTACTATGTTGTGGTATTAGCTTATTGTCCTTTGCTGTGCTGTGCAAGTACTAGTACTGCTAAACTGTGGCAAATTGCCCAAATCATTAGCCTCTTGACGAGCTCATGAGTGCCCACTCACGGTACTGTCCACGTCGTATCATCGTCTTTGAATCCCTCGCTCTTGTACCGGACGGTGGTCTTCAGGTCCCGACCACAGCTCGAACGCTGCACTGGCATGTTGGGTCGCTGTAATGGTTTGCCTCGTGCGCCTCTTTGGCTGGTATTTAGCCTGAGCAGGACGGACCGGGGTCATCGGAAGCTGTTGATTCGGAGCCCGATTGATCAAGCTCGTTTGGCGGTGTCCACGTCATATCATCGTCTTTGAATCCCTCGCTCTTGTACCGGACGGTGGTCTTCAGGTCCCGACCACAGCTCGAACGCTGCACTGGCATGTTGGGTCGCTGTAGCGGGCACGGCAGCGGGCACGGCACCGCTGCAAGGATGGCAAACTTACGCCCACTGCTTTTGCAGGTTACCATAACTTGGTTCTTCTGCGCCGGAGCATGGGATTCCTGCCAAACAAGCAGCGACAATTCGACTGGGTCAGCATTCCCGACGCCAACTCTGGACACAATCAGCCAAGGGATCTGGCAACATGGATCTGCGACTACATCACTCGCCGCCGTTAGCGCGGGCGCGGGCTATAAAAGCTGGCCGACCACCACCCACTTCGGGCACGGCACCGCTGCAAGGATGGCAAACTTACGCCCACTGCTTTTGCAGGTTACCATAACTTGGTTCTTCTGCGCCGGAGCATGGGATTCCTGCCAAACAAGCAGCGACAATTCGACTGGGTCAGCATTCACGGCCGACACCCTTAGCCACTGCGAGCTGTTTGTGCAGTTTGTCGCTACACGTGGTCTGATGTGCGTGGTACTTAGATTGTCACCAGCTTATTTATCGGTGTGTCCAGCGTCTTGGAATATTCGGCGATCCGCCTGAGTTCATAACATTTGAGGTAAGCTTAGACCATTTCAGTTATTACATTCTTAGCAGCTTTCTCACAATTTGTTTGTTGCCCCTTCTGTAGTGTTTGCTCACAGAAGCAACGGGTACGGGACATGGATGCTACATGCGTGCCCATGGTAGGTCGTGTGCTGTGAGTATTGTTACAACGCTAAATTTGCATCGCTTGTATTACTGCCGCACTGCATTTTCATCACTCTCGTGTCATATTTTTCTTTTTACGCAACTGCGTTATTTGATAATGAAACGAAGAACAAGAAGAAACAATCTCGGACATCCGCGTCCTCGTTAACCTGTGCTGCAGAACTGTCAATAGTCTAGCAATGAAGACCCTGGTGGCGGAAAGCGGAGGACATGTGGGAGATCTATGCATATGATCTTCCACCGGACTACTGCTTGCAATAATAATCATGGTATTCACCTTTATTTTGGGCACTTTTCTTGGGAGGGGGGAGCGGGGTCTCCATAGAATTCTGTGGTCACTGAACGGCTGCCGGCATGCGAGAAATCAATAATCTCACAAAGAAAGAAAAAAATAGATCCAAATGACCTCCCACAACCTCGCCGTCCGGGACATCCCAAAAACATCTCTTTTTGTATCACTTGGGATGTTTTTCTGCGGTATATGGGACATCCCATGGGACGTCCCTACCTCCCAAGTTGGACGTCTTTTCGTAGTCCTTAAGACGTCCATGTGTTGTCTGGGTCCGTTCGATGCAGACGATCGTAGCAGACGACTCGACGACCGCGAGCGCGCGGTAGAAACACGAAGGCACGAACTACTGACAGCAATTATGGCGCTTGTGTTCTGCTGCACGAAATCGTGTGATGGATCTGGCAGGAGCGGAGAGCACTTCTACACTATTCCGGCAGACAACAGGTATTTATGTACTTGGGATGTCCCATATACCGCAGAAATACATCCCAAGTGACACAAAAAGAGATGTTTTTGGGATGTCCCGGACAGCGAGGTTATGGGAGGTTATTGGGATCTTTTTATTCTTTTTCTTTCTTTGTGAGATTTATTAATTTCTCGCATGCCGGCAGTCTTTCAATGACCACGGAATTCTTAGGAACCCCCCCCCACCAAAAAAGTGCCCAAAATAGTGTGAATACCACGATTATTTATTGCACAGCAGTAGTCCGGTGGAAGTATCATAAGCAGAGATTCTCCCACATGTCCTCCGCTTTCCGCCACCAGTGGTCTTGATTGCTAGACTATTGCCAGTTCTGCAAAACAGGTGAACAAGGACGCGGATGTCCGAGATTGTTTCTTCTGTGTTCTGCGTTTCATTATCCAACAAGGCAGTCTGCGTAAAAGAAAAAGATGACACAAGAGTGATGAAAATGCAGTGCGGCAGTAATGCAAGCGATGCAAATGTTAGCGTTGCAACAATACTCACAGCACACGACCTACCATGGGCCACGCATGTAGCATCCATGTCTCGTACCCGTTGCTTTCGTGAGCACACTACAAAAGGGGCAACAAGCAAAATGTGAGAAAGCTGCTAAGAATGTAATAACTTAAATCCCTGTTTCCTGTTTTGTGTCCGTGTTACCGCGTATGAGCAAAGTCAAAATGCGGTGGTCTATGGCTCTGCAGACTTCGGCGTTCCCGTGTGGTGATCGGAAAATGACTTGACAAATCAACACAAGAGGCCTGCACTTCAGAATATTAACTCACTACTTTGGAAGAAATAAAGAGATTAGCGCTCCATTAAGCGAACGCCGGCATGCAAAATAAATTACCGGGTTATCTGACGCTGTACCGCAATAATCAAATAGTGGCACTTGCTGAAAGGCACTAATTTGAAGTCCTAGTAAAGGCCCACAATGGATGTATTTGGGATGATCCCTAATGACATGTCCCTTTGACGCTTTTAGGACATCCAAACATGGATGCGGGATGTTGGTACATTTTCGGGACGTCCCTGGGATGTTATGTGTTGTCTGGGACAGAAGGGGCAACAAACAAAATGTGAGAAAGCTGCTAAGAATGTAATAACTGAAATGGTCTAAGCATACCTCAAATGTTATGAACTCAGGCTGGATCGCCGAATATTCCAAAGACGCTGGCACACCGATAAATAAGCTGGTGGCGATCTAAGTACCACGCACACCAGACCACGTGTGACGACAAACAGCTCGCAGTGGCTAAGTGTGTCGGCCGTGAAGGCTCTTGACGAAGTGGACGTATTTGAAAAAAAATTAATTGCGCATTAGTTACCTCTGACAAATATCAGTGCATAGATTTTTTCGACGGCATGTCTCTTTTATAGCAAAGCTTATTTACAAATTTTTTTACCGCTTCAAATACAACTTTTCGGAAGGCGTGTTTGTATACGAAATCCAGGATGTTTAAGCCGTTTCCTGTTTTGTGTCCGCGTTACCACCCAGGCAGCACGGAACGTAGGGCCGATATTGGTTTTATGGAGGCAAAGTTCGGCCCATCCACGGCCTAATGTTGCCGACAGCGAGCCAGTATCGGCCTCGCCGCCGTCAATGACTGGCAACGTCGGGCTACTATCGCCGCTGCCCCGCCGATATCGGCAGGCCGTCGACTTTAATCGGCAACATGGGGCCGCTTATGCCGCGTTACTGCCGCCATCGGCTGAGGCGATGGCTTTCAACGGCAACTATGGCGCCGATTTTGCCTTTTTACAGACAATATGGGCTGGCCGACGCCATTTATCGGCAACACTGTGCCAAGTATGCCACCTTAAAGCCCCCGTCGGCTAGCCGATAACTTTCTCCGGCAAATGTGGCGCCGATTTTGCCACTCATCAGAATCGCCTGAGGAATGGCGAATTTGGCGCGATATTTGCCCAGGAAGATTATTTCACAGGAGACATTTCTGCTGTCCTGGAGGCAACGTCGACTACGCCGCAGCCTTTCATGGTTGATATCGGCCGGGCCTCTTTGGAAGCCTGCTGTATATAACAATAGAGATCCGATCGACACAAGCATGACCGAAATTTACTTGAGAGATTCGACGTAAGAATAAGATGTTGAGCTTCATATATTCATGTATACGCGTTTCAGTGCCGGAACATAGCGCACGTGCGTTTTGAGCAGCATATATGACATTATGTTCGCGCGCATTGTTTTTAATAAGCAGGGCACACAAAAAACATGCATATAAACTATTCATATATACATCTATAGGCTGTTTTGCGGGAACTTAGCGAAACAGGCTGGCGCAACAGTTAACACTAGACAGAAGGATCGACAAGCATGGTGGAAAATTATCTGACAGCGCGCATGTCAGAAAATTTAAATTCATAGAAATTGAACTAGTTCGTGCATACATCGATGGGAATAACCAGCACTCATATGTTCAAACAAAGATAAACAGTTGCAAGCGGCGCTATACTACTGACATTTAGCAACCTATTGAAGGAAAAGGCATATGGAGGTAACAGCGCGTGGACAAAAAAAGGTCTAGCGCCGACTTTATGGTGCGCTGAAGCGGAGATAAACTCGCCACCGGCGTTATACTACTGACATTTAGCAACTTATGCAAAAGAACGGTATACAGAGCTAACAGCGCGACAGCGAGGAGACAATACTGACCTAGTGCTAGCTCTATAATGAGAGGACCATGAAATACATAGATCCATTTGTATTGCAAATTCAAATGAAGTGCTCTTGTCAAGACCACGACATTTGCGAAAAAAGCAAAAACGAAAAATACCAAGCAGTCATATGGCAAGCATTTTTCATCTCAAAGGTGGCAAACAAATGCACACACCTATAATTGATATAGAGAGAGCTTTTCTGGTGAGTTCTACTAGAGTGTATCTGATCACAGAGTGTTCTTGTGCAGGCGATCTGCGTATCTTATGTTATATAAAAACAGCAAGCATGCACTGAAAAAAAAAATCAGTTGAAAATCAAAGCTCTCTTCTGTTCCCTAGTTTCTTCATACGTTTGAGCAGGGTTACAGCATAAACCAGCCGTCCTAAGTCAAGCTGTTGTTGAGCACGTGGCCCTCCACTACATTTCATCAGTGCGTTCGCGAAACTAGTGCATTCCTTTCAAAAACAGCTCCAGTACAGCGCAACGCATGTATCGCAGCTCGCATAACCTCAGCAACAGAAAATAATTGTCTACTAGTCGGGTAGACAATGCACCTCCATGCTCTCTACTACCACGCAGATACAATAGGCTAATAATTCCTTAATATGTCCACGACATTGCGTATAATTCATGCTCTTTTTTTTGCTTTTTTGTGTAACGTCCGTTTGTGCGTTCTTTCCATACATATCGAATTCGTTTACACATCGGCCATCGGTTACGTTGTACTGGTTAGATGAGCAGAATATATCGAGCTTGAGTGCGTGCTCTGTGCAGTGTGTCGGATTTATCACTGACGTTCGTATGAGACTATGGCGTTGATATAAGCGCACATGTGCGTATTCTGATATTTAACAACTCATTTATTTATAACCAATAAGGGCAAAAGAAGGGCGCGTAGAGACAGAGTCATCGCAGTATTTCTTGTCGTGCGGAGAGGCAGCACGTGCATGTCTTTCGTGCGCTGAAGAAAATGGCAGGAATTCAAACAGAATGGCGGCGCCGTGCGTCCTCGCTACGTTTGTTGCGTGCAGTGCAGCATTTCGCTCGCGTTTTTAGCTAGAGTGGGTGGTTCAGTCTCTGCGAAATCCTGTGTTACAAGTAGCTGGCAAGAGAACACATGCGTGCCAGCATACGCCACAGGCTGCACTGAGCTGCACTTAACAAATGCAGTCCCGGCGGGTATCCCCGCCATTGTGCAAAAATGTTTGCCCCACAGACATGCTGTCTTCCACGTTTTGAGACAGCTACAAAAAAAAAGAAAGCAAGAAAAACGAGTGTGCTCTGCCGAGAAGCTACCTAGCACGTGCTAAGCCAGCAGCAACTAAACATAAAAAAAAAGTGTGTGGGGAGGGGGGCGCGCGTCCCCTCCCGAACTGACCACCTTTGTCACGGCCCCCTCCGTGAACATCCATTGTGCTCATCTGCAGTTTGCAAAGAATGTGGTTCTGAACCTGCTTTTGCTGGCGTTCGCTGGCTTCAGAGGGGGAAACCACGAGGAACTCTCTCCGCGCTCTCTCGTCGCGGCTGCATCGCTACCAACGTGCAAGGTGTAAGAACGAGTTTCAAGGGCTGCACGCAGTCTGTCTACGCGTTTATCGTTTATCATGTACCGCATTTATCGATCATTCAAGTTGATTGCGCGATTCCTTGGCGAGTGTACCTCCTAAGACAATGCCCATCCCAACTGTGACATCGGTTGTATATGAACAAAAGCCTGTGCCTTTTGGTGAGACTACAGTGTCGTCGCCGAATTTGTATTGCGGACTCACAGCTGTAGAGTGCAGAGCGGATGCCAAAATTCGGTAAGTTGCTGGCCAGTTTTCAAAATGGGACGTGGCACATATTGTTGTGATGTTAAAGCACCGGTTCCACTTTATATATTATTTGTGTCGTGAGGTGCGTAGGCTCTTTATTTTCGAATAAAGAGCCTACGTACATTGTCCCAAAGCAGTTTTACTACATGTAGTTAAAGGGTCCCTGAAACGTTTTTTTGACATTGCGTCACTGATTAGGCAACACAATTGCGAAATCATTCACACCATAAATAAAGCGAAGCACAATGCGCTAAGGCAGCTATGGGCTTATTTCTGTCGCCTTCCTCCTTACCACTGCTGTTCCTCCTCAACTCGATCTGCTGCGGAGTGCGCGCTAGCGACGACAGCGCCTCCCGCGTCAGCCGCTCTGCCGAGCCTCCCGTAGTGACATAGCGCCCCGATATCCTCACTGAGGTCGCCCGCCTCGGCAGTGCTAGCCACTGTAATAGAGCGCCGGCGACTCGTGTGACGCCGCCAGATGCCGCGATGATACCGTTGGCTGAAATGAAGAAGTACGTTGTAGAAGCACGTTGTTCGCAGCTAGGTTTTGAAAATTACGTGCACGTCACTTGGGTCGGGGCCAATCAGCGACCTCTCATTCGATCGCGCGATGACGGGGGCGTTTGAAAACGCTTTTTGGCGAGCCGCTGCGACCTTTTGCGATACGCGTGTTCAAAACCTTATTGTAAATTACACACTTTACGCACAGCGCTAAAATCTGTCCTGTAATGGTCCTAGTGACCCGCTCTACCGGATCACCATGTTTGCACAAAATCGTCAAAACCGTTTCAGGGTCCCTTTAATCCTGTGCTTGTATCAAACACCCTTTGTGTGGTGACTTGCAGTTCTCGTCTCGTAACATTATCTTCTCTTGCCCGTATTTTTAAAGGTAATGTGATACCGAACACGCGCTCCTTGGTGCAGGACATGTGCGGCAGTTCGGCACGCGATGGCGTTTTTAAAGTAGCCTTGAAAAGAGGTTCCTTCTCTAATATCTGCTTACAATGCACCTTACACCTATCATTTAAGAACATTTTTTGCCTAACGACCCCATCCCTGGGGTGTGTCGTGTTAGCTCACGTCTACATGTTTTCCTTTACGATGTATGCCAAAAATATTAAATTTATTATAATGCAAGATTCACCTATTTCAAGTAATGTGCCGCTTTTAAAGCTGCTTTGCAACAGATCCTTTACTCACGTTTTTTCCCCCTTGGGTATCTAAAGCGACACGACACCAAGATCTGGGGGTTGGATATTGAACATAGATTCATTATATTTAAAAGGACAACTTTGTTTTGTTATTTTCTAAAGTAGTGCCCGATTATGAATGTTTCTGACATTTCTTGAATTTCCGCGTTTGTTCATGAGTCGCACATAAGTTGCATGAAATTATAGCATAGTGCTGATGTGCTCCACAGCTGTGCTAACTTTTCACGCCTTTTCCCGCAGGTTCCACCCTTGCCGAAGCTTTTCCACTACGACGGTGCAACACGAGAATAGCATATTATCAATGCAGATTCACAAAATAAATGAAATAGTGCTTTTCCCTATAAACCTCTCTTGTTGTGTTATTTGTTTTGTTTAGAACGCATTAATAGAAACTACAGAGGATCCACTTAGCCCCACTTATTACTGTGTTAATAAAGCTTTCGCGTATGCATGAGAGGCACATTTACACAAACTACTGTTGGTCCTTCGAAAATGTGAAAACAAAAAATAAAATTATCGCAATCCAAACAGCGCGACACACGTGGGGTAAACTTCAAACACCATAATGGCTGTGAACGGTCGCGCAAGGGGTTTCCCGATGTCGTCGGGGCCGACAACACGCCAAAAAAGCCTGAATGCCCGCAACATCGGCCAGTGCTACCTAGCCAAATCCGACCCATTCTGGCTGGCCAAATTTGACCCATTATGGCTGGCCAAATTTCGCCCACGCTGGCTGGCCAAATTTCGCCCACTCTGGCTGGCCAAATTTCGCCCACTCTGGCTGGCCAATTTCGACCCATGGTGGCTTCGCCACAGTGGCGCCATTCTGGCTGGCCGTCATCGGGCACATGTGGGTGAAAGTAGCGCGAGCGCGATTTGCCGACTTAGGCCCGATATCGCTGCCGACTTTGGCCGACTTCACGCCTACATAAGTCCTGTGTTGGCGTGCTGCCTGGGCACGTATAAGCCAAGTCAAAATGCGGTTGTACTATGGCTCAGCCGACTTTGGCGGTCCGGTGTGGTGATAGTAAAATGACTTGACAAATCAGCACAACAGGCCTGCACTTCAGAATATTAACTCACTACTTTGGAAGAAATGCAAAATTATAGCCGGCGTCCTCGATCACTGCTGATTTCAAACGCGCGCGCTTCATTAAGCAAACACCGGTATGCATAATTAAATTGCCGAGTTATCTGACGTCGTACCGAAATAATCAAATAGTGGCACTTGCTGAAAGGCACTAATTTGAAGTCCTAGCAAAGGCCAACCATGGATGTATTTGGGATGATCCTTAAGTACATATCCCTTGGATGCTTTCTGGACATCCCAACATGGATGCGGGATGTTGGTACATTTCTGGGACGTCCCTGGGATGTTGTGTGTTGTCTGGGACTATGTTCACAAACAAGGCAGCCGTGAGGGCAGGCGAGGGGCCCTCGCCACAATTCATCCAGCTACAAACACACGCACCGCGTAAATAAACAGGCAATTACACGGGAAAGCAGTGCTGGGGCATAGTCACCAGAATGCTGAAATCGGCGATTGAAGTAGCGCGAGCAACCGACCCGAGCTCGTGAGCACCATGGCGCTACTATATTAGCATGGAGGAAAGAAAACCTCCATGTATATTAGACTCCCTTTTGGATTGGCTCGCCTCAAGCAGGATTTAGCAATCCAATCGCTTGCCGCGACTCCCAGGTGCCGCCACCGTCGCGAAAAAAACAAAAAACGTCCCCATTGGCTCTATGGGCATGTCACTCCCTTGCCCAAACTTTCGGGGCCCCTATTCGAAAACTCCCTAATATGGTAAGAATATGAGCTTGGGAAAGGTGTGTTTGTACAGTCACTTCCTCGTGAGACTTTATATTGCCGCGTGAAATGGTTGTGCAACCGCCACTTCAATTAATATGTAACACAACTAGAAAGGTTGTGCTGTGGTTACATTTAATGTGCACATGCAATCGCGGAAAGATGAACAGCTACATTTGCTAAAGTGGCAAATCGCCCGTGCGCGAACGGAACCGAAAAATATAAACGAGATATCTTGGTGTCACCCACACTCACCGGTGCGAAATGATTGTTTTTTTGTACGTTTCCGCCTCACATCGGTGAGTACTACGACGGGCTTCGACTGGAGTCACATGTCGCAATAGCATTGCAGGGGTTAATTGCCTCCAGAAACACTCAGTTGCTGGTGCGCCGAGCGGTTTATAGGCGTTTCTCGGTCACAAAGCCGGTCGACAAACCAGGTAACTGATTATGTCCACATGCGCTGAAGCGGGCACCGCTGTAGCTGGTGTTCGTCGTCTCGTACCGTTCCTGCTCTGTGCCGGCAAGGTCATTGTAGTACGTTCAGGAAACTAGAAGTACTTGCCCTTCGGCATCGCCACGCTTAAACCGCCGTACACGGCCGTCAGAAAGGCGTTACAGTGTACGGAGAACAAGCAAGTGACCCAAACAAGGTACCTAGCAATGGCAGACGGAAAGTGCAGACGACGGACGTGACGTCACATGCAAACTAATGCATTCGCCTGACTTGCATAATATGGCAGTACAGAGGAGAATATATATTGAAAATATTACTGAGATCTGTGGACACTGAAAAATCGCCGGAGTTGCCCTTTAAACGGGAGGACAGGTTTATGTCACCGGGCATGAACGTTTCCTTGCAATGTCGTTTCTTTTGGCTAGCCATCGTTTATATTGTAACTCAGTTACATTTTTTACAGGTTTTAGAGTGGTAAATAGCTGCGTAATTTAATTACTTTTGAGATTTCCATGCCGACCAGAAACGACTGCCACGCCGCCGCCGGTCGGCACGACTTCTCTAATCACGCGATGGCGAAAACTTTCCTTCTCATCTGATTATAGTGTACTTGTGAGTTGCTGCGGTGGTTGAAGAAGTGTCGGATTTGCGTAGCCCTACGTGAGCTTCGTGTCTGCGGTCATGGCAAGTGGTAAGTGTCGCTGTGCGCATCCTAAGACCCGTACAAGAGGCAAAGTGAAACACAAGCGCGGATACCTGAAACCCAGCCGACGATCTGTTTGGCGTGCTTATTCCTCATAAATGTTGCGTGCCGGTTATTGCCGGTCGTTAGTAGAAAGCGGCGGGATTAGCAACTGATTCGCAGCGGACGAGTGAGTTGACCTGCATAACGCGGTGCATGATTTGATAAAAAGCACCGCAGAGTTACAAACTTTATGATGTTTTCAGTGAACCCCTACAGCGACTGCGTGAGAGCTCTTCGTGTGGATGACAAGGAGTACCGGTATTACAGTCTTCCTGACCTCGGGGACGCCCGTTACGGTGAGTTGAAATCTGCCGAGAAGACACGACGAGCGTTTTACGTCGTGTCTAGAGACGATCGTTCCGTGTACCATACAGGGCGTCTCCCGCTACACTAGCATCCTTTGTAGCACAAAGCCAGTTTGTACACGCCATCTGCGTGTGTCGATAGGATAATAGGCGAGTGTGCTGGCTGTATAGCTGGCATGTATATTTACAAGTCTGTGTCTAAAATTACGCACATACATCGACAGAGTTGCATCAAGACGTAACCGAAACCAAAACATAGGTTAAGTGCGCATCACATGGTATAGATGTAACTTATTTCTTGCTAGGGTTACACCCAGTTGCAACAGCCACTGTAAGTGTCCAGCATGTCAACAATTAATTGCCACCTATCACATATGCTGGCCGCCCAGCGGCCACTCACAAAGGTGGCACGACTCTTGCAGCTGTCATTCACAATGCTTTGCAGATGATAACAAATGGACCACAAATATGATATCCAGGGAAACGGAAACACATGCAGTTGGCGGGGCAACTACCACAACTGGAACCACTAAACGATGTAGCGTCAAAAGTATACAAGTTTCTATAGTGATGGCTGCCGCTATGTGTAGGCATTACAATCAGTAGTTTGTGAAGTTATGCCCACCCTGTTGCTTTGTGGTGGGTCTCTGGCAATAACTTTTCTAGTGGCTTGCCAGTCGATGTTCTCTGGGCGACCAGTAACCTGCGTGTGCTGCTTCGTGATGCATGTTTGGACCACCATGCACATTGCTAGTGCCAGAGCCAGGGTCGTCAGCAACAGGGGAGCCTCATTTGTCAAAATAGTGTGTCACATTATTAGGGGGACACTAAACTGAAAAGTGGTTTAGAATGATAACATATATTTCAAGAACTGTGTTGTTGTTCATTTTGCCACTTTGTGTTCAATATTGTAACGACACGTAATCAACAAGGCACAAGGTGCAACGAGGCACAGGAGCAGCACAAGCGAAAACACTTTATCGGTCGTCCTAAAGAGAACCGAACGTCTTCTTCGTCGCCACGATCAGTCCGGAAGTGCGTTAAACTTCAACTTTGTCTGTGTTGGCACATACCCGCGGCAGTATAGTTGTTCCAATTGCTTCCCCTTTAAAAAAAAATCATCGTCCCGATGATAGAAGTTCACACAAGCGCGACAAAAGAACGACTGTATAGGCTTGTCCATCTTCACAGTACGGCTTCATACGAAGGACGTGAACGACTTCGGGCAAGTTCCGTCGGCGGTTTGAACAGTGGGGGCAGTCGGGAAGGACCTCGTAGTTGACGTCACTGACATGTCGGAGAACTAGATAAGGCCCGAAGTATCTGCGCAGGAGTTTTTCAGAGAGCCCACGCGGACGAATAGGTGTCCAGACCCAGACTCTGTCACCGACGTTTTATGTTACAGGTCTGTGACGAAGATTATAGCGTCTGGCGTCACAGTCCTGTTGCTTGTGGATCCGCAGGCATGCAGGCTACCTAGATTCTTCCCCTCGTTGGGTGGTTTCTTCAGCACTCTTGTTGTCACCAAGTTCATGGGGCAGCATTGCGTCTAATGTTGTCATAACCTCACTGGCCATAAACGAGACTGAAAGGTGTCTTGTAAGTGGTTTCTTAATGAGCTGTGTTGTACGCGAAAGTGGCATAAGGTAAAATATCGTCCCAGTTCTTGTGATCTGCGTCTACGTACATGCTTATCCTGTCAGCCAGTGTTTGCTTGAGTCGCTCCGTCAGACCGTTTGTCTGGGGTGATAGGCTGTTGTCTTCGGGCTAGCTCTGTCACTTAGCCCTAGAACGTTGTCCAGAAACTTCGCCATGAACGCTGTCCCTCTGTCCGTGATGACTATGGCGGGAGCACCATGCCTTAAAACGATGGCCTCCAGAAAAAATCGTGCCGCCTTGTCCGCTGTTCCCCGTCTAAGAGGACCTGTCTCGGCGTTTCTGGTGAGGTAGTCTGTGGCGACAATAATCCACCTGTTGCCGCTAGTAGACACCAGAAAGGGTCCCAGAAAGTCCATACTTACTTGTGCAAATGGTGTAGATGGTACTTGCACAGGGTGCAGTAAACGGACTGGCTTGACAGACGGTGGTTTGCGGCGCTGGCAATCGAGGCATGTCTAGACGTAACGCTTTACGATAGCAGCAAATCTTGGCCAGTAGTAATTCTGCCGAATTCGTGCCACCGTGCGAGTGTACCCCAAGTGCTCAGCAGTCGGCTCGTGGCAGGCGTGTAAGATCTCATTTCTAAGTGACGATGGTACAATGAGCAAGTAGTTGCTGCCACTAGGTGAAAAATTCTTCTTATATAGTACGCTCTGGTGCAAGCAGTACGACGCCAATCCTCTTGCGAATAACCTTGGCACTTTGGTGGTTCAGCCTTCCAGGTAATCAATGAGCGGCAGTAATTCAAGGTTGTCTCGTTGCTGGCGTGAAAGATCGGCAGTGTCCACGATTCCCAGAAAAGCGGTGTCGTCATCATCTTGCGCTACCGTCTTAACAGGAGACCGGGAAAGACAGTCGGCATCGGTGTGCCGCTTTCCCGACTTGTATGTGACAGCGAAGTCGAACTCTTGGAGTCGAAGACTCCAGCGTGCGAGACGACTGGAAGGATCTTTCAGATTCAGGAGCCAGAAGAGCGAATGGTGGTTGGTAACAACTGGTGAAACTCCGACTGTACAAATATGGATGGAACTTCAGAACTGCCCAAACGAGAGCGCGGCATTCTTTTTCAGTCGTGGAGTAGTTAGCTTCCGTTCGGGACAGTGTCCTGCTGGCGTAAGCGATCACCCTTTCAGCTGTCGTCTTGCCACTGTACGCGCACTGCACCTAGGCCGACATTACTAGCGTCTGGATGCACTACTGTCGGGGCGTCTTCATAGAAGTGCACTAGCACAGGAGGCGTTTGCATGCATTGTAGGAGGTCGTGAGTAGCCCGCTCCTGGTCTTCGCCCCACGGGAAAGGTATTTCTTGCCTGGTGAGCTGTGTTGAGGGCCATGCGATGCGTGAAAAATTCGCAATAAACCGTCGGTAATATGCACGGAGGCCCAGAAAACGGCGTGTGACCCTTTTGTCTGACGGGGTCGGGAAATTAGCGACTGCAGCAATTTTTCCGCGATCAGGTCGGACTCCTTGCCTGCTGACAACATGACCAAGAAACTGGAGTTCTTCAAAATCAAAATGGCACTTTTCAGGCTTTAAGGTCAGACCAGCAGAGCGTATCACTTCAAAAACTGTTTTCAGTCGTTGCAAGTGTTCGTCGAACGTTGCTGAGAAGACAATGACGTCATCCAAGTACACCAGGCATATTTGCCATTTGAGTCCAGAGAGCACAGTGTTCATTATGCACTGAAATGTCGCTTTCGCCGAACACAACCCAAAGGGAAGAACTTGAAATTCATGAAGTCCGTTGGGTGTCACGAATGTGGTTTTCTCACGGTCTCCCTCATCCACCTCTATCTGCCAATAGCTGCTTTTTAGGTCCATCGACGAAAAGTAGCGTGCGTTTCGTAACATGTCCAAGGAGTCATCAATACGTGGCAACAGGTAAACGTCTTTCTTTGTGACCTGATTGAGCTTCCTATAGTCGACGCAGAAGCGCAGGCTACCGTCCTTCTTTTTCACCAAAACTACAGAGGATGCCCATGGACTATTCGATGGTCGGATGACACCATCCTCCAGCATCGACTTGACTTGTTTTTGTATTGCTTTGCGTTCCTTTGGGGCCACTTGATACGGGTTCTGTCGAATTGGTCTGGCTTCGTCGTCAATAATGATGCGCCGTTTGACCAACTCTTGACGCAGATGAGAAGCAGCCACGGTACTGGTTGATGAGCTTGACAAGACGTTCGCGATCTACTGCAGTTAATGTTGGACTGACGTCCACAAGAGGCGCAGCTGTGGGGATTATAGAGACCGCCTCTTGAGCTAAGTGACAGTCTTCTCTTTGGGCTACTTTGTCAAAATAAGCAACAGCAGTGCCTTTAACGATCCTTCGGCGCTCCTTACTAAAATTTGTCAGCAAGAGTTCAGCTCTTCCGTCAATTAAATTTATAAGTACTCTGGCAAAGGAGATGCCACAATTCAATTCAAGCGTCTTGGTGTGTTCCGCGACGCCAGTACCAATCTGCAAGTGGTCACAGTACACGGGTACAGGGGAGCAGCTTCGCGGCCAAAGTGTGACGTCGTCGGCAGCAATATGTAAGCGAGGTCGTTGGTCACGGGTGATGTCGTCAGAGTTTGTGGCAAACGTAACGCTCCGGCCACGAATGTTAATCACCGCACCGTATTCAACCAGAAAATCCATCCCCAGTATAAGCTCTTTACAACACTCCGAAAGAACCACGAGGGTGGTGATAAAGGTTGAACCGGCGATTAACAGTCTCGCCGTGCATTTTCCAACAGGCGTCATTAAATGGCCTCCAGCAGCTCTTATACTTGGCCCGTGCTACAGCGTCTTCACCTTCCTTAGTTTGTTGGCGACTTGTAAATTGATAATTGAAAAATGCGAGCCGGTATCAACAAGAGCGGTAACTTCGTAGCCATCAATGCGAACTCTCAGGTTGGCACTAACGACATCATTTACGGCTTTAGTAGGTCCATTCGTCGTATTGTTCGTTGAATCGGCGTATTCAAGGTAGTCGGAAATTTCGTCAAGTCATCATTCGTCGAAAACGGGGTCTCTTGGGACTTTCGGTAACTGGCAACCTCACCCCCGGAGGTCAGTGCGTCTAGTTTCCCTGTCGCGGGCTAGGGGACCTGTCCCTATTGACGTCGGCAAAAGGGTGGCGAGTCGGTGAGTTGTAGTGTGCAGTAGGAGATGGCGAAGGGGAACGTGATCAGGGCGTTGTCGTATTTTGCGGCTGAAAGTTCTCAGAAGCGTAAGCAAAGGAGGAAAATGAATGTAAAAGTATGAGTCTTGATATTTGCACCAGAACTTGAGCCTCAGTACGTCAGAAGGCCAACTTCCATATCCTTGCCATGTGCGGTCTGTGCTAAATCTCTGAAAACACAATGTATGTCTTGCTGCTGATTGATAGGCAGGCTTTAGCAGGCGTCGTCAAAGATCTGTGATGTCACGTGGAACGCTGCGTCACCGGCTGTATTTTCTTTTTGACCATTTTGTGGCTTATCAAGGGTCTTCTCGCATTAGTATTTTTGGTACCGTGAAAAGCAAACCTGCTTATACAAGAAAGAAATCGTTTTTCAGTTTACTGTCCCTTTAAGTTAATACTACAAAAGTGCACTGTGCATTAACAGGCTGCATCAACAGATGTAAACCTAAAGTCGGTGTCTGTGCAGTGTTTTTTGTTTAACATGTTAGACATGAATCCTATCAGTAGCAGCAGCTGCGTGTGTACCACACGGTCTCGACGTGACCCATTTACGCAACGCGTGAATTTGTGAGTGGCCTTGCTATGGTACTGAATCATCAAACCACCTGGATGTCGTATTTATAGATTTTTACAAATCTTTTGATTTGATCTGTATTTCTCAGGCTTTGTGAGGTTTGTAAAAGCGAAAAACTGATTAAATGGACTGCTGATTCTCTGCATCGAGAAAATCAAGATTTCTTCAGTCATATGAGTTGGAAACCTCCCTACAGGCCCCATGTATCAAAATCCAGGCTCGCCATTGGCTAAAATCGCAGAGGTCTGCTGATTGTAGGGTCATCTGTGGACAGGATATCAAACAAATGACACTTTGGTGTGTTTTGTTCTTTGGAGCACCTCAAGCTTCATTGCATCAATGAAGCGAGCAGTGTTTGCTTGATGCAAATGATGTTGTGGCCATGGAGAACCTCCATCAATTTCGCTGTGGTTCTTGTGTCTTCTGCAGAAAAAGGAAACTTACTGTTTTTGTGCTCTCGTTGCTTTTGCACGGACATTGAGAACTCACAAAGCAGTTTTTCCCTTACTCACTGCTCACACAAAAGAAGGAAATTGTCTGTTTGGCTGCTGAGGCTGTTGGTGAAACAAAGTCATTCGAACAGTAAACGACTTTCGGTTAATAATTATTCAATTTTTTGTCAGCTTTGAATGTCGATGTCTCAATGGAAATTCAGCACAATGAGCACAGTAGACGAATTCGGTTCACATGACTAGAGCATCAGTCTGTTAACGTTGTAGAAGACTTTTAGCGCAACGAACGCTGTCTGCAAGCTTGTGGCATTGGTCGTGTATCACGTGCAGGTCAATTTGAATGCTTCTTTTCATTTGCTTTTTGTCTTTTGCTATGTACTAAGGTAGCTGTTAGCAACTGTTATTGCGTGCCAATATTTTTGACTGCCACTTATATGGAGCAAACATTGCCTCTGAGATGCAGTGAAGGTGGCGCTTTCTGCTCCCAGATGGGGCAGCAATCTGCTAACCTCCACAGATTTGGCCAGTGGCATATCCAGATGACGGAATACAATTTGGCAGTTGGTGTGAGTGAATATATCTCAGAAAATGACTGTTACCTTTAACAGTGCAAGATCAAATCTGGTCAAAGTTAAACCCAGTGTTCCCTAAGGACCTGTGCTAGGTCCACTTTGTCTTGAAGGTCACCAAATCACACCAATTAATAGGATGAACTTGCAGGCTAGTTGGTTGAGCATCATTGGAAAGGAAACAGCACGTACACAGGGGCGACAATGTGGTGTGGTGTGTGTTTCTTCATCGTCATCCCTGTGTTCGTGCTGTTTCCTTTCGAACGACACCAATTAAACTATGTTCCTATGCAGACAACTGTGTACTGTATTGTGAGCTTTCGAATAGAAGTGACCAGACTCTATTAAGTGACCTTTCTCGTAAGTTTTGTGCTTGGAGCAATTCCTGGCAACTATCTACCAACCTGATAAGGACGCTTTCGATGACCTTCTCCAATATGACTGCACCTTTGCATTTTTCTTATGGCTACAGGGCTACTAACATTGTCCGCATGGAGCCCCGCCACGGTGGTGTAGTGGTTATGGCACTCGGCTGCAGATCTGAAGGTCGCAGGATCGAATCCTGGCCGCGGCGGCTGCATTTCGATGGAGGCGAAATGTTGAGGCCCGTGTGCTGTGCGATGTCAGTGCACGTTAAAGAACCCCAGGTGGTCGAAATTTCCGGAGACCTCCTCTACAACGTCTCTCATAATCGGAGCTGGTTTTGGGACGTTAAACCCTACAAATCAATCAATTGTCCGCATGGACAAGGTCAAATATGTTGGGGTCACTGGTGCACATAACTTGAAATGGCAAAAACACATGGATCGCATTTACTCAAAAGGATTGAGACACCCAGTTTTGAGGCTAGTACAAAAAGCCTGCTGTGGGCTTCTTCTCTATGCAGGGGCCCTCGCCACGAAGTTTCGGGCACAGCAAATGTTTAACGCATACTCGCTTTCAGCGAGTGCTTCAGTGCTCATTGTTGCAATCGAGACCCATCGCAAATGCGCCTGACACCCACGTTACCATTTCAGAAACGCAGCTAAAGTTTCAGTGATAACACACCATATTACAGTGACGTACAGTAAGCGGTGACCCACCGCGCTTGGGAAGCTGTGATGGTGTTCCTTTGTATTTTCCCTATGGGTGTCTGGCAAATGGTACGAGTCAGGAAGAACCCCCACACTCTGTTGTGCGTGTTGGTGCAGGTGCAGCACATCTGTGAGAGAGCAGATGATGTAGCTGCGCATGCATGCCCACACAGTGACGTTTCTGTCCAACTTGGCACCCAGAGACCGAGAATCATTTACATAATGTGGCATTCAGTTACTTACCCAGAATATGGTGTTCTTTGAGTGTGCATCGTGCTTGCTATAGCTATAACAGACATCAAAAAGCACACGAGGCATAAATTTTGTTCTTTGAAAATGTACAAGGTATTGTTACAAGGGCCTTGCTACAACCATGAGTGGGGAAAAAAAATAATCGACCTGAAAAGGATACGGATTGTACAAAAAAAGCATTGTGAATTACAGTGTCGGTGATGCATAGGAATAGAGAACAGAAAACGGGTTGGCTAACAGGAGAGGAGTTAGACAAGGCAGAGCTGATGCTTCTAAGACATGTGGGGACCGGGTCCAGCGCGACGCCATGTTTTGCCCGGAATGTCCTCGCATCCCCCTCTGCCAGCTGGACAGAGCGGCGGTCCATCAGTACGAGGGGCGGCCCGCTTTGCCCCGTGTGGTCTTAACTAGTTTGCCATTGGGCAGCGAGTAATTTCTGGAATGTTCGGGTTTTGGAGATGCTTGAGAGAACTCGCTGGGGACTCGAAGGGGTGCGCACGTACTTTTGCGACTCTCCGGCCGACGAGGCCATCGGTCGGATGGCGCGCCCTTGCGGGCCCCAGCGACCCCGGCAGCAGCTTGCGATCGTCGCCCATCTCTGTATGTTATTTTTCTTCTATTTTCCCTTTCTAGGGGCGCGCGATCGCGGGCTGCGCTGGCTGGGGTTAGGCTCTCCCCCTTGCATGGATTTTTTTGTGTGTTATTGTGTGTTTGCGTGTTGTTCATTGTTACTGTCCTTTGTTTGTGTTTGCGTGTTGTTAATCGTTCTTGTCCTTTCTTTGTATTTAATTCGACTGATTCGGCCTTGTTTTGTTTTTTTCATGTAATGTGTTAATTAAATTACCATGCACGGAGAGTGACGCCTAATGTTCCCCTCTTTCGCCGCGTGCGACGGTTCGTGCTGTCCTGCCCCGAGACAGGCCGTGGGCTGACGCGCGCGGCAGCGCAGCGATGCATGGCTGAGATGAACGAGCACGGACGCAACTGCCACGTTCCCTGCTCGTCGAGTGCTCGAACCCACGGCACGGGGTTGCTAGCGGCGATTCCGCTGCTAGTAGTAGTAGAACAACCCCTGCAGACATGAGCAGAAAACATCAGAAAATGTCACAAATGTAGAAATGGGAAGATGAACCGAAATATTCTGAGATGACCAAGGGGGTCGTAAGAGTACGAGGGTGGCTTGAATGCAGAGACTTTAGCTTTGATGAAAAGCATCCCACAGTTTTGCCGAGAGAGAGTTGCTTGTAAGAACTCTCCATTCGCATCAGGTAAACATGCATGGTGGAGTTTACTTAACATTGACTTACATAAAGACAAAGTTTGGATTGTTTGTGGTCGGCAGTTAGTAAAGTCCACTATAAAGAAGTGCACCACTTGCAGAAAATTCAACTCCCGACCAGTGACATACAGTTGAACCTCTCTTATACGTTCCCATTTGATACGATTTCCCGGTTCCAACGTTCGCGATCGTGAAAACACTAACCTTTCTCGTAGAGTTACGCTTTTTTCCCGGTTAATATGTTTCCGGGAAATACGATTATTCGGCACCAACGTTTGATTTATCGTCAAACTATGATCATATGATACGTTTTCTGGCCGTGTGCAACCGAGAAGTCTGGAAGCTCGCGCGATCGAGAGCAGTAGCTGCCCACCGCGGTGGCTACACTGCATTACTCGCCCGACCATGTCACAAAAAAACGCCGGTGTGCTGTCTTCTGATGCTAACATATCACCTAGCTAGATCCAAACTAGAAGAGAAGCTCAGGGGAAGATGGATGCTTGAATCGATGAACAAATCGCAAAATACGATTTAGAACAGGGAATGTCGCAGGAGCCAACGTTTCGACAAGCGGACTTGTCTTCGTCAGGGCGGCAACTCCCTGGCACAAATACTGCCACCTAGCTAGATGTAACACATTGCGTTCATCGGTATCGCCGCTGACACCCGCGATCAAGGCAGCTTTAACAGCACGCGTGCGGTAGCTGTTGGAAATGTACGTAGAGCGCACTTTTAATGGCCGATAACAGAGACACGCCACCATTTCTTTTAGTAGGACCGATTCACGAGCACAAACGGTGTTTGTGCGGGTCGTCTCTCGTATTTTCCCCCACCAAGCGCCGCCATCTTGATAACGTTTTAAAGCTGAAAGTTTCGGCTGCCCGTTTCCGCTCACTTCATTCACCTTCGATGATCACGCCCAAAAAGCGCAAATCATAATGGCTGGCACATTTAGATAGCTAGTGCACAAACACTGCCAGAGGAATTCTCCCAACACTGCTTCGAAAACATCGTCGAACCTGCCATTTGTGATCGCAAGCTTCCGATATGCGAGATGATGGTCATTACTCAACAACAAAAATAAGCAAGTTCAAAAGCCGATAACGTGTACAGAATGCGGAGCGCATCCTGTGCTTTTTACAGAGAGCGAGCGGACGCAGTCTATGGACGCAGTCTATCACATGGTCATACTGCCAGTGATTAGATCGCACGGGTGATCCCATCGCGTCAAACTGAACAAGTCATCAACGCATTGCATCATGTAATCCTGTACTGAGTAGACTCGTTACAAGCGTAACCTCGCGCTGGCAAGCGTACATTGCGCGTGCTTCGGCCGGTTTACTTATTCTGAGTTGTGCTCAGTGTCTAAAAATGATAATATGCCAACTCACCCAAACTGCTAGGCTAGTATCAGTGGTCCTTTGACACTTCCTAGATGAGCTGCGAAGAAACTGGGGCACGAAACTATGCCTTCAGCCCATGAGTTCATCGCGGTTATCATGAATCGCAAACACACTTTCTCCCTTCCTTTACAGCGGTGAGCACTAGGCCATTACTCATAGCAATCCCCGGACATAAAAAGAAAGTGAAATACAGTTAAACCTTGATGTAAAGAAATTGACAAATGACCGAAAATTTTCGTGATAAAGAGGCTTTCGTTATATCCAGTTTTGGTATGAAAATTTGAAAAAAGAAATGCAAATGAAGCAATGGGGCAACTGGAGGTATACTTTGCCCAGAACACATTTATTTTGCGGCAAAAACGCGGAAGGTGCTGGTCGAATCGTCCTCTGCAGATTCGTCGCCATCGCCATGATATTGGACACTTTCCACCAGTGCCTCATCTGACATCTTTTCGGTAGGGACGGCACAGTCGCCCCTAAAAGAAAATTAAAAAACAAAAAAAATAATAAAGCGAAACTGCACATAGTCGACGGCTGCTCTATTCACGCGCAATGAAAGCCAAGCTCCTGCGTGACGGCCGGGCCGTGTCTTTGTTGAGGCAGTCGTCCTTGCAGTGACACACCCAAGCGAGCGAAAGCGTAGATACGGGAGTTCAGTCAGACACGTGTGTACCGTGTTAAAGAAAAAAAAAAAAAACGCCAATGCGAATTTCGTATTTGCTAAATAAAAAAAAAATCGGACATTCTCTAACCTACTGGGAAAACGAGACGAGGCTTGAAGGGAGGACGAAACGACACAGCCATGGCGTGTTGTAGACTCGAGTGACGCAGGGGAGCTGAGAAGGAAGTGGGGCCTGCGAGGGCAAGCGCCCTTCCACCTCGTGTTTTGCTGGCAGCACTTTGCGGGACCAGGGCTGCCGCGACGGCTGCGTGCGCGCCATTCGCCATGATATTGCTTCGTGCTTCGTCGTCGGTGTGGTAGCCGTGGGACTGGATCTGGCTGCTGCTCGCACTAAAATTCGATATTTGGGGTGAAATTACTAGGTTTTTGGTAGGGATAATTTGTTATACCAAGGGTGTCTCCCACTACCACTTCGTTACACAGAAGTTACAAATACATGTTCTTCTATGGAGTGAGTTACTGTGGGGAATTGAAGAACTTCGTAATATTGTGAAATTCGTTATGTCGAGGTTCGTTATAGCCAGGTATAACTGTAATGGAATCGGATTATGACATGCAGCATTACAATGTGGCATGTTTGAAATTCTCTGCTATGAAGTGTGGAGGAACGAAAACGGGAGATACCCCAAGGTCACAATTGGGAAGCCTCCACACGAAAGGATGGCCGGATAAGGCTGAACCATTGAGATCGGGCAGCAGCTCGTGCCACACAGCCGTGACTGATAGTATCTTCTGTACTTATTCTTAGCGTTTCTAGCATCGCTGTAACATCTCAAACATTCATAGTGCCACTTAGTGATGGAGCAGATAACAGACAGCTTTTATACATGGCCTCTGGGGGTTAACACGTTGCCACCGGCATGCATAAGTATTTGCGGTTGCATGCTGCTTGTACTGTATTGTTTGCATAACACGAAAGCTGCAGATGTAGACTGCCACCGTGCAAGTGCCCAGGGTGATAAAATAGAGTGCGCTCAGCTCGCATTAAGTTTAATTTCTTCGTTTGAAATCCTCAGAGCAAGCAGCAGTCCTCTTTAACACGGAATGCAGCCCCCGTAAAATGTCGTTCGGCCCATTACCTTTGACATCGCTTCTTGCAATACACAGAGATAGGTTTCCTCTCCCCAGTTTTCCTTCCTTTGTGTCATGAAGATTGTTCTTTGCAGTATACATGATTGTGTGGCATTGTTGCAGGCCGTCTGCCATTTGCGGTGCGTGTGCTGCTCGAGTCTGCAGTGCGCCACTGTGATGGTTTCCAAGTCAAGAAGCGGGACGTGGATACTCTGCTGGACTGGCAGTCTCAGCAGAGTAAAGATGTCGAAATAGCCTTCAAGCCAGCGCGTGTGCTTCTCCAGGATTTTACGTAAGTGGCAGTGAAAGATGACATATAGTACTAACAGTGGTTGTTCTGTCGAACATTTAGAATGTTGTAAAAATGTCTAGCTCAGCCAGATGATCGGTTGCTGCAGTCATGAGACAAAAAGGAGCCATCAGGATTGCTGCCTGATACAGCCATGTCTGTTCCCTTTGATATTTGACGCAGCACTGATGCATGCAAGTATTGATGTATCCTATTGACCTCCACATTGGAATTGCTGCACTGCTGTGCTGCATTGTCACCCTACATGTGCATTTACACTGTCTGTCCTGTGGTACTTGCATCATCTGTTTGGCAGATACCGTCAGCCTTGTAAAGGCCTTTACAAGGTTTGAAGGTGCACTTAGAAATACAATGTCCCAATAAATGGAATTCTACATTACAATAACAGCAGCAAATGCAATGAGCAGTTCGAAAGCTTCGTAAGCTGAAAAGGTGAAAAGGCAAGAAAACCACTGTTCATAATTGTCCACTTTCTGCACAAAGTTCTGCACAGGGTCAGGAGAGGTATTTATGCGCCGTGCTAGATCTGAGTCTGGCCACTGTGGCCTCGCCGACGCCGTCGCGATGAACACATGGAAAGTTCTTACGTTGCGGGCGCGGTTCCCACTCGTCGTCACCAAGTCCGCTGCCGGTGTAGAGACTCGTCGGGAGGAAGTCGTCGCTGTCCTTTACGACGGCTAGAATAGACCGCTTGCTTCCGAAGCCGTCGCCCCGTCTCCACTGATGACGTGGCCTGACCAAGGGTTAGGCCTAGCCGCCGGGCTAAGTACGAGTACGGTCCCCCGCTCGCAGTGGTGACGCGTCGCGCTGGTGAATTTCTGCTGGCCGACCTTCGAAGGGGGAGTGTTGGCGGCGCGTCCGGAACCCTCAGCTGCAGCACCTCCGCGGAGCCTCGCTCGAATCTTGGCCGAGGTCTACAGCTACGCCCCGGAGTACCAGCGTCTCGGGCTCCCGAGCTGAACGCCCGCCGTTCCCGTCGACAGAGCGAAGCTGCCGATGCGTCCTTCTTCGGCCGTAGCCAAGCAGACAATCCCCTTGCTCAGCGCTGCTGCGCCCTTTTCATGCCTCGTTTCACGCGCCACGAGCGCACGTGCTGCTTCATCGGCGGACGGTCTTCGCCGTCGTCGTCGTCTGCTCTGCGCCGCCTCCCTTTAACTCATGACATGGGCCCATCTTTTCAGGAGTTTTTTTCCTGAAAAAACTCCCACTGCCGATCCTTTGCGGGTGGTGACTGTGACTCTGCTGTGGCATGGGTGCTGCTTGTGTCGACGTAGTATGTACTTCACTTCACTGTCTCACACAATACACTACACACACTACCTCGTTCGCACACTGCGCACATTGTTCACCACACACAGAACTAACGAACATAATCACTAGACACAATGTTCACTTTCAACGCGAGTCATAAATGCTCACTAAGTTCCCTACCATAACACCAACGGAGTATACAATGCACAAAACAAATCAGTGATAACTCCAAAATATTAAAGAATATTCATCACATCACTTTCACTAGCAAATCGTCCCACTAACTACATCAGTGAGTATAAACTGCAAAAAATATGTCAATAATAACTCCTAAACATCAAAGAGTATTCATAACTTTCACGTCACTTTCATCCCATTAGCACAATCACTGATTATACAAAAATGTGACACAAAATTAGCCTTAGTTCAATAACATGGAAGCATATTCAGCACAACACTTCACTTGATGTTCATGTCTCCCAATACTATCTCTATATTGACTTTCAAGGCTTCGTCCACCTAGCCATGCTCCACTTCAGTATCATTACACTTCTAGATACGTCTACACTTTCTCAGTATAGCACTCTATATTCAATGCGCATCTGCTGTCTGCAAAGTTCTCTTTCTTTTTAAATCATTGTTTAATTCATTTCCACCTCATTCACTGTTAAGCCGATTTTCTTCTTGGTTCTACTTTTCCTATCTTCCTTCTTTTCTCCAACGTGGTATAACTAGCCCAACTCATTTCTGTTCATAACTAAACATGTGCTCGAAAATCGTTGCTTTTCTGTTCACTCAATGAGTGCTCCGACTAGCACTTCTTCATAGTCTCCACTTTACACTACTCCCCTTCCTACCAACACACCTACATACATAGCTATACCTATTCGTCACTACATCAGTATGTAACACTATCAACTCAATCCCTACACACACAAAACTACCCATAACTAGGCTTCACCACATTAGCATTCTTTGCTCTGCAGACATACCCCATACCACACAACAATCCTTTCGCAACACTAGCTAAGAACCCAGATCTGATCTTTCTTTTCTCTCTCTCTCTCTCTATCGATCCAGTCTATGCGGATGTCCTTGCCACTATCTTCATTTGCTATTTTGCCTTCTCCATTACCTCTATACACCAGCTTGAAAATCACATTCTTTTTCCCTTTCCTTTAGCTGGTAAAATACGCTATCTAGTCTCATTTCTCTATCTGCATCCTTTTGCGATATTCCTATACAGATGCTTTGTTGCCACACCAATCACTTTCCCTTTGCTTGACCTTTAAATCAAATGCTCTGTCATGCTCATTCTCTTCCCTAACAACTATGCAGTACTTGCTATGATTTTCTCTGATCTATTTTCCGCGTCCGTATGTCCTTGTCCTTAGTCCTGTTCCTATATTCGTTTCTTTTCAAAGGCCATCATTTCATAAACCCACTTTCTTTTCTTTAGTGGCCAGAGAAAAAACCTCTCAGCTTTACTTCTGGTTTTTGGTCCATTCCGTGTCTCACTCAGCAATCGCGTGCACCTCCTTGCCACTGCACTTCCTCTCGAGCGCTCGCTATGATTGCTGCGTTTATTACCACTGTCCAATCCTACCACGCGTTTCTTCTTTCTGCACTTTGCACGTCTCCTCCGAGCAACTCTCGAGCGTCTCTTTATCATTACACGCTCTCGAGAACGCCTGGCGCAGCTAAAGCTTGCGCCCTCTCTCGTGCGTCCTGACCATAAAGCCCATCTTTGCGAACGCCTGATGCAGCCGTTTCGTTTAACACGCGCCTTCGAAACATTCTCTCTCGCGCGTCGACCTCCTGCACGCGGTCGCAGACGATTAGCCATCCCGCGGCGTTTCCTCATTCTAGCTCTCATGAAACGCCTCTCCACAACAACCTTTCTCTCGCTTTTACTAGCCCTGCGCGGTCGCCAACGCCTCGAACGTTTGTCGCGTTTGCCGCTCTTTCGGTTCTTCCGAGCGCCCCTTCCATGGTGTCTACTTGCTCGACGTACCTTAACCTCGCCGCGTTCGCTCTCATTTCGCTTTTTCCGACCTCGCATTCTTTGACGCTCCTTAGCGTCACGTCCGTTGGCGGCGTACGCGTCTGCCTCTTCCTCCCCTGTGACCTCCCCACTTCTGCTTGTACCGCTCCGATCGCGGACTTCACCTTCGCTGTGCTCACTCTCGAGCACGGCACCATTTTCGCACGGATCGTGACTCAATGTCAGGTCCCTCACTGTGGGGCACACATCCGAATGGACCCCGTCAAAACTCAATTTGCAGCAACCTGCAATACGCCCTCCGTCAACTATGTGCTTGCAGCGACCTGCAATGCACTCTCGATCAAGTACATGCTTGCAGCAGCCTGCAATACACTCTTGATTCTCCTGCACCGGCGGTGGGTGCTCTTCCTCCTCCCCCGCTGCGCTAAACAGCTCTTGGGCTCCTACGCCCGCATCCTCAATCTTTGACTCCATCTCCTCTATACTTGCGGCAACCGCGTCGCAGATCTCTGACTCTACTAAGACGATTTCCTCGCTCGTCTGAATTTTCTTAAGTAGGCTTACTTCCACCTCATGTTCCCTAAATTCCACGGACGGCAGCGCGGGCAAATCTAGACATGACGTCTCCTCCTTATTCCGGTGAATCACCTTTGCTTCGGCCTCAGCTATCTGTTGCTTTAGTATAGCTACGGTTCTTTCATGTTGCTCTTTTTCCCGCTCATATTGTTCATCGCGTTCTCGTGCACATTCCTCAAAAAACCTCAGAGCCTCCTTTCCTGATAGGTTCCTGCTCTTCGCGATCGCCGCCAAACGCTCCCAATCCATCCTCGCAACCCCCGACGATCATTCGTGACTGGGCCTGGAGATGTTAATCCTGGCAGGCTCGCCAATTTATGTCACGGAATTACCGCCGGAGAAGATCTCGGAGGGTTGTACTACCGAGCGTGGAAGAGGGAGTGAGAGACGCTTGACGACAGTAGCGTTTTATCACAGCAAACCCAAAAGTGAACAAAAGTGAACAAAATGTATACACGCCAAAAAATACAACCAACACTGAGATTCCTCCTAATCTAAAGTACTGATTGGTTTAAGTCTCAAATTGGCGCCGTGCTTAGATCTGAGTCTGGCCACTGTGGCCTCGCCGACGCCGTCGCGATGAACACATGGAAAGTTCTTACGTTGCGGGCGCGGTTCCCACTCGTCGTCACCAAGTCCGCTGCCGGTGTAGAGACTCGTCGGGAGGAAGTCGTCGCTGTCCTTTACGACGGCTAGAATAGACCGCTTGCTTCCGAAGCCGTCGCCCCGTCTCCACTGATGACGTGGCCTGACCAAGGGTTAGGCCTAGCCGCCGGGCTAAGTACGAGTACGGTCCCCCGCTCGCAGTGGTGACGCGTCGCGCTGGTGAATTTCTGCTGGCCGACCTTCGAAGGGGGAGTGTTGGCGGCGCGTCCGGAACCCTCAGCTGCAGCACCTCCGCGGAGCCTCGCTCGAATCTTGGCCGAGGTCTACAGCTACGCCCCGGAGTACCAGCGTCTCGGGCTCCCGAGCTGAACGCCCGCCGTTCCCGTCGACAGAGCGAAGCTGCCGATGCGTCCTTCTTCGGCCGTAGCCAAGCAGACAATCCCCTTGCTCAGCGCTGCTGCGCCCTTTTCATGCCTCGTTTCACGCGCCACGAGCGCACGTGCTGCTTCATCGGCGGACGGTCTTCGCCGTCGTCGTCGTCTGCTCTGCGCCGCCTCCCTTTAACTCATGACATACAGCCATGTCTGTTCCCTTTGATATTTGACGTAGCACTGATGCATGCAAGTATTGATGTATCCTATTGACCTCCACATTGGAACTGCTGCACTGCTGTGCTGCATTGTCACCCTACATGTGCATTTACACTGTCTGTCCTGTGGTACTTGCATCATCTGTTTGGCAGATACCGTCAGCCTTGTAAAGGCCTTTACAAGGTTTGAAGGTGCACTTAGAAATACAATGTCCCAATAAATGGAATTCTACATTACAATAACAGCAGCAAATGCAATGAACAGTTCAAAAGCTTCGTAAGCTGAAAAGGTGAAAAGGCAAGAAAACCACTGTTCATAATTGTCCACTTTCTGCACAAAGTTCTGCACAGGGTCAGGAGAGGTATTTATGCCCCTGAAATGTCAACCTCTTGAATAGGTGCATTTGAGCAGGATATTGAATGAGCACCATACTAGCAATCAAAATGTATTCGAATATGCGTAGACCTCTTGGTTTTGAAATACTAAAAACTGGAAAGAAGAACGTGCGAAATGCCAAAGTACCAAAAGACTTGAAACAATGAAATTCCAAGTGCCGCGTGGTATCCACCGTTCAGTTTGACATTTAATCTTGGCTCCAACCAAACTTTGGCCAAACTCTGTACCAGGCCTTTTTTTCTCAAGATGTGTCTCCCTTTGTTGCTTGACTTCATCTTGTGGCTTCTGCTCCTTTCTTGCCTGCCTGTGTACTCATTACCATGCTTCCTGTCGGCTCTCAGTTGCATCCTGAATTTACCTGTCCCACCATCTTTTTGATTTTCATATTTTTGTTTCTCTTTTGTTACTTCCGTCTTTATTAGTTTTGTTTTAACGATCTACGTAACCCATTCACAAAGTTATGTGTTTTTGCTCATTTTCCAAGCTGCTACTTTCTTCCCCATCTATGTATTAATTTATCTCAATTTGTCATGAGGCAGTAATCGATTGGGGACACTGACCTACCATGTCACCTGCCATAACATTGGGCGGGTGATGCCACATGCAGGGAAATGGTGCATTTAGCACCATCTGTGTGTAACAATCAAACCCCTCTTGAGGCTCGTGGCAGTGACTTAAGTCTAGCTGTTTCAAAATGAGCGCATTTTCTACATAATGATGGCATTACATCGCTGGCAAGTAACTATACTCCGTTTCATACATCAGGTGCAACGCTGTAAAAAATAATGCTCGTGTTTACACTGTATACTTCTGCGACCAAAAAGTATTGCGATGCTTGCGGTGAGCAAAAAACAAATGCCTCGCTGACAGTCTTAGATCATGATGCATTTTTTATCGGCTTCACAAAATGCGCCCGTATTGCTGAGGAAACAAAGTATGCTACTTTATTATTTATGTTTATGGCTTGTTTGTCGGAGTGATACACCTGATGAAGTCAAGGGTTCAACGGAAGCCCGTCTGGCCTGGATGACGCATGAGGTGAACAAAATGAGAAACACCAACCAAAAAAATGTCCAATTCCATCCGACCGGCTAATCTCTGTCCAAGAAAACGCACTGCCATGCCCTACGTTCCTGGGATAAGCGAAACCTTATCTCAAATTCTGCGCAATTATGACGTTGAGGTGGGCCACGTACCTGTAGTTGAGCTGAGGCGGGCACTTGGAGGCGGCAAGGACAGGCTTCCGAGTGAATCGTTGCCTGGAGTCGTCTACAAGATACCCTGTGCAGATTGCGACTATGCATACAACGGTGAATCGGGAAACCTTTGTCAGAGACTGCGACAGCATCAGAACGATGTCAGAAAGAAAAAAAAGTGGTTTCTAATGCCCTTGCCGAGCATGCGGGTGCAACGGGCCACAAAATTGACTGGGGAAATTCGATAATTATTGGCCAAGGAAGAAACTTGAGATCGCGGCTTTATCTTGAGTCGCTGGAGATACAGAGGACATGTCACACACTCAATCGAAGTGAGGGAACCCTCCCCTCGTTGTACATGCGCTGCTTACGTCACATACTGAAGAATACGTAAGCATCTGTGAACTTGCTTACGCCTCATCAAACAAGGCTTCCGTAGCAAAGCCAAGATTTCTTTTATTTGTTTTTATTGTTCTGTTGCTTTAGTCATTATTTCGATCGGTGTTTCTCTTTTTGTTCGCCTCAGTGATTGTCACGAGTGTGAGAATGATCTCTGGAGCACTTGCTCAGATGGATAGAGGCACGGTTGACGACGGCGTTGGAGGCACGAACGTTACTTAATACATGGTAACACAGGGAACATGTAAAACAAAGGAAAACAAACAATTCGCGCACAAAAGGGAAAAAAAAAATACAAGTAGAAAAGCCAAACAACCTAATTTGTCCAAGCCCTAATTCCTCCACGTTAGGCGCAGTCCCAATGGGAATCCACCAACCATGGACCTCGCGTTCGCGTCCGCGGTAGCTGCCCGAGTAATTATTTATTTATTACAATACCCACAGCGCCTTTCGGCGTTACAGTGGAGGGAGGTCAATTCTAACAAAGCCAACCAAAAGCAGGTAAACAGATGTGCAGCGGCAAGAAGCCGCGGCAGTGCGGGTTCGTAGACCGAGTCCCCTCGGTGGTGTCGGGTCCAAGTCGCCGTTGTCGACGAACCGTACTTGGGGTAGCCGCCGCTCACGTAGAGTCCGTCAGTCTCTGCCACCTGCCTTCCCGGCTGACATGGCAGTCACCGGTTCCTTGCTGGGCCACAGCCTCGGCCTCTCCCTTGAAGTTATGCCCGGTCTCCAAGGTGACCTCTGCTGTGATTACTCTGCGGGTCGTCAAGTTCTGCCGGCGAAGGTGGAGCGTTGCGGGTACACCGGCAACCGCTGCAGTTCAGCCGCTGCCACTCCGAAGGATCACGCTCGACCGTAAGCCTGGTCGACGGCCACCCCTGAGCCCGGTGCCCTTGGCTCCTTGTCACCAGTCCGTAGCTGGCAGGACAACCTTCATGGTGGAACGGTGCGCACAAACAAGGACCGAAGACAAGGAAAGACGACACGTCGACCAGTGCCATGCAGAGAATGCCAGCTCAACCTCTTCCAACTTCGCTTGCGGCTCGAGTCGCGCGTCACGAGCCCGCTGTCCACCAATTATATGCATGGACGTGTCCATGGCGCGCGCTTTTTCGTGCCACTTTGCTGATTGCTCCTTTTCGCCATGTGACTCGAGCCTTGGGCCCTTTTACACACGACAATGGCCCGCCTTTTAAGAGTCTTTTTCTCAAAAAGCTGCTTACTCTCCTATTCTATTTGCTTCTCAGCAGCTTGCCAAATTTTTTTTTCTTGTCTGTAAACCTCTTGTCGCGATCTTGACTTTTTCGCTCACTGAAGCACTGGTCACCACCACACTCTTTGCGCATACACTGACACACCTTCACGCACCTTTTGGTCACCACCACACACAACACTAACATGTAATCACTTCACACGATGTTCACATATAGCAAACGTCAGTGTTCATTCAGTTCACGTTTTGTTTGTAGAATAATAAATTGAAGTACAGTACATCAGTATCTTACTACACATACCAGTACACTGTACCACAAACCAACACACATCTGTGCACAGCTATACACTTCACCAACAGAGCTCTTTGCTCTGCGGCCATGCCATATAGCAATCCTTCTTACATTCAGTGACTAAGAACACAAAATTTTTTTGTCTCTTTCTAGCGTTCTTGTTTATGTGGATCTCCTCACCACTATCTCGCCCTCTTGCTGCTTATCCTTCTCCAGTATTCCTATACAGATGCTTTGTTGCCACACCCATCACTTTCCTTTCCTTGACCTTTAAATCACCAAGTGCTCTGTCTAGCTCTTTCGCTTATCTAACAATTATAAGGTGCTTGCTCTTTGCTCTATTTTTCCTGTCCGTATGTCTTTGTCCTTGGTCATGTCCCTATATTCGTTTCCTTTCAAAAGCCATCATTTCATAAACCCACATTCTTTTTTTCAGTTGCCAGAGAAAAAAAAAACCTCCCCGCTTTAATTCTGGGCCTTCTCCCAGTCAGCAGCTCATGCAACTCTCTCGTACGCCTTCTTGTTCGCGTATGCTCTCTTGAAGGGGTCTTGAAGCACCCCTTGGACTTCACGAAAAAACACATTCTATCGACAGTGTAGGCTGCAATAAACAGCTCACCCAAATTCTACAGTCGTACACGAAGCGTAGAATTAGCAGGGCAGGCACAAAGTTGTCTCTTACTCAGGACCTCTCGCTTCAAGAAATGGCCGGTTCTCACTCTTTTTTAATATGCTTTACGATAAAATAAAGCAGATTGCTGCTATTGGCTGGCAGCCGGCATAAATTAACAGGGATGTTTGAATCGTGTTTGAATCAAATGAACTTGGCTATGCTGTCACTGTGTATAATATCTTTTGCAGTTGAATAAACAAGATGAAGTAAACAACAAATCTGTCAACTTCGTTTAAAGTTTCGATGTGGATGATGCATTTCTGGTGGAAGAAAACTGTCGTCTGCACTACACGGCGCGCTCGCGCAAATCTCTCTTTTCTGCACCGCGGAGTTGGTGCTTCGTTTGTTTGAAAACCGTAAGTTTCCTCAGTAATAAAGTCAAATAATGTTTGCGTATGTACCACAAGCACGTGCTCATGCACCTAGGTTGTTGAAGTTGCGGTTCCTTTGTGACACCACGTCCTTTGTAACGCCACGGCACTATCGTCCAGTTTCACTCGAAGGTAGCACACACAACCCATTTCCCACGATCAGATGCAGCGGAAGCGACATTCAAGGTTTAAGGAAACGGGTTATCTGTCTTCACGAATTAACCTTGGGTTGCCACTGGGAGATTCAGCTTGCGTGATAAGATGCACCTGTGCTGTGGACTTTCACCGACGGGATACATCCTCTTGGAAGTTGGCGCGCAGCCACTGCAGTTGTTTTTCGGCTGCTTCTGTGCGATCCACTCTTCAGTTTTGGCCACTGTTAAGCAGCTGTGCCGGAGCTGGTTGCTGGTTTTTGCGGGTGGGCTCAATCTGGTGAATATGAAACTCTACACCGCAGTCGGCGTCATCAAGCGAGCGCGCACTGCGCACACACCTAACTCGGGGAGTAACAAGCAAGGACCGAACTGTGCCCTGCACTGTTGTCGGGTGCAAAGTCAGTGACAGGAAAGTTATATCAATAATGCTTTGCTGTCATTCATAAAAACAAGCCATCAAAGTTCTGGAAAGCCATCAGTCCACCAAGTTATAGCTGTTTTTCTTCATTTATTTCTGATAAATCTTGCTTAGATAATCTCAGTGTTACTAAAACATTTAATGACTACTTTAAATCTGCATTGATTCTTGATGATGGACGCATTCACTCATTTTTCACTAATTCTTCTTCGTCACATTTACCTGTTATGCTAATCTCTACAGCTGGCATATGTAACCTTATTTGATACAATGGAAAGTTTAGGACCAGAAAAGACTCAATGTGTTTCTGAGACTGCATGCTAAATGCAGCTCTCAGTGTTCATAATTTTTTCAGTCTGCTCAGAGGGAAAGAGATAATTTATTGGAACGCACGGAGATTGGCCTTAGTGTGCTCTGGCCTGCTGCTCTACAAAGGTATAAAAGGAAAAGGGGATAAAAGGGGGTCAAAGTATGATGATAGGGACAGGAAGATGTGATGTGTATGCACATTCACCACACACAGTGCCTTTAGTAAAGTCTAGCATTTAGTCTGCTATTCTTGAACAAATCAAGTACTGCCTTTCCATTAGATGGGCACAGCACACTGGAAGCCATCAAGTCTAAACCAATTTGTGCAAGAACTGCAACTTTCAAACACAGTTTTTCCATGGACCATTTCTGAGTGGAACTTTCTTCCTGAGGGATCTTTCCAGTCCTGAATCCTTTAGCAGGACATTCCCATGAGTGAATTATGGGCGTGTACAACATTTTGGTTTGATTCGTTCAATATCGTGTTCTACTACTTCTTGTGTTACATTGTTCTCGTGTGTGTTGCAAATCCCCTGATGCAAGGGCCAAGAATGTTGCTGTGTAGTATCATTCAATAAATAAATAAATTAACCATTAAACTTATATTGTAACCTAACTGTTGATATTCTTTGACAGTGCAATTTTTATACTCGTTGCACCTGTCTCTCGAAACACTTTTTAGGCCCTGATTGAATTGAGGGAAATAAACCGAACTGGACTTGGTCATGTTGTTACAGTCTCATTCTTCATACCAGCACAGTGTTACACAAAATCAGAAAGCATCATAAAAAAAAAAAAACACTCAAGGAGAGACTCCCTAGCACTTCAACAGTGAGTGTTGAAAGTGAACTGCATGCACAAGGCGCCAATAATTACTTTTCTGAGTAGACCACGCTATTCAAATGATTTCTTGTGACTCGTGTAAACGTAGCTGCACTTACTTTTGCACAATTCATAGCATGGGGCGCTGGAAGCCGACATAAGAAGCTGACAGGAACTCGTTCCTAATCCAGGCTACCACGCAAGCAGGCAGTACACAGTCAGAAGAAGAAGCGTGCAAGACACGGACACAAGGGGAAGAATGAACAACACGAACGCCGACTAACAACTGAAGCAGAGCACAGAAGCGAAAAAGAAAGAAGACACACAACTTATCTGCGCATGCATAGTAACGGTAGCGCCACCTGTCAAACGGTTACACCGTGCCGGTCTACGCGATAGACAACTACTAAGGCATTCAATCTCTTCAATAGAGTACAACTCCGTTGTACCTGCCAAGCCTTTTCCAAATCCACCTTGAGAACATCCTGTATGCCACAAATCGATATTTTCTGTAAGCAAGAAGAAAGCATGTGAAAGCTACATTAACTATATGCCTTGCAAGTGCATGTATATTTGTGACTTTCTCGCTTGATATTAGTGCCGTTTTCTGTCGCCTTTCAGTATACTGCTTCCAAGACGGCCGGGTTTAAACACACACTTGCAAAGTGAGGGTGGCGGGTTATGCAGTCACGTTGGAGATATCCCGGCAGCATACGTTCTCCAGTGCATTTTCGGTTACCACTCAGTGCCCACAGGTACACCTGCATACATAATCACGCAGGAAGATATTTCTTGAAGGCAAGCAATTTAGCAAGCTCGCTTTGTTTTTATGCTGTTATGGACGGTCCCCGCTGTCTACCAGCCTTGCGAGGTGGCCGCGCGAATCAGCTAGTACACAGTTTGGAAGCTAGAATGACATGGCTGCACTGATCACCTGTACGCATCACTTTGGACAGACGCTCCGACGATGCTTGGTTCACTTTAGGTTATCACATTCACGCAACACTGCAACACTGCCATTCAGCGCTGCTGTGGTGTACTATAAAGAAAGTATAGCGATCTCGCACGAGTCCTCCTGCAGCTAGCACACGATGAACTTTTGCAGATTGCAATCGAGCCCGCTCTAGATCGAGTGCTGTGGCACGATGACCTTTTGTTGCGATTTTGCTCGACCTGCATAGAAATCGTGCCTCTTGGTTGTGAGTGAATGAGTGAATTCACTCATGAGTGAATTTATCAACCTACCGTATTTACTTGCGCAATTTGTGCACTTTCTTTCAAGATTTTAGAGCTCTGAAAAGGGGGTGCACAAATTATGCAGAGATTTCGCGAACACATTCGAAATAATGGGTAATGTAACGCGGGGGGCGCGTATATGGTAACTCTTCTGGATACGATCACACGTAACACACCAAAACGCTGGCGTAAGAGAATACGGCTGTTCCAGGGGTGCTTTTTGCAGTCTCTTTGTGTTAAGAGCGCAGAACGTAGGAGTTTACGATCCGCCCGCTGATGGCTGCTGAGATAGCGCGCGCGCGTGCCTGCGCTATCTCGGTAGACGAGCGAGCCCCCCCCCCCCCCGCTCCCTACTCTCTGCGTCTTTTCACGCACGTTGAAGATGGGCAGGGTGTTTCCTTGCATGTGATCCTCGCATGTGATCGCATGCGCCCTCCGAGCGATGGATGTGGGCCGGGCTCATTTTATCTCTGCTTCAGCTGTTTTTGTCGCCCCCACTCGCGTGCTTTTATTCTAGTGACGTACTTTGGGCTCCGGGGGCTTCCAGAGACAAGGTTCAGAAAAAGGGACATCGCACTCGCAGCTCCTTTTGCGTATGACTGTGCTCACCTGCGCAGCGAGAGCCAGGGCCGCATGGCTGTCCAAACTCTGTACGTGCAAGTGTGCCGGCAAGCTGGCTCGGGTGGGACGGGGAGCGCAAAATACAGTAGAACCCCGCTGTTGCGTTCCCGGCTGCTGCGTTTTCCTGGCTGTTACGTTGTTTTGGGCCAGTCCCGGCATAGCATCCATAGGATTCAATGCATTAGGGACCCCGCTGTTACGTCGCAGTGTGGGAACATTCTCACATGTTACGTCGCGAATCGGCATTCTAAGCGGCCACTGCCGACGGCAATAATAACTTTTCACGTAGCTTGACTTGGCTTGACTGTATTAGCTGCACTATGGGTGACGCCCATTATGTTTCCGGCTTCCTCCAGCAAAATTATGGCACAGCTGTGCAAACTGTTTGTGACGGAATCGCGTACAGTGATTACGTTTCCATCGATGATGCCGTTGTCACCACCGAGGTTTTCTCTGTCGACGAAATCATAGCCGAGTGTGCCGATGCGTGCACTGAAAGCGCCAGCACTGAAATAAAATTGTGTGCCGATCACCACTTCTCTCATTTTTCCATTCTTCCCGTTTCTCGGCTCTTACGTTTCCTGGCTCTTACGTTTATTTTCTACGGTCCCTTGAAAAACGTATCAGCGGGGTTTTACTGTATGCGAGGAATTTTTTTTTTGTAAAGCTGGCTAAATATTAGGGGTGTGCAAATTATGCGAGGACGCAAATTATGCGGGTAAATACGGTACATTTGCACCTGGACTGCGCTCGGCTAGATCGAAATAGCTCAAGTAGTTGACTGCGGATAAGAATTGCTATGCAGTGGGGTGCGTATTACGGCCTGAGGATTCTCTGAGAATGGCAAGTTTTCAATTGTTTTAGGGGCGAAGCTCCTCTTAGTCTAACCTTGTCACGCGTCAGGCGTCAGTCGTCAGGCGTAACCCGCGTGCCGGGAGGCACGCGCTCGCCCTCGGCGTTCGCCTCGGCGCGTGCCTCTCTCTCTCCCGGCGCGTGCCTCTGCTGTCTTGTGAGAGAGAGAGAGAGACAGAGAGAGAGCGAAAGGCGCGTGTTGGCTATGGAAACGCTCTTTCTTAGAGGAACGCTGTACCAGCTCGCAAAGAAGGAGAACGCGCCCTCACCCGCGGGAGACAACGTTGGCGCAGGCAGCGTCTCCTAGCGAGTTTCTTGATTGAGAAATAGCAACTGCTCGCGTTGGAGAAGCGTTCACCGGCAGCCCATATATATATAGGCACTGGATCTTGACTTGCAATGAAGTGCCGGTGGGAGATTTCACTTGTGCATAGTTGAACCATGAGGATTCGTAGCGTGCGTGTTAACTAAATTAATCCGGAACTCGGCACGATCTACTATGAACCTCCCGAGCTTCGCCCACTCATCATCATTCACTCCGTGGATATGCTGTAATTTTTCTTGATCAAGGCACGATGTCACGTTATTGAGAGCACCACACTCTAGAACTCACATATTTAAAGAGCTTTAACGTGATGCATTTTGTACGCAATGCACATGGCATATGCCAGTAAAATCTGAGAAATAGCATGCTGCAGCTGGGATTTCATTGCAACTGAGAGCACATGGAGCTGCTTTGGCCATAATGTTGTGCTCTTCGCTGTCTAATGCAGCACCCGCAACGCCGCACTTTACTGTTAGTGTTACGTGCCATTTCTAGCTGCTGTACTTTTCACCGAGGCCTTGAAACTGGAATGAGGTAGCTGAAATAGGCAGGCAAGTTGGGCACCAGGGTTGGAACTGTGTCAGGACCCTGGTTGGGTCCCTCTTGGTGTTTTAACCTCAGTTCCATCTGTCAGGTGTAATGCCTCAGGACACAAGCAGCACTATCGGAATTCAGAGGTTGTCAAACTGTCGAGATTTCGCTGCCAAAGCTGCCTTGGCTGTTATCTTTCAGTGCCTTAACCCTTTGAAGGTTTTTGCCGTATATGTACAGCGGCGGTTTTCTGTCCAGCATGGTCTTAGCTGTACGGGTATGATTTTGACCCTCCATTTAAAACTTCGTGCCATAATGACGATACATGCTCGCTGGGAGGTGCTGCCACCTCTTAGGACTTCCAAGAAGCGTTTGAAATTTGTCGCAACCTTCTTGCGGAGATAAACGGAACTGATCTCTAGCTTCACCGTGTCGCGCCAGTCTGCGGCAACGCCCCTTTCGCGGTTTCGGCTTCGCCAAGTGATCGCAACAGAGGCACGCGAAACTTGATTTTGATCTTTCTCGGCACTCCCTTTCAGGGACGTCAGAAGTTGATTTCTACCTTTATTGGTGCTGCCCTTAGCCTGCCTATCAGTGCCGCTAACGGCATATGCTCGCTCTCTGCAACAAAATGCTTTAGCGGTTTCGGTTTTGCCGTGTGATGGCAATGGAGGCACGCGAAACGTGATCTTTATCTTGGTCGGCACTCCCTTGCAGGGGCGGCGGAGGTTAATTTCTATCTTTATTGGCTCTGCTGTTAGCTTGTTTATCAACACCGCTCAGCTAGGTATTCTTGCTTTCCTTGTTTACTGAGTTTACGTTGAGTTCTTCAGATGCACGGCAAAGCGGCGATATCGCCAAACGCCCTGCCCATTCCCTTGACACCGACAGTGATGACTCTTCCCGACTCTGATTTTGCTCCATTCACAGAGTCTGAATCGGAAGACATGAAACAGGGTGTTTAGGCACGGGTCTTGCTTGTGAAGATTGAGCGAAAACAGCTGCGACTAAGCCTTGGCAATCGCGGAGCCAGCACGCGCGTTGGGCTGCCCAAACGTCTTCTTCCTCCGCGAGTAGCGCACCCTGTCTGTCCAAGTATAGCGTCGATATTCTTCACTACGTTCAGTTTTCTTTTTCCTTTTTTTTTTCAGTAGAGGACAGCTCATCTTCGTATTAAGAACTGCATTCAGCCAGTTCAACCTCTGCCCAAGGCAGCCGCACGCAGCGAAGATGTCATGCGTGTGCCAACACAACTGGTCGCTCTAAGAGGAGAACAGACACGCGTTTTATGTGTTTAGAGTGCGATAACACGCTGTGCATAAACCCGTGTTGCAAGGGATACCACACTCTGAAATACTATTGAATATTTTACAGTTCTGAGTGATGCTGACCCCAAAATACTGTTCCTATTTTTTTTTTACTATTTATTCCTGACTTTATGCATTTTGTACATTCAAGATCCGCAGTAAAGTAATTTGACAATCTGGGAAAGTTTTTTCGAAAAAATTCGACACTCGAAGGGTTAAAAATAGCGCAATAACTCTCCCTCCCGCACAGTTCTTGCGTAGCCGCCTGCGCAGCCCGGTGTGTAACAGTGCAGTTCAACTGCTGCTCGAGGGTCACCAAAACACTGACACCGCAAAAAATCACGAAAAATGCCATGTTCCATCAAGGCAATGAGATTCAACGTACGGAAGCATTAGCGGTGTGTGCTAGCCCCTATTGCGGCCGACGACAGCACCGCCGCTTCCTTCCGAAGGTGATGCGAGGCAGGCGCACAGTGGGAGGTGCCTCCGCTCAAGCCTCTCTAAAGGTCCTAATATACTGTAATGGCATGGTGGCTTATTGGGAGGCTGAAATTGGCGGTGTTTCTTATCTTGGTTGTCTTTATTATTTTCCGGTGGCCACGTTGGAACTATGGTACTTGGCCACACATACACAAGTGTTGTGGCGTGTGCTGCACCACATACAGAACACACGTGTACACATTCATGAGGGGCCCTCACTCCCCTCCTGCAGAAGCAGAACTTGTTGTCCACACAGGCCACGTGTATCCTGTTGGGACAAGCGTCTATCCTATGGCCGATGACACAGGTACTACCGCAAGATCTCCGGACGGGCATCGTGTTGCAGTGGCACTGAACAAAGCGTTGCTTCTTCTTGCCAATGAAGGTTACACGTGCCTTGTTTGGTGTTATAAATTTACGCACCTCGACGATGGTGTCTGACCTCCTGCATACAGTCTCTGCTGAGTGTCTCCACGTTGTGTATGTGTTGCTGTAGTGATATACTGGCCAGTATATTGCGGACTGCGATGACCCATGGCAGACATTGCCACTGTCTTGTCGCAGATGCCTGTGTAGCAGGACCTTCCCGCGCCCAGTGCTTACTGGGAAGCCCCCAGTGACTTTCTCTGCTGTATTGAGGCCCGGAGTGTGAATGACGATCTGGTTTTGCTCTCGCGAGGGAAGAACTGTCGAAGATGCAGCTCGCTGGGGCTCGAGGTACACCTTGAACTCGGTCCCATTGCAGTTCTCTGAGAAAGCATTGTGCAATGAGATGCACCCATGTGACCTTACGAGTTTGACGTAGTCATCTGGATTCTGTTTGAGGAACAGGCAAGGCTTCTGTGGTGAGAACCTTGCCTTTGCGTGCTGAAGTACGCAAAGCAGGAGACTGCTTCTTGTCGGCCGGTGTGCATGCTGGACGCTGCCTTCTTAGTGTTGGTCACTGTCGCCTGTCACCATCGCTCAAAAATTGCAGTTGGCCCTAAGGATATGGAGTAGAATACCGTTCACAGCGGCGGCATTTAGATGGAGGAGAATGCTGAGCCCCATCTACTGTATGATGTCACTGCACATTAAAGAACCCGGGGTGGTCGAAGTTACCGGAGTCCTCCGCTACAGCATGTTCATAATCATTAGGTGGCTTTGGGACGTAAAACCCGAGAAATTATTAGTATTGTCAATATTAGAAACCCTCATAACATTATGTATCAATCGATAGGTAATTACACCAGGAATGTAAATACTGCTGCATTATCATGACATTTATTATATTGTGATAACGAGCATGACAAAGTGAAAGAGGAGGTAAAAAACCGTGAAAGTGATATAACGGAGTATCAGTGGTTGTTGATGTCTACAGATAATGTTATGATGGTAATGCTAATGCTTGTAAGGTATAGTGGTTACTCAAAACGAGCATGAGTCCGAAAAAATCACGATACTAGGCAAGGAAAGATTAACACTCCAGAACCGACAGAATGCGTTCGCACGTGGATATACTCAGTGATGGGAACGCTAAAGGACGGCACGGCGGCGGTAGTCATGAGCGTGACTCTGCAAAAGTTGACTTTTGAATTCAAACATACGGCTAGGAATTCACAACGGAAACTGCATGGAATTTCTTCAGTGGAAAGGTTATGGAATTTAAAACAACTGAAATTTCATTGCTGTCTTGTTGTGCAAGCTCAATAGACTTTGAGGATTCATTGAGTTTCAGTTGATTCAAAGAGAGTCCAACAATTTGACAAGGAAAATTGAGGGTGTATATGGGTCTCAAAAATGAAAATATTAAGAAAAGTCAATATTTAAATTTGCTACATTGGCATTCAGCATGTTTTTCTGTACCAGCCCTGAGAAATACATAGTATTGCTGGGAATTCATATTTAATACATAAACTTCTCACCGGGCATGCCCCCCCCCCCCCCTTTCCTAAAGTTAAATTTTGCTCTATCTGAATGTTTGCAAAGGGAAGCAGCATGGAAAAGCTCATGCAGTTGGCTTCCCTGGAGCATTCTGAACCATTGGCTATTACAGTTTGCTGCATCGAAACAAATAAAATGCCTTTTCCACATGGTATATGGGCATGGACAGTTTTTTGCAGTTTTCTCAGAAAGCTTTTTTTGGTTGTTTGCAATTTTCCAGGAGGCATACTTATTTTTCTAATAATCCGATTTCAGTAATTTTATTTTATTGTTAGTCCTCTAAAGAGTGTAACAAACATGTGATACGGTGTTTCTAAGCCCTGGAACGTTTGTATATTTTGAGGAAATGAAAGAAACACACATTTCAACTTGGAACTTTAATCAAATCAAATCAAAATCAAAGTTTATTTCTTGCATAGAGTGGTTACAACGTGAAGGATACACAGAAGAGGGTCCCAAGGTCCGGGGACCGTACCTTGGGACCCTCTGTACAGAATGATCAGATGCAAACTACTAAATAGGCACAAAATGTAAAAAATATCTAACAAAGCAGGTGCAAAAGTTACGCAAAAGGAATACTGCGATAATAGGTGACAATAATGAAGTATTTTAGTACATAGAACTGCTTATTTATTTGTAAAATACTGGAATAAAAAAATACAAGTTCATTCTGACAATGAAAACATGCAGCGAAAGCCACCATGAATAGTAACAATGCAATTGATGTAATGTTCTTATGTGATTAAACAGGAAAAGAAAAAAAGTGCTAAAGGAACACAGTACGCGCTATCATTAATTATTGGCTCAAGAAATTAGCTTTAAGTGTTTTTTTAAACACAGTAAGAGATGACGATGTTTTGATGGGGTGAGGGAGAGAATTCCACATTTTGATAGCACGGAATAATGCTGTCATTTTGCCGTAATTCGTAAATGCTTTCGGCAGCAAGAAGTTATTTTTTTGAGCAAAACGAGTGGGGTTATTATTCTTCAAGGAATACAATGAAACAAACTCGTGGGTAAGATTCTGAATAAATCGTTAGTTGTGAGAACTTTATTTTCCGTGCATATGATATTAATGTTATTGCAACTAAAGTTTGAAATAATGCGCAGAGCTTGGTTTTGTATGTGTTGAACAGATGAGAAGTGGCACTGATATGTGTTGCCATAGGCAGCAAGGCCGTAATTAATATGGCTATGAATGAATGCATGGTAATGTGAAAGGAGAGCAGGAGTAGATAGGCAATGTCTAGCTTTTATTAAGGCTCTTAAGCCGAAAGAAGTTTTTTTCTTAACTTGAGAAATATGTTTGTGGAATTTTAGTTCTTCATCGAGATAAACACCGAGAAATGAAACACAGTCGCTAGTACAAATGAAGTGGGAGTCAAGGGTTACCCGAGGTGAAAACTGTAGTCGTCTTTGAGGAGAACGGAAAACCATGAATTTAGTTTTATTTGGATTTAAGATCAAGTGATTATTGGGACACCAGCTAACAATGTTAGCTAATGCACTATTTAATTTATTAGTTAACGATGTTAAAGATACATCCGAGTCTGAAACAGTCGTATCATCCGTGTATAACATGCATTGTGAGGGTGAAACGTGTTGGGGAAGGTCATTAATATAGAGAATGAATAATAATGGTCCCAAGATTGAGCCTTGTGGCACCCCCTGATTAATTATTTTAGTGTCTGAAAACTTGCCGGATAAATAAACTGTTAGCTTTCTGTCACACAAATAGTTTCTCAAAAAGGTTAACGCTGGACCTGTTATTCCATAGGCTTCTAATTTTTTTAGTAACATACTGTGATTAATTGTATCAAAAGCCTTGGAAAAGTCTAAGAATACGGAAGCAACAAATAGCCCTTGTCAATGGAATGTTTAATGTAGTCAGTTAGTGAAATTACCGCCAAGTCGGTTGAAGTACCTGAACGGAAACAGAATTGGCAGTCGTTCAAGAGATTAAATTTTTTTTAGGTAACTATTCAGGCGACTAACAAACAGTTTCTCAATTATGGAGGATAAAATAGAAATAGGTCGGTAATTAGAAATAATTGACCTATCCCCTTTCTTAAAAATAGGTATAACGTTTGTGTTCTTAAGGGTAATTGGAAAAAATCCAGTTTTAAAAATACTGTTAATTATACTGGCCAGTGTTTAAGAGATTAAATGACCTACCATTTTTAAGTGGCGAGCATGGATGTCATCTAATCCGGGCGAGGTATCTTTAAGGTTCTTAATCGCGGTGAAAACTTCGTCTGGTGTTACAGGAAAAAGAAAAAATGAAAAATTAACTCGGTTCATGCTACATTCAGCTTCCCTGTGCTCCTGGTTGTAAATTTCATGAAAGAAGTCACTGAAAGCATTTGCAATTTCAATCGCATCATGGTGTGTACAATCATTATATTTAATTTTAAAAATTGAAGTCTGATATGTTGTCCTGTTAAGGAATGAATTTAGCAACTCCCATTTCTTTTTAGAATTGTTCTGACGACTTAGGAATTCCTTTTCGTAATAACTTCTCTTAGCTTTCTTCAATAATGAATTTAAGATGTTGGAATATTTTTCGTATCTTGATGCCAAATTGAGAATCCTTTGTAACTTTGGGTAAAATTGAGGTAGAAACACGAAACAATGCTTCTTGCACCTTTAACTGCCACTACCGAGATATCTCGGTAGTGGCAGTATACTCCTGCAAAGTATACTGCCGGAACACTAGTACAGTCCACTCTCGCTACAATGGATCCTCATAATCCGGGAAAAAAATGCGTTTTATCCGAAGTCCATAATATCCAGACACCGAATGGAAGAGGGTGGTGTAAGGCGCCCGTGTGTTTATAGTTGCTCAGCTCCGTGGTTTAGTCCTTTTTAAATACCTGCTGCCGAATGGCACGGCTATGACCAACAGTGGTTTTTTATAACTGTAGCACGTTCTACTTTCATCAGCAAGTGCAGCTGTACTAAGTGCAGGAAGGCCTGGTGGGTGGCTGCCGAACGCATGTAAACATTAACGAGGCTCAGTCCAAAAGCTACTTATCTAACAGCTTGCCGTCACAAAGCCGGTCATGTTACAAAAAAGAACTGGTTCCAGCTGGGGCTCGTTCTTATTGTCGATCAGTGTCACAAATTCATTTTTCGCGCGGATGCATTTCTGCCTTGGCTAATCCAAGACCGTTGCTAAGCGGAATTAGGGCGCGCATTCATACCAACGCACCTCGCGCGTAAAAACTTATTCATTACAACTTCTCAGTGGAACTCGCCGGTATTTGGGCTGGGAGCTCCGGAACGCCTCACTTCCATAACATTGGTTGCGATGCCTAATGAAGCGATTGCGGAGAGAACGACGAACATCCAAGGTAGAAAAAAACGAACAAAGAAAAGCTTTTTATTCACACCTAACTCGAAAAGAACTTCCTTATCAGTGACTGTCGGCCCCCTTAGGTCGCTTCACGGAGCCTGAAGCGCTTGAGAGTAAAGTTCCAACAACGATTGTTTGCCGGCGATACCTTTGTTGTGCACGATAGATCTAACGGTCTGCCTCGATAGTCCCATCGCTTTGGCAACATCCGCCTGCTTTTCTCCGCATGCAACTGCACTCACAATTTTCATTTTATTGCCGAGCGAAATTTGCTTCCGTTTTCTTTAGGCCATTGTCTCAGTACTTGCTCTCAGTGTCGCACAACCAATTCCCATGGAACACAACGACAAAATGGCGTTTGTTATGCTACAGTGCCTAGAAATGTACTAGGCACTATAGTTATGCTCTCAGGCTGTCTTGGCTAGAGGCTCGGCTCGGCTTGGCCAGATGGGCACCAACGTTGCCAGCCGCAGTTTAAAATTCTTGCTTAAAGCGCCGGCGTGGTAAAGTATGCTGTCAGTCCGCGTCGACAGGGCAAAAGTCCGTTGTATGCGCCACTTTGGCAAAAAATTGCCATTAATTTTGTCCACTGTAGCCGATTGTCCGTTGTAGCGGGGTCCGTTCAAAGCGAAGTTGGCTGCATTGATAAAATACATGGATGAAACCTAGGTTAAAATATGGTCCATTATATCCGAAAGTCTGTTGTACGCGGGTCCGCTATAACGAGCGTAGACTGTATACTCCTGTATACTCCTGTAGAGTATACTCGTGTTGCTTGTTAAACTCACTTCGTGCCACTCCCGAGGCAACTTGAGTGAAAAAAGAAAAAAAAAAAAGGTGTACAGGTTGGTTTTGGCTGACTATACCCCCTGGCAATAATTGGGTCTGTGACCGAGGGCCTTCTTCAACACTCTAAATGGGCATTGTTTGGAGGAGAGGGAGAGAAAGCTCTTTATTGAAAAACAGAGAATTCTGCCTGCGTAGAAATGGGCGCCTACATGCTACTGTGCATGGCAAGGGGGATTGGGGATTAAAGGTCCTAGAAGTAGGAGGGCAGAAAAGAAAGAGATTTGTACAGGTCATTGCAGGAAATATATCAGTTTGGAGGAGGGAACACACAGAAGAAGCCCGTCACCATAAGACCTGTGGTAGTACCGTATGTCCACAAAGTTGCGCACCATGTGAGGAAAGTGGCGAACAGGTATGGTGTGCCTGTGGTTTTTTCTGCCCCAAATAAGCTTGCCCAACTTTGTTCACGTGTTTCACAAAAAGGTGTGAAGAGAGGGTGTAAAAGAAGCATAGCACGTCATACACCAAATGAACTACTAGTCTGGTGTACGAAATCCCAATGGCCAGCGCGGTTAACATAGGCCAGACAGGTCGGTGTTTCAATGACCGAGCAGCAGAGCACGTGCGTGCAGTTAAGAATGGAGGAACAAATATGGCTGACCATTGGGCAAGTTGTAGTGCTTGTGAGGCAAGATGGAAAGAGACAAGAATTCTAGGCAGGGGACTTGATGAGACCGCTCGTGAATTATTAGAGGCATTTCATACTGTTAGAAAATGTCATAGATGCATTAGTGACACATCTGTCAATGTTAGAAAACTAGAGATAAAATTTCTGAAGTGTTTTGATGTATCTTGATGTCAGATGACTGTGACAGTGTACTTGTCAGACTGAGCATGCGTCTGTGTGTGTATATATTTGTTGGCGCAGCCACAAAGAAATTCAGATGAAAGTGAGTGTGTCTTCTTCTCTCCATGAGTGTTGTTCATGCGCTTGTATTTCCCTAGATAACAGTTATGCACCATCTTGCTCGACATCGTTTTGTTAAACTACATTGCACTTTTCAGACAACTTGAATTTCGGTATTCAGTTATAATAACGAGGGTAGACTTCAGGTAGCCAACATGTGGAAGAAGCTTGCTATACAGTCATGTAAAGGTGGCATCTTCGGTTGAGTGCCATAAAATTCGCTGTTTTGAACATGTTTTGCGTACGTTGATGCAGTGAACTCTTTTGTGTCCCAGGGGTGTTCCAGCAGTGGTGGATTTTGCTGCCATGCGCGATGCTGTGCAGCGGTTGGGAGGTGACCCCTGCAGGATCAACCCGCTGTGCCCCTCGGACTTGGTGGTGGACCACTCCATCCAAGTGGACTTCTCTCGCATGTGAGGGGCACGCCTTGGTTGGATGCACGCACATGACGTGCTTGTGGTGTCTTGCGAGTGCTGTTTGTAAAAGCCCCGTGCAAAGATTGCATGAGTGCGGGGGCTAGCCAATGAATGGCACCTGTTTCCAGCCTCTTGTGCCAGGCGCCCAACCCGGGGGGAGGAGGACGGCCATCACGCCTGCACCACACGGTCTGCCCTTTTCATCGGCTCCCGGCTGTCGGGTGCGTCTCCGGCCGCATAGGTTCGCCCTCATGGTGAGTCCCATAAGGGCACACATGACGACCGCACATTTCAAAGGTGCCACCTGTAGGCCTATTTTGGAATCGATATCTCTTTCGCTCTCATCAGGACACGGCCGCGTTTTTGTTCTTGCATTGGTGCAAGTATGCGGTGCCCTTCATTTCAAAGGTAAGACATCTGATGCACCTTTACGTTCTGGGATGCACAGGGAAAGGACTGTCAAAAGTCCTTCGTCGATTTCCTGTGTTTTATCGCAATAGCGAATGCATCATTTTAAGTGCACAAGCTTGCAGTGCTTCTGCTGAGAAGTCAGCTGATAGATGTAAAACATAAGATTTCAATCTTCGTGGTCACCCCTTCTCTATGAAAGGGACACCGGCAGCACTGGTTACTGGGTTTTTGCAATACTTATTTAAAAATGAACATTACTCTGCGTCGTGAAAGAACGCTACCAAACGTGTGTGAAACACTATTTGAAGTAATAAATTTTTGCTTTTAAGCAAGGTAATTAAACCTCTGTGGGTATTTTCTGGTTTTCCTTACACTTGGAGATTGACAGTAATTGTCAAGGATAGCACCATCGGTAATATTTTACGACTGGGCCAATTTAAAAGTATTCCTTTTTTTAGGGGTTTAAGCACGCTTGTTGTCATCATTTTAAGGAACCATCTTCACGCCCCTTAAGTTGTCCCTAGTTCTAGCTCCTGAAGTCCAGTCACGCAGGACGTAGACCTGCCCTCGAGGCCATGTAGGCCATGTTTTGTGGCCGCCTCAGCCACTTAGCGCAAGACGTGGTGCAGTCGTTGACGCACGCAGTGTCGTGGCCCTTGATGCATGGTGCAGCGGTAGTTGGCACCCTGCGCTGGGCGCCACAGCCGACGTGGTGCTGGGTGATGCAGCTGTGACCTCAGCGACTCGAACCGAGACAGAACGACAAGATCGAGAAAAGCAATGTTGCATCCGTTGCATTGACTACCAACGAGATGAGGCCAACAAGGCTTGCAAGGCTGGGAAAAAGAACAAAGAAAAAACTAGCCGGAACCGGAAAAGGCTGATGCTCAGGGCAACGCATCTGCGAGAGGTTCCAGTTTCGGTTCCGTTTACACGGTCAAGCGGAAATTTTAGTTCCGATGACAAGTTTTTTACCTTATCTGAATACAAAACCAACCAACTTATGGGCTACTGTTCTATTTAAGCGGCAATTCCGTTCAAGTGATTTCCATTTATCCTGATTCTGCTGTATCTGCCGTTTTATTAAGGGCTTTGGACACCTAGCCTATCCACTGACGTCCCTTCTCCACAAAGATGCACCCTTCGCATGTACTACTAAGTGTGAATCCGCGTTCAGTGAACTCATATTCTTACCTCCCTTCCTATTTTGCGTCATTTTGACCTTGGGGCACCCAGCGAGCTCCACACAGATGCTAGTGGCGTGGGCGGTGGAGCAGTACTTGTACAGATCCACAACAGACATCGACAAGTCATCGCCTATGCAAGCCGTGTATTTACAAAAGTAGAACGAAACTACACCATCACTGAACTGGAATGTCAGGCGGTCGTGTTCGCTGCCTGGAAGTTTCGGCCATACCTGTGTGGTCACTATTCCAAGATAGTAACCGGCCACCGTTCACTTCGTTGGTTCGACTGCACGACCCAACTTGCTGTCCAGCTCGCTGGTCCTTGCAGCGTCAGGAATACGACTTGTCCATCACGTACAAGGGTGGTCGATGTCATACCGATGCCGACTGTTTATCTCGACTTCCTTCGGCAAACATGAGGGATGGCGACGATGACCTGGTCATATCTTTTGACAATCTCAGTGGAGTTTCCTGATGTTGCAGCCTTCAACCTGCAATACCTTCGTGGTGGTCCTGGACCGTGTGCGCGTTCTCTTCCCCCGCTGCGGTCAACGACTCTTGGATGCTTACCCCCGTTTCATCCGTACCCGACTCGCGCTCCTCTAGCCTTGCGGTAACCATGTCGCACTTCTCTGACTATACTGAGACAATAGAGAGTTTTAGCAGCGCCAGTTTACCGTACGGCAACGGCAGTGACGGTAATACCGTACCGTCATGGTAGGCACGCGGCTATTTTAGTCGGAAAGACCTACACTAGTTGCTCGGTAAGTACGGAAATGTCGTCGAATGATAAAACTTGCTGGTAAAGCCTTCAGAAGCTCAATTTTCTACGTGCTAGCTACGACTGTACGGCATTACCGTACTTACCGTACGGCAAACCGCCGCTGCTAAAACTCTCTAATCTTCTGACTCGCCTGAATTTCTCGAATCTGGCTAATTTTTACCTCATGTTCGCTAATTTCAGCTGGCTGCACTGCTGGAAAATTTTGACAGGATGTCTCCTCCTCATTCCTAACCGACGGCCCTCATTCTGCCTGATATAACTGTTCCTTTAGCCGAGCTACCATTGCTTCATGTTCTCTCTCCTGTTCTCTTTGCACATCTTCAAAAAACCTCAACGCGTCATTTCTGAGAGGCGTGGAGAAGCACGTGTCCACGGCACATGCTTTCTCGCACCTCTCGCTCATCGCTCCTTTACGCAGTGTGGCTCGTGCGTCGGCCTCTTTTACTCATGACAGCCTCTCAGCCGTGCACGCTACATGACGGCCGAGATTGCATCGCGGCAATCTCGGAGACCATGCCCCGATCATGCTTAGGCTCAGCTGTGCCAGCATGCGCAGCACGTATGGCAGCACGCATGGCAGCACATGTGAGGGAACTGCGATAACACAGAGGAATGCGGCACTGCGAGTAAATGATGTTACCGCCGCTTGCAAGCAGCTACGCCCGCCAACGTGCGGCAGTTTTATCGGGTCGCAGGAGATGTGAATCGGCGCGCCGAACGTTTTCAAGACACCGCGGATCAAGTGAAGCGGGAAAGCCACAGCGCGGCCGTTCGAGGGACTGCAGGGGTTCAAAGTATGCGGTGCGCTGATTATGCGAGTGCGTGCATTACGCTTGTACAACATTTGGTTTCGTGAATGTGAGAAGGTTGATTACTGAGGACTGTTTTTCGTGTCACGAAGAACATCGGTGCGTGCTACAATCTATGTTTCACTTTTTTTTATTTTTGTCCCAAGAAATGGTTATGCGTTACAATCGAGGGCGCGGTAGAATTTAGTGAATCTCCCGGATTTCGTTTCTGCAAATTTGGCAGGTATGATTTCGGTGCACGCGGTTTCCGAACCCTCTGACTACCGCTGTGATGCCACGGGCAAGATTGAGGCATAAAAGTTTCTTTGTTCTACCAGCTCAGGTCAGTTATATTCTTTCGATTTCACGACACGAAATTTTTGCTTCAACGAAATTTTTTCTGCGCATTATCAATTTCGTTGTAGCGTCAGTTGACTGTACTTCTGTGTCTCAAATTATGCTGGTTGCTCGCACATTATAAAGTCAATTTCATTCTTTGTTTCCCTGTTAGGACTCTTCCATGTCCACTTCCTATTACGGTTCTTAAAGAAAGTATTCATTATTTGGAGTCGGTTTCTTTGCAAACTGTACTAGCATCTTTCCGCGGGTGTTCCTATGACCGCCACCGTAGTTGCCACTCGCTTGTTCTGCACTTTTCTGTGTTCCTACTTTTGCATTGAAATCTCCCGCGAATATTGTGTATTGTGTCCTTGTTCTTTTAATTGCTATTTCGATATCCTCGTAAAACTGTTCTAACTGCTTGTCATCGTAGCTCGTTGTTGGTGCGTATCCCTGGATTACCTTAAGCTTATATCGCTTATTTAGTTTTATGACGGCGCATGCTACCCTTTCATTAATGCTGTAGAATTCGGCCACGTTGATCACTATATCTTTGTGAATAGAAACTCAAGAAACACCAAAGACTTAATTACCATGTAGTTAGTACTTTCTTTGGGTTTCTAATTCACAAACAAAGTACTAACTACGTGGTAATAAGTCTTTGTAGCAATATTGACCATTCTGTTCCGGCAATTTGGTTTGCACATATTGTTTGAAAACTGCCATGTCATGCTGTTTCTATTACTAAAGAAAAAAAGGATATACGGCCGGGCCTCATTATACTAATTAAAACTCACTAATTATTCTATGCAATTGCTCTGCTAAATAGACAGCACTATGATATGTTCAAATAAGAATGCACATAGAGGTCTCAGCAAACTATAGATATGTGAGAACAAGCACACATGCACAGAATACCAAGGCTTCTACAGAGTTTGAGCTCTCTGAAGATGGTATTACATCATTGCTACGGAAGATAAACATCCACTCGGCTACCGGTCCTGACTTTATTTCAAATTTTGTTTTAAAGAACTGTGCTTTGTCTGTCGCCCCTTTCTTAACACTGTTATTTAAAATATCCCTTGAAGTAGGTTCTCTACCTTCAGACTGGAAAACTGCAAATGTTATTCCGATTCACAAAAGTGGTTTAAAACAAGAACGTGCAACTACAGGCCAATTTCACTCACAAGCGTTGCTTGCAAAACATAAGAACACATTATTTATACGAATTTAATGGCACACCTTCAAGAGAATAGCTTCTTTATCCCAACGCAACATGGCTTCAGGGCTGGCTTTTCTTGGGACGCACAGCTGATAGAATTTTGTATGACATCGCAGCATTTATTAACTCGGGTCTGCAGGTTGACTGCATCTTTTTAGACTTTCAGAAAGCATTCGATACCGTATCTCACACCCTGTTACTACAAAAGTTGTCCTAGCTCAATTTGCCAAATACCCTCCTGAAGTGGTTGGAAGCATACCTGTTAGAGAGAAACCAGTGCGTAATAATTGGAGGTGTTAACTCTTCTGATGTCTCAGTATTATCAAGTGTGCCACAGGGGTCCATCTTAGGGCCTCTGCTTTTTCTAACATTTACAATGATTTAACTGAACACTTGTCTTGCCGTATGAGGCTGTATGCAGATGATTGCTGCATTTACCATGAAATTTCACATGAATCAGGCAGTGAACAGCTACAAAGTGATCTGGACAAAGTCATGTCTTGGTGTTCAACGTGGAACATGACACTCAACCTGTCCAAATGCAACCTCTTAAGATTCACGAATAAAAAGCACCCCCTGATGGCAAGCTATGTCATGAACACAACACAGCTGTCCCTTGTGACAGAATATAAGTACCTAGGAGTCATTTTTTCCAGCAATCTGACTTGGAATGTGCATATTGATTACATCGTAAGAAAGGCCAGCAACACATTAAACTTCCTGAGGCGTAACTTTAAACGCGCATCGGCCAGCCTGAAAGAAACCCTGTACATGTCGAATGTACGCCCACTTTTGGAGTACGCATGCAGCACTTGGGACCCTTTCACTAAGTGGAACATCGATGCTCTAGAGCATGTGCAGCTGAGAGCGGCCCGTTTCTTCACAGGTAATTATGACTTTTCTAAAAGATATTTTGAAATCAGGAATACTTTAGGATGGCCTGTTTTTGAAGACAGACACAAATTCTTGCGCTTATGTCTGTTTCACAAAATTTTCCATGGTTTAACCGGTCTTCACAAAGAAAACTACATATTGAGGCCTACGTACATATATGCTCGCACTGATCACACACTAAAGGTGCGCAAGTTCGCTGCCAGAATGAAGCTTTTTAAACATCCATTTTTTCCGTGATCAATTCGGGAATGGAACAAACTACCTGAAGAAATTGTAGCCGTGTCCAGGGAAACAATTGCCACTACGCTTCAGTCACATTTTATCGTAGCCTTATTATACTTTCATTTGTTCCTTCTAGCGGTCTACGCTTGAGATTTTTTTTTTCTCGATCTCTGCCTGTATATATCTGTGTGTGTGTGTATGTGTGTATAATTGTGTACTTGTATTTATTATATGTATATACACATATTTCGGGGTTGTATTTTCACACACGTCAATGTCAATTATGTGTCACGCATCATTGCTTTATTATGTAGCTGTATTTCTTTTATGTACACCGCAGTATTAATGGTTCGTCGCCATGCTGCATTTTTCTGAAATGTATTACTTTTTTGTATATGTATCTTAAATGTAATTATCTCCCCCGTACACTAATGCCCCACGTGGGCGCTGTAGGTGCTGTAAATAAATAAATAAATAAATAAATAAATAAACGCCAAGAGCAACCTCAAAGGTGGTGTGAAGAAGTAGGCCTCTCTGTCCAGCCGCATTGTCAATGCTCGGCTCGCGCTCCTGGCTGTTAGCGTTTCTCTGAGACAGTGCTTTGGGCTGCCTCGCTGCTTGCGGTCGTTGTAACATCGAGCCGCTAATAAACCTCTTCTCAATTGGTGGAGGTGCTGGAGTTCCCCGCCACTTGAACAACCTGGAGCTATGGACACGAACGCTCCCACGTGCCATGACCGACTGTCACTGATCTCGGGGGCGTATGCAGAGCGTGGGAGGAAGACATGTTTGATGACGATAGCGTTTTTGGCACGGCAAACCAATTTGATACGCAGCACGGCAAACCAAAAATGAACAAAATATACACAGACAGAAAACTAATACAGGAAATGAAGTACTAATCAAAACCAAACTTCCTTAAGTGACAATACTTTTGAATTCTCAATTTGGCACTGCTCTTAGTCCTAAGTAAGGCCACACTGACTCCGCCAACGCTGTCGCGATGAACAAATGGACCGATCTTACTAGAATTGGTGCTGTCCTTTTCGCTGCAAAGTCCGATGTTGGTCTAGAAATCCTTTTGGCCGTCTACAGGTTGTCGCTGGCCTCCTTTACATCGGCTGGAAGGTACCGCTTGCTTCCGTAGCCATCGCCCGGTCTCAGCTGCTGACGTGGCATGTCCTTCGAGGGTTAGGCCTAGCCTAAGGCCTAACTAAGAGTACGGTCCCCTGCTCGAAGTGGCGACGTGTCGTACTGGTGAATTGCTGCTGGCCGACCTTCAAAGGGGGATTGCTGGTGGTGTGCCCGGGACTGTTAGCTGCAGCACGTCCGAGGAGCCTCGCCCGAAATTCTTCAAGTTCCACGGCCATGCCAAGGAGTGCACTTGAATAACAACCATTACAGCTAGTAGCTACTACAATTATAATGTGTTCCTTACGCCTGAATAACAGCTTTGCGTGACATCATGACACAAATTACGCAAAGAGTAAGCTATGAGGATCTGCATTCAGTATATGCTTAACCGTATTTTCCAGTGTATAAGACGTGATTTTTTTTTCAAAATTTGCGGAGGTGCATCTTATACAACGGTGCATCTTATACGTACTTTTTTTAGGGGCGAAGCTCCTTAGGGTGTGGGTCGTTCCCTCCTCTGTCGTAGTAGTAGTAGTAGTAGTCGAAGTATGTATGTAGCCACCTCGCGCCGCCGGGAGGCGCGCGCTCGCTCTCGGCGTGCGCCCTCTCATTCTTCCATCTGCTGCCTTGTGAGAGAGAGAGACAGAGAGAGAGAGAAAGCAAAAGGCGCGTGTTGACTATGGAAACGCTCTTTCTTCGATGAACGCTGTACCAGCTCGCAAAGAAGGAGAACGTGCCCTCACCCGCGAGAGACAACGTTGGCGCAGGCAGCGTCTTATAGCAAGTTTCTTGATTGAAAAATACCGACTGCTCACGCTGGAGAACCATTCACCGGCCACCCATACATATATATATATATGTATATATATATATATATATATATATATATATATATATATATATATATATATATATATATAGGCACTGGATCTTGACTTGCAATGGAGAGCCGGTGGGAGATTTCACTTGTGCGTAGTTGAACCATAAGGATTCGTAGCGTGCGCGTTAACTAAATTAATCCGGTACTCGGCATGATCTACGGTGAACATCCGGAGCTTCGCCCACTCATCATCATTCACTCCGTGGATATGCTGTGAATTTTTTTGTAGTTCTTTTGGGAGGAACTCATGTGGATGCTGATGAGTCTTTTTTTTAACGACTAGAGCAGTCTGACGCAAATGATGCGTCATAATTATAATAACGAAGACTCAATGCGCCAGTACTACAGTTCCACAACAAAACCAAAGTACATAAAACGGAAAAATAAAAAAAAAGTATGTCGTCATGCGAATTCTCAGCTCACTGAAGCTGCGCGAGTTTCGGAGGCTGCACCATAGTGAGCTGTACTAGGTTAGTGAAATCGGCATAAGATGGCGATAGGTGCGTGACGGGTTCGGCTCGGCTTCGGCCGCCACGCCGGCCGTGCTGTCGTTCAGCGAGTTGGGCTAGTCGCCATTTGCAACTTCATTTGTTCGGTTGGTCCGCGCTGAGCGTATTTCTCTAACATATCCGGAGAGCCTTGAAACTGTGGTTCACTGAGATGTCCAACGGCTGAAGCATTTTTGTCATCCCGCCTGGGATAACCGCAGCGGTGCAGTTTTTTGCCTTGATGCGCTTCAAAGTGAGCTCCGTTATATGTGCCCACGTGCTATCCAAGACCAGGAGGCTCTTCTTCGCATGAAAGAAACCGTCCGGTCACTTAGAAAAGCATTTTTCGGGCCACTTGCCCATTATCTCTTCGTCCATCCAGCCTTTCACGTTCGTTTCTATGACGATGCCAGGCGGGAAGGGCTCTTTCGGCATCGTCTTCAGCTTGAATATTATCATTGGCGGAAGTTTTTACCCATCGGCGCAACATGCGAGCACAACCGTGAAGTGCGCTTTTTCGTGGCCGGTAGTTTTGATGGTGACGGACTTGTCACCTTTCGGTGCCACACTCCTTTCCATCGGAATGTCAAACGTAAGTGGCACCTCGTCCATATTTATTATATGGCTGCTGCCGATGCCGTCGTCTTCAATGGCTTTCGTAACGAAAGCCTGGAACCTTTCAAGCTTGTCCTTGAAGTCTGCTGGCAGATTCTGGCACATGCTTGTGCAGGCCCTCATCGCCCACGCTTTTCGGCGCATAAATCTGGAGCACCAGGACGGCCCGCCAACAAAATCAACGGCGCCCATCTCCTTAGGTAGCGCCTGCGCTTTGAGGCGCAGCTGCACCATTGACGTCGCCCTACCTTGGGCATGTTGCTCCAGTATCCATGAGTGCAGATGTCCCTCAAGGACTGGCCATCGTGATTTCTTGCCGTGGTCAGCTTTCTTGTCACTCTTCATGGCCCGAAGCTTAGCAGTTGACTGTCGCCATGTGCGGATCATCTTCTCGGTGACATCGAAATGACGGCCTGCTTCCCGTAGTCCTCTGCATACTTCACGGCTGTAGGCTAAGCGCGTCGGAGGACGAGGACTTCGAGGGCTTCGACGAATAAAATGTTTTTCCTGCAGCCATGCGGAACGTTTCAGTGGGTGTGCATTATTTTTTCTCGCAAGTTTGGTGTAGTATAAGTTTTCTTACGGACTAGCGCTCAGAAACGTAAGTATGGCATTTTACAATGCTCGCTCAACCCCACGTGATGAAGTTTCTTTGTGGGAAGTGAGTGAATATAGGTGTGTCTTATACGCCGGTGCGTCTTATATATTAATTTTTTGCATGGGACCTTGCAAAAATTGGGGGTGCGTCTTATACAAAGGTGCGTCTTATACATCGGAAAATATGGTACTTGCCTAAATTCATGTCTGATCACCGGTAGAATGTGTGCTGCTCTAAACTAGAGCCATTGAGAAGAGGTTTATTGGCGGCTCGATGTTACAGCGACCGCAAGCAGCGAGGCAGCCCAAAGCACTGTCTCAGAGAAATGCTAACAGCCAGGAGCGCGAGCCAAGCATTGACAATGCGGCTGGACAGAGAGGCACTACTTCTTCACACCACCTTTGAGGTTGCTCTTGGTGTTTGTTTGTTTATTTATTTATTTATTTATTTATTTATTTACAGCACCTACAGCGCCCACGTGGGGCATTAGTGTAGGGGGGAGATAATTACATTTAAGATGCATATACAAAAACGTAATACATTTCAGAAAAATGCAGACATGCCGTCCACCGTGGGCTCATTGAGCGAAGCTGAAGATTCGGGCAAGGTGGTGAACCTTGGACCCAGGGGAGCGGCGGGGTCGAGGCGCTGTGAGCAGTGGCAAGCTCCGGTCAGAAGCAGGGGAAGTGTTCCTGAAGCTCCTTGGTGTGAAAATATTCCTTGACACTGAGTGGGCCGGCCATCGAGCACCAGGCTGTCCATCCAAGCGCTCGGGATCAACAGCGAGATGTTCATACTGAGATGATAGGTGGCATTCGCAGAACCGTACATTGTGTCTAGGCACATCACATTTATAACACACTGGTGAAGGTGAAGGTGGTTGATGCATAAGTGGGTCTTCGCGGCAGGATGGTATATCCTAATACGGGTCAAAGCCAACACCTTCGACCTCTGCGCCATGACCACTTGGCGGTTGTCCGTAATGGCGGGTGAAATGAAGGCATGGTTGGTAGTCGGGTGTCACCCATGATGGTGCCATTGCTCACGGCTCTTCCGTGTAGTACCCATCGTCCACAGCATTCACCTACTGCAGTTCTGGTCTTGAGGATGATGCATTCCATGGTGCGCAGGCAACCGCAACATGTGGTGCAGATGAAGCCAGTTCATCAGGTAGAAGTAGCTCTTTGCGAATGGTTTGGTGAATAGTTGAAGCCAGGTCTGGTGACATGTTCATATCTACAGTTGCCACCATAGTTATGTTATCTAAACAACCAAATTTGGTTGTCATATGGCACATATTTAACTTTCAAAGGTCCGGCAATGTCATATTACATCAGACACAGAGTACAAGTTATCCTTGCCAATGAAGAAATTGTACACGTCCTCAGCAATTCCATTGAGTAGATTACCGACTTTTGTCTTCTGACATATGTGGGTCCACCATTTTGCACAGCCTGAAGATCTCTTCAATGTAAGCGGTGCAAGTCTCACCAGCAAGTTGTGCCCTTTGGGTGAGTGTCAACTCTGCACGCTTTTTCTTAGTGGTGGCATCATTGAAGCAGTTCTTGAGCTCTTAGTCCACATTGTTAGGGTGTCCTTGTGATTCTCGTACCAGACGAGTGCGGTATGTTAGCGCGGTTTGTTAGCCAGGTGTTATGGTCCCACTTATTGCTTTCGCTCACTCATTCGTAATGGGTCAGGCACTTCTTGACGTCCTCCCCAGATTTGCCTCCATAGGGGCATGGCTCCCTGTAAGGCAACAGAGGACCAGCAGGTGTCAAAGCCATAGCGTCAGCGTTGGTTGACACGCCGGATGATAGGTCGCAGGATTGAATCCTGGCTGTTGTGGCTGCATTTCGATGGAGGCAAAATGTTGAGGCCCGTCTACTGTGCGACGTCAGTGCATGTTAAAGAACGTCAGCTGGTCAAAATTTCCATAGCCCTGGACTACAGCATCTCTCATAATCATAGCTGGTTTTGGGATGTAAAACCCCAGAAACCAACGCCGGATGATGATAGTGGAAGACTCACGAGGCAACGACTGTGGCAAAGACTTGGTGAAACAGCTTCCATGGTCGGACAGACTACCCAGCGTCTCCACCGCAATGTTATGAGGTGGGAATCGTGTATTTAAACAGGCTTAGTGGCCAAGCACAGGATGGGGTTAGTCCACGGAAGCAACAACGTCCTCATTCTCTTCTACCATCCTGAACCACTTCCCTCGAGAAGCACCGTTGCAATATGTTGCTGCCACAACACATGACAACATATGCTCCCCTTAGTTTATCACCTTTGTTGGTTCAAATTTCCCCGCCATGGTGGTCTAGTGGCTAAGGTACTCGGCTGCAGATCCGAGGGTCGCGGGATCGAATCCCGGCCGCGGCGGCTGCATTTCGATGGAGGCGAAATGTTGAGGCCCGTGTGCTGTGCGATGTCAGTGCACGTAAAGAACCCCAGGTGGTCGAAATTTCCGGAGCCCTCCACTACGGCGTCTCTCATAATCAGAACTGGTTTTGGGACGTAAAACCCCACACAAAACAGTTCAAATTTCGTTTAATTTGAACTTGGCAGGCATTCCCGTGTATTTGAATTAATGAGCTTTTACTGTACACTTTATCCAAGCTTCAGCAGACGGTCTTCTGAGAGGATAAATGTGGTAACTGATACGTGTGACAAAGTATGAAAACAAACTGCCAGTGCCGCCCGGTACCCACTGTATTTTTGTAGCGTTAGCTACACTGGCCGAGCTGGAGCAGTTTCGCGTTTGCATCCGAGAGCCATGCTGCGCATGTGTGAGGAGCAGTGATGTCACACAGCTGGCACACCGGAGCCGCTGCCGCGCGCGCCTTGCCGAACTGCAGCATTCCAGAGGAGTGACGTCATAACCGCAGCAGACGCACTGGCGCCGCAGGCATGCGCCGCCTCCGTCGCCCTCTGACACTGCACCGGAGTCACTTGTAGTGCCTCTTCAATTGGGCGCATGCAGTGGGGGTGGGTATACATACAGCGGCAAAGAAAAAAGGAAGGACAGGGCGGTTAGACCGGCTGGCTGACGTGTGGTATAGCCATGGAGAGGGAGAGAACCGTCTTTGTGGCAATAGAGAAGCAACCTGGCGTTGAGGCATAATCCGTATACCGTGTGCGTGTCATTGAAGTAGCAGTAAGCATGATAATGAAGCTTATCCTAGACAACCAGCAAAGCTAAGAATAATCAGCTGAACCTTAGCTAATGCTACGTATGTCCTGGCATAGCCGATCTAAGCCACTGCAAATTTTTCTTAGTAAAGGGTAGAGGAGTGCTTAGCAGGGAAGGTGCTCAGTTGGGTTTCGAGAAAAAAAAAAAAATGACGCTCGACGAGGTTCCCTCAACCGCTGTCTCTCTCCGCAGCTTTCTTTTACGAGGAAAGGCAGTATAGAGGGGAGAATACGTTCCTGAGGTGGAACAACATGACTGTCGAGTAACCTTAAGTGCCTGTGTGCTGTGTATCGGTTTTCCAAGCACATTTAAGTTTATTTGCTTTAATCTTATGGCCACCAAGCAGCGATTGAGGGGCATGGAGAATAACGTTGACGGGCACGATGGACAGTGCTGCAAGTGGCACCAAGGGCCTGATGCAGCTGGCAATGAAAGTGCCAATGGACAGCTGAAGCTCAACCGCAAATATTTAAAGCTACCGATCACACATATTCACATTAAAGACAACCATTAAAACAGTTCAGTGAGAAACAGAGGCCATAATTTTAACACAAAAGTGTTTTATGCCAGCGCTAACCAAGATATCACTTACATACTAACGTCACGGAAGTGGAAATATGAAAAAAATGGACACACATTTACCGTGAAAAGTAACACCCGCTCGGACTAGAACCCACAATCACCAGAGTTGTGACCATAAGAGCTGGGAGCGCTACTGATCCCACCACCAACACTTTGGAAACTGCCATGTCTCCAACCGGGAACACCCGCTTCACGGAAAGCTCCAAGGACGCGCAGGCCGGCCCCCCCGGCTCCCCCTCTTGCTTTTGGCGGACTCCCGTCGCCTGCTTCTTGCGCCGCTCTCCCCAGTCTGGCTCCGAAGACGACAGTCGAACGTGTGCGCTCGGACAAAACAGACCGCTCGCGCTGGCTGGAAAAAGGTGCTTACGGCTCAAGTAATAAACAAGTTTTTCTTCCCACGTATGCCTGTTATTCCGGCTACCGTGGACATAACAGTGGCGACGAGGTAGTGGAATTGAAGCTCACGTTTATCTTCACCGGTGCTACGCAATGGCAACGCACGCATCAGTCCGAATACCGGAGTTCAATGGCTCATCCTGGACATCGTGGTTCGGGCGCCTCCAGTTTTACTTCGACGCCAACAGCATCTCAGACTCCAGCAAGAAGAGGGCACACCTGCTGACGCTGTGCGGTGAGCAGACGTACGACACCGTCTGCGCATTGGTTCAGCCAAGCAACCCGGCTGAAGTGGCATCGTTGCAGCACTTCAGAAACACTACGACCCCAGCCCGTCCGAGGTATTCAGCCGAGCGCGCTTCCAACGACGAAACCAGTTGGAGGGTGAAACGGTAAGCGCCTACGTCACAGCGCTAAAGACTCTGGCTGCTGACTGCAACTTCGGGACGCTGCGCTCAACGCAGGCAGATGCAGCAGCCACCGGACAGCAGACGACAACAACGCCACCTCCCAACGCAACGATGTTACCCTTGGACATTATGTTGCACGACAGGTTTGTGTGTGGACTACGGGACGATCTCTTGCAACAAAGACTCTTTGCCGAGAGTGACCTAACGTTCACGAAAGCCTACGATATTGTTAGGTTATTAGCGATACGGGAGCGAAAAGCAGAGGAAGCGCAAAGGAGGGAAGAGGAGAACGAAGTTCTGAGCGCCATCGCCACGGCCCATCCATACGCATTAAAAGACCCGCTTAAGGCTCTGTGTGGCTCGTAACAGATTTGGTGGAAGTGCCGGGTACGACGAACCCAACGACGGAAGCCCTACTGTGTAGATTTCGCCGCAGCTGCCGCCTTGCTGGACTCCCGCCTTCGCCGATCGAGATGTCCCGAGACCAGACCGTCTCTGATGCTCCGAGGCCTACCCCTACTGGGCCATTCCCGTACTACCGAGTGCCTCCGAACTTCGGCGGCAGCTCAGGGGAAGATGTCGACGAATGGCTGAAGAAGTACGGAAGGGTGAGCGCGAGCAACTGTTGGGATTCGGCAGCGAAACTCAGCAACGTTGTGTTTTCGCTAACTAACACCGCGCTCCTGTGGTATAAAAACCACGAGGACATGTTTACCACTTGGGATCGCTTTGTCGAGGAAATTCAGAAGTGCTTTGGCGATACTAACGCGAAGAGAAAACAAGCAGAGCAGACGCTGGCCCAGAGAGCACAACTTCCAGCTGAGACTTGCACGATGTACATTGAGGAGATCTTGAAGTTGTGCAAGTTGGTAAACACCAGAATGACTGAAGAGGACAAGGTTGGACACCTCCTTAAGGGGATAGCTGAAGACGTCTATAATTTCTGATCGGAAAAGAGAACTTGAACACCGTGTCCGACGTGGTGCAGCACTGTCGCACGTTTGAAACGCTGAAGATGCGGCGCATTGCACCGAAATTCGGCCGCTTGTCCAACGTTCCCACAGTGGCTAGCGTTGACACAATGTCTCCCGGTGACCTTTCCTCGACAATACGGCAAATCGTGAGGGAGGAATTGCTGCGATATCGGAAAATGTGTCATTCTGCCGACGGCATTGAAGACGACTATGCAAGGGAAGCTGAACGCGTGCGAGTTCCCGTCACTCCGACCTCATGGCAACCATCGGTTAACGCAGCAGACGCTGATGAACACCTAGAACCACTGCCATCTGGGTTCTCGCACCGTACACCGTCGAACAACGGAAGAGGATTTCGCTCGCCTCGTTATCCTCAGAGAACATCTGCTGCCTATGATACCCGCGAAGGGAGGTACTACCACCCCGTGCCTTCGGAGAGGACCGGTTACCCAGAGCAGGCTCGTGTGTCTCGATCTCTCCCTGTCTGCTACACTTGCGGAGTCCCGGGGCACATTTCACGATTTTGCAACAACCGATGGTCACACAAGAGAGAACCACCCGTCACTTATTCCACTTCGCAGCCTTTTGATCGCCAGTTCTCAGCGCAACGGTCGCCACGCATGTTCACAAGCTCCCGATATCCCTCCCCGGCATCTGATCGGAGCTTGACGCCGCCACCAGCTCCGCGTGCTCCACGATCTCCATCGCCTCGGCGGCGCACGCAGTCACCGCCGCCGGAAAACTAGTTGGTGCGGCCGATGGGGGTGAGGTCGCAGGATACCAGGAACTATCGGAAGACATGCCCTCATCAGTGTTAATGCTGAAGAACAAAGTTCGTGTACTTGTTGATGGTGTACCTACCCTGGCACTTGTGGATACAGGTGCGACAATATCTGTGATGAGTGTTAGCTTTAAGAACTGTTTAGGACTTAAAGTGATGTTTTGTCTGAGCCGTGGCGCAATATTTCGTGGTGTAAGTGGTGACGCCGTGTGTCCCCTGGGCGTGTGCACTGTGGATGTGTCTTTGTGTGGCAAAGTGTTTCCAACAGAGTTCGCGGTTATTGCCCGATCCACACATGACGTAATATTGGGCATGGATTTTTTGCGGGAGTGTGGAGCGACCGTTGACTGTAGAAGTGGGCATCTTTCCGTACACGGTACTTTCCCGTCTCCGCTCTTAGAGAATCCGTCATGTGGCGAATGTAACTTCTTTGTCTCCGAGGACACACTCGTGCCCCCATTTTCTGCCGTGTGCATTCCAGTGAGTTGCTCAAGTAACGACCCCGCTATGTTCGAAGCCACCCTTGAACCAATTCATTCGGCTTGTAGCAAAAAGAACATTTTGGTACCCCATTGCATGGTGTCTGTAGTCGACGGGAGCTCAAGTGTGTGGGCTATTAACAGTTCAGTGGAGCCTGCAGTGTTACCCAGTGGCATGAAACTTGCTTTGTATAAACCTCACTCCCCTATGACGCTGGTCGCATTGGTTGAAGCTACAAACGAGGAGCTACACGTAACTTCCCAGGACCCCGGAGATTCGCAACTTCTAAAGATGATTAACAACTCCCTCAGCCAAAGCGAACGCTGCGCGCTCTTGCAAGTTCTGGCCAAGCACTCGAAAGTATTCGATTTTTCAACGAGCAACAAACCACCTTCAATCCCTGCGTCTCGAATACGTCACCGCATCAACACCGCGTCGGCGCAACCCATCAGGCAGAAACCTTACAGAGTGGCACCAGCAGAACGCAAGGTCATCAACGATCAGGTGCAAGAGATGCCAGCAAAGGGCATAATTCAAGATTCAGCAAGTCCCTGGGCCGCTCCCGTTATTCTCGTCAAGAAGAAAGATGGCACGTGGAGATTCTGCGTTGACTACCGCCGCTTGAATTCGGTTACCAAAAAAGACGTCTATCCGCTGCCGCGTATCGATGACGCCATCGATTGTCTGCATTCCGCTTCCTACTTTTCCTCCGTTGATCTCAGATCCGGTTATTGGCAAATCCCAATGCATGCAGACGACAAGGAAAAAACGGCATTCGTCACGCCTGATGGACTATACGAGTTCAACGTCATGCCGTTTGGATTGTGCAATGCGCCTGCGACCTTTGAAAGATTCATGGACACTGTTTTGCGTGGTTTAAAATGGCAGATTTGTATGTGCTACCTGGATGACGTAGTAATTTTTGGACGTACATTTCAAGAGCATAACACTCGTCTGGACATTGTACTCAACTGCATTAAGAACGCTGGTCTCGTGCTAAACTCAAACAAATGTCATTTTGGCGAACGCCAAACGTTGGTGCTGGGACATCTCGTTGATAAGGACGGCATTAGACCTGACCCGCAGAAGACGGCTGCCGTTGAAGCGTTCGAGCAGCCTAAGTCAGTGAAACAGCTCCGTAGCTTTCTCGGGCTATGCTCCTACTTCCGGCGGTTCATACCCGGTTTCGCGGATGTAGCTCACCCCCTGACATGCCTCTTACGCAAGGACACCCCGTTCAAGTGGACCCCTGAGTGTGCTGCAGCATTCCGCCAACTGAAGTTCCTGTTAACCACACATCCAATACTTCGCCACTTTGATCCTTCGTCTCCGACAGAAATTCACACGGACGCCAGTGGAGTTGGAATCGGTGCCGTTCTCGTTCAGCGCTCAGATAACCGAGAACACGTCGTCGCTTACGCGAGCCGTTCATTAAGCAAGCCAGAGCGAAATTATACCGTAACTGAACAGGAATGCTTAGCGGTGGTCTTTGCCGTGCAGAGGTTTCGCTCGTATGTTTACGGTCGACCCTTCACCATCGTCACCGACCACCATTCCCTGTGCTGGCTGGTTAACCTTCGTGACCCATCCGGTCGCCTGGCGCGATGGGCTCTGCGCCTGCAAGAGTATGTCTTTACTATCTCACCGAATTGCACGCCGAATTGCATGATTACGGACGCTGGCCTCCCAAAACTACTCCAAAAGTCGCTACGACCGACGACACAGAAATCTTACCTATTCTCCCGGTGATCTCGTGTGGTTGTGGACTCCAATGCGTAAACGTGGTTTGTGCCAGAAGCTGCTCGCGGACTATGCAGGACCATACGTAATTCTTGAGCGTTTAAGCGAGGTCAACTATAAGATCGCACGCCTCACTTCAAGTGGTCGACGCTCTTCAAAGACTGACGTGACGCATGTTGCCCGTCTGAAGCCTTTCACCGAACGGAAGCAAGACTGACTCGCCCGGAGGGCTTCGTCTGGGAGAGGAGAAATGTTAGGTTATTAGCGATACGGGAGCGAAAAGCAGAGGAAGCGCAAAGGAGGGAAGAGGAGAACGAAGTTCTGAGCGCCATCGCCACGGACTGAAGCTTCGGCCCATCCATACGCATTAAAAGACCCGCTTAAGGCTCTGTGTGGCTCGTAACAATATAGCTGTTCGAGTGGAAAGCGCTATCCAACAGCAGCGAGACTTGCGAGGGACCATCGAGCCGGTTCACAATGCAGCGGCTCACAGAGGTCATCACAACCAGGCAAGTGCAGGAAAGTCGGCTAAACCACAACGCTGCTGGCATTGCGATGAGCAACACAACCCCCAGACATGCAAATTCCAAGCAGCTATATGCAATTTCTGCAACAAACGCGGTCACATGAGAAGGCCTGCATCTCAAAGAAGAAACTCGCGAAGGGGCCACCCCAATGACACAAAAGCGGGAACTCCCCAAGGTCGATAACTCAAGTTGAGATGCAGCACAGCCTACCGGCACCAACATTGTTGTATGACTTGCACAACGTCAACCTCGGCACGCGACCAAAGATAATGGTCACCCTTGTTGTGAACCGCCAGCCCATAGAGTTTGAGGTTGACTCGGGAGCAGCCTGCACGCTCATCAGCGAGGAGACGTACCGCAACAGATGGCCACGGAATGCTCCACATCTATTCGATGAAGACACGCACCTGAGAACATGGTCAGGACAAGACCTGCCAACTCTAGGCAGTGCCAACGTAGAAGTTGCATACAACGGCACGGTGACCCAACTGCCTATCGTAATTGTGAAGGGCACTGGATCTAGCCTCTTGGGCAGAAACTGGTTCCACGCTCTCAACATCGCGATCTGCGGCATCAACCAGGCAGCCGAAGGAACCTCAACTGAGCGACAAAAACTCGTCGAGCAGCTGCAGAAGAAGTACGGGACGGTTTTTTCTGACGAAATTTCGGGACACAACGGGCCACCCGTTGACTTAGAGCTTCACCCAGAGGTCCGTCCGAAGTTTCTAAAGGCCAGGTCGATACCGTTTGCCTTGCAACTTGCCTACGAGAAGGAGCTCGACAAGCTGGAACGACAGGGTATTATTGCGCCAACACAGCATTCAGACTGGGCCACACCTCTGGTTGCAGTGAGGAAGAAGGACGGAAGCCTACGTCTCTGTGGGGACTACCGGTTCACCGTGAACTTGGCGACAAAATCGTCTTCATACCCCCTGCCAACACCACAGGAGGTTTTCAGCACGCTACGAGGAGGGAAACTATTCAGCACCCTGGATCTCACGCAGGCATATCAACAGCTGCAGGTGAGCGACAAAACTTCTGAGGTGCTCACGCTTAATACAACACGAGGACTATACAGGGTAAAGCGACTTCCATTCGGGGTAGCGGCAGCCCCAGCCATATTTCAAAGGTACATGGAATCGCAGCTACAAGGAATTCCTGGCGTGTGCGTCTACTTAGACGACGTAATCATCAGTGGCGCAACCAGCGAGGAACATGCTACTCACCTAGAACTGGTACTGAAACAGCTAGCAAGTGCAAACCTACGCTTGAGAATCGATAAGTGCTGCTTCGTGGTTCCTGAAGTGAAACTCTTAGGTCATCTGATCGGTGCCGAAGGCATTCACCCCACCAGCGACAAGGTACGCGCCATCACGGAGGCACGCGCGCCAACCAGCAAACAAGAGCTCCAATCATTCCTGGGTCTCCTAACGTTCTATGACCGTTTCCTAGAACACCGAGCAACGGTGGCCAACGACCTCTACAACCTGTTGAAAAACGACGTCCCCTGGACTTGGTCGCCACGCCATCAGGAAGCATTTGAAGCCCTTAAAGAGCTGCTCCGTGCAAGTGTGGTGCTCAGGCACTATGACGAGACAAAGCCATTGCTTCTTGCTTGTGACGCTTCGCCCTACGGCGTCGGTGCAGTGCTTTCACAAATTGACGATCAAGGCAGAGAAGCAGCGATCGCCTTCGCTTCCCGCACGCTATCACCTGCGGAACGCAATTATTCTCAGCTTGATCGTGAGGGACTCGCCGTCGTCTATGGTGCCACGCATTTTCATCAGTACATCGCCGGCAGACATGTGACTGTTCTGACTGATCACAGACCACTTCTGGGTATCCTGGGGCCCCAAAAGCAGATTCCTCAGACACTCTCGCCTCGTATGATCCGGTGGTGCATTAAGATGTCAGCATATGACTACGACATTGTGTACCGTCCCGGAAACAAGCACCAAAACGCTGACGCACTGAGCCGCTTACCCCTCAGCGAAATCATTGAGGACCCGCCTCATGTTGGCTGTGTGCTCATGTTCGAAGCGCTACCAAGGCCCCCACTAACAGCAGACGAAGTCGCAACGGCCACGCAAGATGACCCGACATTGTCCAAGCTGTACAAAGCCCTACAGGAGGGTAGCGTTCAAAAGCTCAAGGATGACAATTTCAACGCTTTTCGCAAGAGAGCAACGGAATTGAGCTGTCATCGAGGTTGCATCACACTAGGGTCACGAGTTGTCATTCCAGGCCCACTTCGACAACAAGCCACGGCTCTCATTCATGCCGGACACCGAGGCGTCGTAGCAATGAAGAAGTGCACCCACAGCTACATGTGGTGGCCGGGAATCGACAAGGATATCGAGACACTAGCGGCAGAGTGCACAGCCTGCCAATCCAATCAACGCGCTCCGCCACGAGCTCCAGTACCGGACTGGGACAGACCGAGCACACCTTGGCACACCGTGCACCTCGACTTTGCAGGCCCAATTGACGGGTCCACATTCCTAGTAATTGTGGAAGCCTACAGCAAATGGGTTGAAGTTCGCCAGATGAACAAAACAACCTCGACAGCTGTCATCAACGTTACTAGATCCTGTCAGTTGTCAAACTGCGCCTGGGAGCGGCGCGAAAATGTGACCCTCTGCCGTCTCCTCTCGTGAGGTGGCGCTGCCCGCACGATCGGCCTGATGGGCTACGGAAGCTTCGCAAGGCAGCAGCGCGCCGCCGACCGAATGTCGCTTCTCTTTATCTCGTTCTCTTTCGTCGCGCTGCTGTCCTTCGCACTAAGTATACAAGGAATACTTTTTACTTTGTGCACTGTGTAAAAAACAGCTAATGGGTGAATAAATAGGACACTGAGGCTTTTCGTGCGAGGTATATTGTTTTATGTACGCGTATAACGGGCCGGTTACATAAAAATACAAAAGTGCGTTTGGCAATATTCACAGAAGACGCGCTTTCTTGTTTGCTACAGCTACCTTGTGACTGTTTTCTAGTCGACAGTTCGTATCTCTCGCGTAAAAATGCATCCGCATCACAATGAAAAAATTCAACACTTCGCGCGTGAGTGAGAACATATGGTCTGCGCAGCCAAGAAAAGGGAGGCAGCACCCCTCTAGATCATCTAAAACCTTCCAGAATATGTCTCCGCAAAGGCCAAAGTCATCCAAGGAAGCTGACACGCTTTTGTTAGCATTCTTCATAAAGCCCAGCATTTTGTGGGTGGGGTTTTTTCATCTTTAGAAGTAAATTTTACTTTTAAATGATTATAATTTGGTTGGTGTCCCCCTGTTTTCACCTTTAACGAACCTCGCTTGAAACTCCTGTACTCAGGTAACTGTTGCAGCCAACTACTGGAATGTCAGAGCTTATGTCCGCTATGCATAGATCACATGCTGTGCCCTTCGTGACTTTGTGAATAACGTATCCAGACAGGTAATAAACAACACTGTCCTCCACATTTCCTGTAGCATAAGTGCAAGTACGTTCTGGTGGACTGCTAGGCTCCAGGCAACTTATTAATCTCTCCTCAATGGCGTTGCGAAGACTACGTTGTTCTGTCTTGTAGGCTTCTCTGGTCTCCTTGAATGTGTCGTTGACGCCGACGAGTACAGGGCTCGGCACACCTTCCACGCTTCCGCGTAGCGCAGTTTTAATAGGTGTATAGAGGCTTAAAAGTCGTTGTTATGTGGGGTTTAACGTCCCAAAACGAACTTTGATTATGAGAGACGCCGTAGTGGAGGACTCCGGAAATTTCGACCACCTGGGGTTCTTTAACGTGCAGTGACATCGCACAGCACACGGGCCTCAACATTTCTGCCTCCATCGAAATGCAGCCGCCGCGGCCGGGATTCGATCCCGCGACCCTCGGATCTGCAGCCGAGTACCATAGCCACTAGACCACCGTGGCGGGGCAGAGAGGCTTAAAAGTCGGGATATCTGCGTGAAGTTCATTATAGTTTGATGGGACTCATCTCCACCGAACGAACGCACTAGTCCAAAGTGTCTCTGAAAAAACATGAGTGAATTTTTAGCCAATATACTGCACTCAACGTGAATGCAGGCAACAAATGTGAACAGTGTGCCTTACCTCTAGTGGATCTTGATTTAACTTGGCAGTCAAAACATAGAGAGCACCTTGACGCAGCAGATCATCGACAATGTCTAAAGTCGACATCAGAGTAACTCGCAGCGACTCCGTCGTTTGTTGCGATGCGAAAAAAAGCGCGCTTAACGTTGCTCGCACCGCTCGCCCTCGGGCCGACAGCGCTGCGCGTGCCGCTCCGCGGGCGCGACGGAAAGGGGTCAGGCGCCGCGGCGGAGTTTGACAACTGAAAGCATCTAGTAACGTTGGCTGTCATCGAGGTACTGCGCTCGTTGTTCGCAACATTCGGATGGACCACTTGCAAAAGTCGGAGCGCCACCTAGCGCGAAAAACTGGAAGCGCCGCCCGGTTGGAAAACAAGCCGTGCTCCAGCCTTGCTTCCGTACGGCGGCACCACGACAGTCGAACGTGTGGGCTCGGACAAAACAGACCGCTCGCGCTGGCTGGAAAAAGGTGCTTACTGCTCAAGTAATAAACAAGTTTTTCTTCCCACGTATGCCTGTTATTCCGGCTACCGCGGACATAACAGAAACATAAGGAATAGACGGGCCACATCTTCACTACACCAGTTTACAATTACAGCATCTAAGTGGTGTACAGTTAAAGGAAACTGTTTAGCAGGCAAAGTTACTCTTAAAATAACACTTCCACCCTATTGCTGCACTCTTAATTCACAGCGGTGGAACCATATAGGAATGATGGTGCCAAGCAGATCGCTGTGCTAGTGCGCACCGCGAGTTCTATAGTCTCAGCACCTCGACCGCAGCGGTGGTTAGCAGCGTGGTGGCGTGCTTCTGGCGTAGTTGCTGGGGCAGTGTTGTACAAGCACAACTGATACAATATTTGTCTCGTGTGGTCAGCTGTGTTTCGTTGCGCTATGTTCCAAGATCACAAAAATGCCCGTCGACAAGTAAATGATGCTCCTTTCGGACTGTATGTTCACAGAATTATCAGCTGACAACTTGTTTGGCTTTGCCTGCAAGGTTTCACCATTTGCGGGTGCTCCTTGTTTATGGCAGGATTGCACAGAACTCTGGCATGTGCAGTACAGCGTCTCTGGAGAAACGTGAGCCATTTGAGAACTTTAACTTGTGTAGAGCTTGTAGAACGAGGTGCCACTGACGTCTACTTGCAACAGGTACACATGTCCAGAGTACTCAACCCATCTGCCCCTCGATTCTCCACATTGCTGCTTATGCATAGAACATAGTTTTCGCTTTTGTGTTATACCGATTCCTATGAGAGTGGGATCAATCACATTTTTTAAGTTACTATTCAATCATTGCACACCATAGATGTGTGAAGAGAATCTAGTTTTCATGAACGTGGATTCATGGGGCAGCATCAGGAAACTTACAACTTGCATTGTGTGCATTTACTGTATTAATAACGTGATGCTCTTAGAAGTGCCTGTCACAAAATTTTCCGGAGACGGACACTGCTTTGAAGCATTGTGTATGCTCAAACCACGCCATTGACTTATGCATATTTATTCCCACGAACAGTCGCTTTCTTTTGTGAAAAGCAATCGGCAAACAAAAAATGCACCATCATGTTCTTGCATTTGTTTCGCTGGGAAAGCAACTCATATTCACGAAAAAAATAGAAACTAGGCTAAACAGTCATGTTACTCCTGTCGACCACAGTTCTGAACAAACTCAATTTTATTTCTTTGTAAGAACTGAAATGCGAAATAAACCGTGTCTGTCTGTCTAGTATCTTTGATGAGACCACCTGCACGGTGGTTACAGCATGTCTTTTTGCCCAAATAATTAAGGTATTTGTTTAAAAACAGTGTTACGTTGTTCCCGGCATGTCGTGGATGCACGCTGCATGCACAGCGTAGCAGTGGGAAACCATCCTGGAGTGATGACGAATAAGCATCAGGTAGCAGCTGATATAGGCTGAGATACCAAAAGTTCCAGTTCCCGGCACACTGAAGAACATGGTGGGTGACGCTTACAGGGAAGTCGACGGATGGTGCTCTGCATTTTGGAGATCCCCTATTGCAAGCAGTTAATAAATGAACTACCATGATACATGTAGTCCAACTTTTTATGGGACTGTGGAGCAGTAGCGCACCGAGGATTTCTGTCAGGGTGGGGTTCAAAGTTTCACCAAGGGCATGCGACTTGCGCACCTTGCGCAATACGTCATTTCCTTGCTTCAGCTGGAGGAATCGTAAAGCAAATAAAATGCCAAAGAATAGTAACATGAATGGTGATTATTATTTTTACTGTTTTCGGCGTTTTGCAGACGTTAGTGCCACATTCTTCTAGGACATAGGAGCAGTTACAGAGGGGGAGGGGGTTAGGTCGGCCTCGGGGGGGGGGGGGGCGGTTACAACACCTGAACCCCCCCCCCGTCGGTGCACCACTGCTGTGGAGGCTATATGGGTCCCCAGATTTAGACGTTCTTGCTTAAAATCGCAGCATCACGGAAGCGGAAGTGTCATCAACCTGATGTCATCATTATGATATCAGTAGTTTTGTTCACTAGGCTGTTGTCACAGAGGAAGGAAAGAAGCTAGGATGGGGCATCACGGGTCTTAAGGCCTAGTCATGACAAATTTGCAGGGAATAACGGGGGCATATAGGCCTCAGCTGTGGGGTGGGGTGGGAGTGGGGTCTCCCATGCTTCAGGAACAAAGGACGCAGTATATCATAGTGCAAACCAACAAAAAGGGAATTTATTTGCACTTTTTCCATATAGTAAGCACGCTAGTCGAATTATACCAACTGGCATGCAGTGTAACACACCACGTGGAATCGATGATGTTTGACTCACCGAAACGGTACACCAAGTGAGTAGTGTTCACCCATGCCAGAAAATTAAGCCTATGTTGTTCGCGAAATACGTCTCACGAGGTGGAATCAGAGAACGGGGAAGGCGTCAGTGGGATCGTCCCAACAAAGCTGTTGTCAACACACGCGCAAGTGTCGACCGCGTGTGACGACATCCAAAGCCCAAACAAATGAGGATCGTTCCCCGTCGTTCCCCGTCCATGGTCCCATGAATCCTCGCCGCCAGGTAGCGCTACCGCAGGAACAGCTGCGCCATCCCCAGCGCAGCGGTGCACATGACAGTGACGTCACGGCTCGTGCCCTGCGGCAAAGCCACCTGAAAGGAGCTCATTCATTCATTCATTCATTCATTCATTCATCATTAATACTGTTAGCCCTGAAGAGGGCCGTTACAGGGTGGAAGGTACACATAGTTTTCAGGCAAAATTTTCAATAAAATTCTAGTGACATTTTACAAGGTTGTTACGAACAGCAGCGAAAATATACAAAAGAGAAATGACAGAAGCATACCTAAGAGCACAAACAGAGTGCAGTGTACAATGTTCAAAAGCAAAGAACAAGCGTAGGCAGCATCGCGGGACTGTTCAAGGCATATGTGCACAATAAAATTTTTATGTTGCCACAATGTTATACATTGAAAAGCCGTTTTACACTTTCTTCAAATGACGTCAGCGAAGAACATCTGATAGTGGACTCGGGTAACATATTCCATTCTTCGATAACATGGGGGAAGTAACTGAACCTAAAACAGTCATTACAAGAGGCAAAGGGCATGATGTACATACAATGGCGATGCCTGGAATGTTCATGCGCACTAACCTGAAAAAAAGCTGTATGGGTAAGTTTAAACTGATCATGAATTAGCTGGAAAATGAATTTTAGTCTCTCAATCTTCGTCCTAATTTCCAGACTTTCTAGACCCGCTTGCGCACAGAGCTCGGAAGGAGAATATTGCCGACGATATTTATTAAATATGAATCTAGTGCTAAGTCGTTGTACCCTTGCTATTTTGTTGCAGTTCGACTGTGTATAAGGGTCCCATACAATTTTGGAATACTCAACAATTGGCCTGACTAAGGTCTTGTAAGCAAGGCACTTTATATCAGGGGGGGCCCGATAAAGGTTACGCCTGAGACTGTACAGTGCCTTAGTAGCCTTTGAGCAGACATGGTCAATATGCGAATTCCATCGCAAATCAGGCGTAAACAGCACTCCGAGATATTTATATTTGTCTACACGCTTGAGCTTAATGTCGTCAATCCGGTAGTCATAATTCAGCGGCTTTTTTTTTTTCTAGTTATAGACATAAAAACTGTTTTTTCTGGGTTTAAGGTCATTTGCCAGTCTTCACACCAATTACGAATTTTTTGAAGGTTGCGGTTCAAATTAATTTGATCTTGTTGAGACTCAATTGTGCTGTAAACAACACAATCATCAGCGAACAGCCTAATCGGGACACTGACATCGTTTGGTAGATCGTTTATGAACAATAAAAATAAAAGAGGGCCCAGTACACTACCCTGCGGAACTCCAGAATTTACTGCAACCAGACTAGACTTCTTATCTTTTATTTGAACAAACTGCTGCCGAGAAGTAAGATAAGATTCAAACCATGTCGTGAGCAAACTATTTTGAAACGTGTTATCAATTTTAAATAGCAATTTTGCATGGGACACCTTATCAAATGCTTTCGCAAAATCCATAAACACCACGTCAGTTTGACTACGCGAATTTATTGCTTTGGAAAGATCATGAACAAATTCAAGTAGTTGGGTTGTCGTTGATAAGCCTTGGCGGAATCCATGCTGATTTGGAAACAATATGTTATGGCTATCGAGATAGGCCAACAGATGTTTGTTAATGATGTGTTCCAGTAATATTGAGCATGTGCTAATGAGCGAGATTGGACGGTAATTCTTCACTTCTAAATGAGAGCCACTTTTGTGCACAGGCGTGATTTCAGCGCACTTCCATGCAGTTGGAAATGAGCCGTTACGTACTGATGACTGGAATATTTTAGTAAGAAAACGGGAAGTCCATTCTGCGTATCTGTACAAGAACTCGTTGGGTACATCATCAGGGCCAGGGCTTTTTCTTATGTTCAAATTAAGTAAAAGATTAAGAACGCCTTCCTCACTAACTTCTACATTATCAATTGGCTGCCGAGATGATGTAGCGGGGAGATGAGGCAAGTTATCATTATCATTCGTGAAAACAGAAGCGAAAAAGGTATTAAAGTCATCAACACGTTGCTGAGTAGGTCCCTCGAATAATTGGCTTGGACTTGACGGGGGGTTTATATAGCGCCAGAACTTTGAGGGGGCTTCATGCAAGAATTTTTTCAGTGTCACATTGTAAAATCTATCCTTGGACCCCTTGATCAGTTGTTTCAGTTCTTGCCGCATTGAGTTAATACAGTTTTTTTTTTTTCAGAGGTACTATTTCTCGAACAAGATTTCTGTTTTCGTTTTAGTTTTCTTTTCACATGAGTAATTTCTCTAGTAATCCAAGGATTGGCTTTACGAGTGCGTTTCACAACCTTGGGTACATAACAATCAACACACTTTACAACGACATTTGAAAATAACTGCCACAATCTGTCGGTGCTACAGCCAGCTCTGAGGAAACACGAGCGCCACGCGATAAAAACTCATCGGGGGATGTCAACATTCCCACATGGTCACAGGCAAGCAGTAGATTAATGTACCGTCAAGCTGCACCTATGGTTGCTTAACATCTCATAGGCTGCAATTCAAGCTTACCTTGCTACATAAATGTATTCGCTCAGTTAAGTGTAATCATGATGTTTCTTTGTCAGTGTTTATGAATATTTACTTTGAATAAAGCATTGTGCGATTTTCTGGCTGTATTGAAAATTTGTACCTTTTAGAAAATTTGGAATCGCAAATCAAATAGCGTTCTATTTGATTCATGAATCCAATAGTGTATGTCTATTCCTATTTGATTCAGTTCTGAGACGCACTTTTTGCACACCCTTGAACTAAATGAAAGACTTAATCGTATTGAAATGCCTGGATGGATGTTTCTTTCCCAAGACTTTACTGGTGCAGTTTCATTGGGCTACCGTGTGATGTGGCCTATTACAGCCTGATCTCCTGCAAAAACAGAAGGTACAACATGTGCAGTAGGTTCTGGGAGTGCTTTTCTTTTTGACATGTTGCAAGTACATAGGCTATACTTTTTTTTCAAAGGTCCGGTTGGCCGTAAAATCAAAAGTAGGGAAATTCAAGATCATTTTATTTGGAGCATATAGCTGTACGTTCCAGCTAGTATCTCTATGCATGGTCACCGCCCTGATTGAAACATTTTGATATGATTGGCTCATATTCAAATGAGTAATGAATGGCAGCTTACCATTTTCCCTCAAGGGGAAAGTGTACAGCAGCTGTATTGAGCCGGTGCTTACCTACGGGGCAGAAACTTGAAGGCTCACTAAATGTGTTGAGCTTAAATTGAGGATGATGCAGCAAGCAATGGGACGTAAAATGCATGGTGTGGGTCAGGGATAAAGAGCGGAGTGGGTCAGGGATAAAACGCCTGCCCAGGTCCACTTTTTTCTTTTAATTGATATAATAATATCAGCTACTCCTGTCTGTTCCTTGATCCATTCTGCTCGTTTTTTATGTCTTAGTGTTAAGCCTATAATTTTTCTTTCTATTGCATGCTGCGTGCTCTGTAATGTCACCTCTAGTTCTTTGTTATCCTCCACATTTCTGCACCGTATGCTGCTCTGAAAGAATGCAGTGATTAACGTGTTCACTGCTTCATGGGTCACCAATGGGTCACAGCCTGTGCTCAACCTATGCGGCTGCAGAGCTACGTGCATTTATCTGCTTGCAGCTGCGACATCTTTGTGACACCTGAACACAGAGGTATGATTTTTATTGCATGAGGATAAACACACCCAGAAGAATACTTGTCTGATGTTAAAGGCTACATCCCACCGGTGACCCATAATGCACTCAATAAAAATGTTTTTGTGCTGTGTGCGGCGTGACCCACCGGTGACCCCACGTGTCGGAGCTCTCCATCTTATGCTGCTGTCTGGAGTTTGAAAGTGCAACTCATATATTTTATCTATTGCATTGGACATGAGGTGGTGCAATTGTTTCTAAGGAGCTGAGTGGTGGCATGTTCCTCCATTGTGTTGCTTGCAAACTTTTCCCGCAGTTTTTTTAAATATGTGCCGTAGGACTAAGTGTATGAGTTTTCCGTGCTCCTCCAAAACATTTCAGTGCGCCTAATGGAGCGTCGTGCCTCTTACGGGTGCAAAAGAAAGCACAGCACCGAGGAAAGAAACCAACTTAGTTTTGGTGGGGAAGAATGCACCGGCAACTTTGCAGTTCCCCACTGATGAGTCAAGTGCTTCAGTGTCAGATCTTCATTCGTCGACAGACAGTGAAGTCAGTGAAGACAGCGCTTACGAACTGTCAGAGACCTCGGCCAGCATGTCGAACGGTGAGTCAGACCTGACTGGGGATTCCGAAGCCGACGATTGAGACGACACACTAATTTCTTCCTGGCCATCATTAGAGAATTGGACGTCGGCAACAATCACTTCTCCTAGCGTGACGCTGCACTCTAGGTTGTCCAAGATCAATCACTTGCCATCTAGCCATGATGCCCTGTTGTTATTCTCCATGTTTATTACGGATGATATCTGGCAAATGATGGTGGATGAGACAAACAAGTTTGCCTAACAAGTGCTGGAGTCCACTACACCGAAATCTAAATTGCTGTTGAAGGATTGGGCGGAAGCCAACGTCGAAGAAGTGAAGGAAGTGAGTACTGATGTCCACCTTCCTACTCTGAGCCACTACTGGGCAAAAAGCGACCTGTGTGGCATTGAAGTCATTTGCCAAAATATGAGCCGTGACCGCTTTTTCGTGCTTCTCAGGTTCTGGCATTTTGCGGACATTGAATGGCTTGCAGGGTCGCAGGATCGTGCCTTTAAGATCCGACCTCTGATAGAGAAATTGAACAAGAATTTTGCCCCTGTGCTTGAGCCTGGAAAATAGGTCGTGATTGACAAAGCAATGGTGCCACGGCGTGATCGTCTTTCCTTCAGAGAGTATATTCCAGGAAAAACCCGTAAGTATGTAGTCAAGCTCTCCAAGGCATGTACAAAAGAAGGTTACACACTAAATGTCAATGTTTACGCTGCAAAGTCTGACCGACAAGTCTGTTTCGGACTCACCGAAGATGTATGTTTGAAACTCATGCAAAATTATAAGGGAGTTGGATGCACACTCTGCATAGACAACTTCTACACGAGCCGCTGTTTGCCTTATAAAAGAAGACGCTTTCATTTGCAGCACAGTTGGCTCAACAAGGAAAGGCCTGCCAAAAGAAGTCACCGAAGCGAAGGTTGCGAAAGGCACTGTGACCGGACATCACTCCAAAGATGGAGTGAAGCTGCTGAAGTGGATGGACAAGAGGCATGTTCTGATGCTCACATCTATCGCCAAACATGAATTAACTTTGGTGGACAGCGGCAAGAAAACAAGGCATGGCACACCAGTCACGAAACCTCAGGCCGTTTTCGATTACAATGCAGCAAAAAAAGCATGTACCACAGTGACCAAATGCTGTCTTACTGCTACAGCTGCCTTAGAAAAGGACTGAAGTGGTAAAGGAAGGTAGCCATTGAGTAGCTTGTCGGAAGTGCCATTGTAAATGTGTGGAATATTCGTGCCATGCTTAAAGTCCACGCCAATTACAAAATTCCGAGAAGAGCTGGCTCGAAAGTCGTGGCAGAAAGTGCGTCCACACGCTTGAAAACACTGGTGGGTTGGCAAGCAACACTCAATGGGGCTGTGCAGGTTGTTATGCGGCCATCAGTACCAGCAGCAGCCCAAACAACACTTGGGTGAGAGCAAGAAAAGTGACCACTTTCTGTGTAGAATGCCCTGGCAAGCCATTCATGTGGTTGTCATGCTTTAATTCTAAGCACAAGTAAGCTGAGATGCAAGCTGCCTTCAACTGCAATACGAGTACAATATAAACTTCGAAACAAGGTTAATATTCCTACTAAACTTTAACTTTATCTAATAAATATTCCTATCGCAGAAACTAACTTCATGTGTTTTCTTGTGGCAAGCACTTTGTATTTAAACATAGATTGACCCGAAAAAGGCAGAAAATAGCTTTGCATCTTACAAATAAACGAGCCAAATACCCACTGCCCAGCCAACCATCAATATTCAAAGGATGTCCACAAATGGTCTAAATGTCCAATGTTATTTGTGAGTATTCAGTGGATATTGAGTAGACTACAGTATTTAGATATCATATAGTGGATATTCATAAAATATTTGTGGATGTTGTCTTACTAACATATTTTACTATATCCCAGCCAACCATATCACATCCTCTGGACATTTATTAGATATCCACAATAAGATATCTAATGTCTATAGGATATCCACGAAAGTTGTTCTAATGTTAAATAAATATCTAGAGGATGTCCATTTCGAACAGAATGGACAACCACATGATGTCCACAGATGCTCCACATATAGATTGACTGGATGTTAGTGGACATCCACATGATGTCCACACCTGCTCCACATGTAGATTGACTGGATGTTAGTGGACATCCACTGAATGTCCTCATGAGTTCAACTTATTATAGTGATACGATGTCAAATGACATGTTTAGGTGCAGGGACCCATGCAGCCAGCAGCAGCAAGTTCAACACTCAATATCACTGCCTTTATGAAAGAGTCAAATTTATTCAAAGAATGACGGGGCAGAAGCACGTGTCTGTCAATCTTCATCTGTTCTTTTCTTTTTTTCGATGTCTGCAGTAGGCGTTGCAAGGACACTTCTCGGGCGCACTGTTATCAGATTTCGTGCACTTTACCACCTGTAAGAGATATTTACGTGCAGTCAGTCCAAAAGCACGCAACTTATTAAACTCGATTGTACCAGAATCAAGTTTCATACAATGGGACATCGCATAGCACGTCAGGGCTGACATGAAAAATATCACAGTTACCTTACACACTACCACACCTTGACCAGATTCTATGATGTCGAGTCAACAGCATTCTTTTTCCTGGTATTTTATCACACACAACACGTTGACAACTGCCAACAGCTTTTCAAGCAACGTTTCATGCAAATCACACTCAAGCCGTCAACATTCACATGCTGACAAGCGGGCTTCTCGGAATAAACACAGATGCGCACACGCACGCTGAAAACTGGTCTTGAAACAGAAATGAACGAAAAAAATGTAGTTACCTCCAAGTAGTAGAGTCGTCCGAGGATCACCACGACACGTAGTACAGGAAGAAGCGGCCGCTAACGTGCAGCTAGGAGTTGTAAGTAATAACGGCTCGCGTGCAAACCTGTACCAGAATACAGGTAAAAACAAGACTTGCGCACCAATTCTTCTTTTAAATACTGCTGATTCACTGCACAAACACGCACACCACTTTGACACAACTCGGTCCGACACTGCCACGGCCGCCACGTGCTGCGCCTCCTCCATGACGCATGCGTCACGTTTACGAATCTGCGGGGCCGCGGCTGTTCTTATTAAAAATTTTCCTGCATCTGTAATTCTTCTATTTACTCTTAATAAAATTTACGCCTTTTTTGAGAGAAACTAACAGTTTTATTGGTTTAGTAAGTTACTCTGCGCATAAAATAATGCATAAGAATGTATGTACGTGACTAGCGCTGACGCAACAGCGCTCTTGGTAAACAACAAACATCGCCGCTGCTAAAATGGTGGTTTCGGAAGCTCTTGTCACTATTTCGGTGCTATCTACTCTTGTGTTTTAAAAGCAAGTTCTTCGTATGCTTCATCATGATAAATGCCTGTTTGTTCGACGTCGATAACGTTGCAAGGGTGCCGATGCATTGCAACAGGTGCGCGCACAGTATGGGAAAAATCGCGGAGGACCCCGCATGCGATCTGCCAAAAGTTGAATGAAAGTGCTGACAGAACAACGCTACCTACTCGTGTTTGAAATATTAAACCGTGCAGCAGCACATCGGTTGATCAGAGCATCAGAACTGAGAGCGAGGCGACTCAGGTGTACATGTTTCTGAAAAAACAAAAAAAAGCATTGCGTGCCATATTTGTTTTGTTTTTTCTTTGCACTTCTTGAGATGCGTTATCAGCGTCGTTTCCTCACCCCAGTCAATCTACTGCTCGCAAGTAAGCAACATTCCGAACGCTGAACTGGATTCTGTTTCCAGCAGGGAACTCACATTTCCAGTTGTTTCCAGCAAAATCAGCAATTCCAACTGCACTTACTTCCAAGTGTTTGCAGTTGGAAAAATAGCAGCTTAAATTTTCAGCTGTCAACGGATATTAATGTCGACTGGCAACGCAGCTGGAACGTGCTTTTTTCATCTGGGAGTTCAACAATAGCCATCTATATATAGGTTCTGCTATTAGTAAAATGTTAGTAAAACAACATGCGCAAATATTTTATAAATATCCACCGCATGATATTCTGCTGTATATAGTAAAATATGTTAGTAAGACAACATCCACAAATATTTTATAAATATCCACTATATGATATCTAAATACTGTAGTCTACTCAATATCCACTGAATATTCACAAATAACATTGGACATTTAGACCATTTGTGGACATCTTCTGAATATTGATGGTTGGCTGGGATACTGGCGCATTGCATGTGTTACACCTATCCACAAAAAAGGTGACCGCCTTTCTGTAAATAATTACCGCCCTGTGTCAGTCATAAATACATGTTGCAAGTTGCTGGAGCACACTGTTTCATGTTGCATTCAAGAGTTTTTAACTGATCGAGGGGTGCTGTCACCACATCAGCACGGCTTCAGAAAATCGATGTCCACAGTTGCTGAGTTCGTCTCGGCTGTGCACGAGATCCTGGCGTTACTTGATGTCTCTGGGCAGGCTGACATTCTATTCTTAGATTTCTCGAAGGCATTCGATAAAGTGCCACATGGCATGCTAATGTATAAATTAGAATGTTTCGGCCTGCCATCTTTCATTATCAAATAGATTAGTTCATATCTTTCCAACAGAAGCCAATTTGTAGAAGTTGAAATTGTTCATCCCCTGTGCTTCCTGTTACCTGCGGAGTACCTCAAGGTAGTGTTTGAGGCCCCTTGCTGTTTCTTATTTATGTAAATGATCTGGTTGAAGTCGTTCTTGGTACTGTGTCAATTCTGTCATTTGCTGATGATTGCGTTGTGTTCAAGGAAATATCATCCACTAATGACCACATCTTGTTGCAGAACAGTATATGTGCAATGGGAGATTGGTGCAGACGTTGGGGAATGGTTTTAAACTCGGAAAAAACAGTAGTACCTTGTGTTACTAGAAAAAAAAAATGTCGGTGTATTTGTGTATTCAATTAATAACAAACAGGTCTCAGAAGTCGACAAGTTTAAATATCTAGGCATTACTCTAACAAACAAGTTCGCATAGTCCGAGTGTATATCCGACGTTTGTGCACCTGTTCCAAAAACTGTGGTTCCTCAGAAGAAAACTTAGAAAAGCACCAAGTACCATAAAACTTCTAGCTTACAATGCCTGCATAAGGTCTAAACTGGGTTACGCCTCAGTCGTATGGGATCCACATTACCAAAAAGATATTACACAGCTAGAAAAAGTTCAACGGAAAGCAGTTCGATTTATATTTGGCAAGTATAAACGTCTAGATTCTCCTGCAGATTTGACAAAGCGAAATAAAGTACCGACATTGGAAGCCCGAAGAAGAATGAACAGTCTTTCATTCCTTCACAATTGCCTAATAGGTAAGATCAATTTAGCTCTCCCAGCATCTGTTAAGCGCCTCAGTACGAGGACAATGTGGCACAGTCGTAAACATTCATTGGGTGGTGGTGGTTGTGGTTCGGTTAGGAAAGGGCGCTAATTTCTGCAACCCATGTAGGGAGCACGGCTAAGCGTCCGTGGGGGTAGGGGAAAGGGAGTGAAAGAGATAGAGAGGAGAGAAAGGCCGTAGTGGAGGGCTCCGGAAATTTAGACCACCTGGGGTTCTTTAACGTGCACTGACAACGCACAGTACATGGGCCTCTGGCATTTTCGCCTCCATCGAAAATGGCACCAATCTTTGCTCACACAAAAGCGTTTCAGTACAGTTTCTTCCCTCGCATGATCACGGATTGGAATTCTCTGCCAGATAGCATATTTACTTCCTATGATTTTGTTAGCGAAATACAGAGCCATGTTTTGAATATCTGAGTTCTTGCCACTCCTACTTATCTTGTTCCTATTATATGTGTGTATGTTTCTGATTTTCATGATTTTCATGTTTTTTATGTTGTGTTTCTTGTGTTCATTTCTGCGTTGTTTGTACCGTATTTCCCGGTGTATAAGACGCGGTTTTTTTCCAAAATTTTCAGCGGTGCGTCTTATACCTACTTTTTTTTGTAGTTCTTTTGGGAGAAACTCGTGTTGATGCTGATGAGTCTTTTTTTTTTAAACGACTAGGGCAGTCCAACGCGATTGATGTGTCATAATTATAATAACGAAGACTCAACGCGCCAGTACTACAGTTCCACAACAAAACCAAAGTACATAAAACGGAAAAATAAAAAAAGTATGTCGTCATGCGAGTTCTCAGCTCATTGAAGCTGCACGAGTTTCAGAGGCTGCACCATACTGAGCTGTACTCAGTGAAATCAGCGTAAGATAGCAATAGGTGCGCGACGGGTTCGGCTCGGTTTCGGCTGCCACGCCGGCCACGCTGTATAGCTATACCGCAACCGGACGTATGAGGCGTGCTTCGTTTTGCGAGGTCGCTAAGTGGGTGCGCGAAGCCTGGTGTGCGCTATCACAGGCCACCGTAACTGCAGGGTACCGCAAGGCAGGCCTGCAAGCATCCTCAGCCCCTGACCTCGATGACGACAGCAGCAGCAGCGATTCCGAAGAGGAAGCAGAGGAAGTCCCAGCGTCGCTGAACTACCGTATTTACTCGTGTAATTTGCGCACTTTATTCACGATTATAGAGCTCCGAAAAGGGGGTGCGCAAATTACGCGGATATTTCGCAAACACGTTTGAAATAACGTGTAATATAATGCAACTAGCGCGGTAACTCTTTTGGATACGATCTAACGTAACACTGCAAAACGTACGGCTGCTCCAGGGAAGGCGCAGCACGTAGAAGTGTTTACGAGCCGCTGATGGCTGCCAAGATAGCGCTATCTCGGCAGCGGACAGCCGAGCGACACTACCCCCTCCCCCCCCTCGCGTCTTTTCATGCTCGTTAAAGACGGACGGGGCCTTTCCTCGCCGCATCGACGGCAGGTGTCCTGATCGGGGTGATGTTATCACATCGGCCCTCGGAGCGACGGAGATAGGCCGGGCTCGTTTGATCTCTGCTTCAGCCGTTTTCTTCGCCCCCACTCGCATGCTTTTATTCTAGCGACCGTACTTTGGGCTTCGGGGGCTTCCGGAGAAAAGAATCGGAAAAAAGGGGCGTCGCACTCGCAGCCCCTTTTGCGTATGACTGCGCTCGCCTGCGCAGCGAGGGGCGCGGCCGCGCGGCTGGGAACGGGGGGCGAAGTGTTCTTTTTTTTTTTTTGCAAAGCCGGCTAAATATTAGGGGTGCGCAAATTATGTTGGTAAATACGGTATTCCAAAGCACATCGGAGGACAAGGACTTTGAGGGCTTCGACGAATAAAATGTTTTTCCTGCAGTCATGCGGAACGCTTCAGGGGGTGTGCATTATTTTTTCTCTCAAGTTTGGTGTAGTAGAAGTTTTCTTACGGACTAGCGCTCAGAAACGTAAGTACGGCATTTTACAAGGCTCGCTCAACCCCACGTTATGAAGTTTCTTTGCGGGAAGTGAGTGAATATAGGTGCGTCTTATACACCGGTGCGTCTTATATATTAATTTTTGCATGCAGACTTGTGAAAACTGGGGGGTGCGTCTTATGCAAAGGTGCGTCTTATACACCGGAAAATACGGTATATTTACTTTTGCATTGTGTGTAACGACCTTCCTCCTTGAGCCAAATTATTGGCTTGCAGTATTACGTATAAATAAAAATAAATAAATTTGTTCATTTATTTTGTGACAAAGCGAGTGCCTGTTTATTTCTTACCATGTAGTTGGCACCATTGTTGCTAGAGAGCACAATGTCGTCTGCAAGCCTTAAATTGCCGAGATATTCTCCATCTATTCTAATTCCCTTTTCTTTCCTGTCTAGATGTTTAAAGACTTCCTTTAAGCATGCAGTGAATAACATCAGGGACATCGTGTCTCCTTGTCTGACACCTCTCTTGATTGGAATTTTTCTGCTTCTCTCATGTGGGAGTAGTGTGGCTGTGCAGTCTTTGTAATTTATGGTTTGCACGTATGCGTCAGGTACCCCTTGTCGACGTAAACTTCTAGAACTGCTTGTATTTCTATGGAATCAAATGCTTTGCGAACTTCAGAATTATTAGGTTGATAGCATGGCTGTGGTCCATTGTTGAGTAACCCTTTGTAAAGCCAGCTTGTTGTCTTAATTGGTTAAAGTTGAGAATTTCTCTTATCCTAGCAGAAATTACTTCGGTAAATGGCTTGTATATTACTGGGAGTAGGTCTGTAATTCTTTGAACTCCTCTGTTTCACCTTTCTTGTGTATTAGGATTATATGAGTGTTTTTCCAGCTGAGTGCTACACTAGATGTCTCGATACATTTCGTGAAGTGTGACGCAAGTTTTAGATGTGAAGCAGCTCTTTAACTAGCCTGTGTAACGCTCTCCCTCCGTGCGTCCATACGAACGCGCTGCAACGCGCTCCCCTCGCCGAAGGTGTTGGAGCGGTGCCAAGTAGGTCACGCCGCAGCTGCGCGTTGACGTCACGCTCCCCTCGCAGTGTGCGCCGACGTCACTCTCTCCCTCGCCTACCGCGCGCTTGCCGCAGCGCCTGCAGCTGCCGCCTCGTCCGTTCGCCCGCAACACCTGCCGCTACCGCCGCTCGCTCCGCTACCGCGACCGCAGCTCGCTACACCGCCGACTCCTCGGTTCACGCGCAAAATTAACACCATCTTCCCAAAGGGAACCCTGATAGGATGCGAAGCACCCGCGTTAGCGCCGTTCAACCCGTGACGCCACCCGTGCGCAACGCTGCGGCTTCGCATCCCATCAGGGTTCCCTTTGGGAAGATGGTGTTAATTTTTTCAAATATAATGTCTCCTCTGTCTTTGATCAAGTTGGCTGATATGCTGTCTTCACCTGCTTCACCTGATTTCTACTAAGGTTGCATGGCCTGTCTGGGAGCAGTACAGTTCAGAGTACAAATCTTCTGCTACCTTTGCTATTTCGTTAAAATTGTTGATAACAATACCCCGTTTATCTTTCAGCGCGTGCATTTTGTTTTGTCTTAAGTGCAGTTTTTTTCTGACCTATTAAATCTTGGTGCCTTTCTCTTTTATGTTAAAGTTGCTTGTATTTCTTTGCCTGGCTTTACTGATCAGTTTTGACAGTTCTGTGAAATCTATTTCATCTTCTGACGAAGTCACTTCCATTTGTTGGTGTTTTTTTATAAAGCCTTAAGTAGAAATTGCGACAACTTGTTTATACCTTGCTTTGTTGTTTCACCCAAGACGTCCATCGCTGTTTCGAAGATTGTTTATGTTATGGTTTAAGGAGGATGTGTTTTGGGGCTAGTTGGTTCATACTCGATACGGACAACTTGGAGCGCTAAACGATGGGTACGAGAAAGGCAAACAGGACAGGCGCTCAACTTTCAACTGAGCTTTATTGAAGCAACACGAGAAATTTATACAGACAACCAGCATTGGTAATTGTCAATGATAATCCAAAAACGAAGAGTCAGCACTTTGCCCGAATCGCCACCTCATGGCTACGTACTGCAGCAGTCACAAATGAAGCAGAGAAGGAAAGACAAAACCCATGTATAAATGCAACACGTGCTGCTATCTTAGTCATGCCATGGAGCACATGCGCAAATGCCCCTAAAAGCAGCACCTGTGTCCAAGGAAAAAGAATAATCTCGAAAGCCGGACACCCGTTAAAGTACCCAATAACAAAGGGATTCAGGCCACCAACAAAGAAAGGTTCAAACAACATAAAAATAATGGACTTAAAGGGACCCTGAAATGGTTTTGACGATTATGTTCAAACATGGTGATCCGGTAGAGCGGGTCATAGGACCATTACAGGACAGATTTCAGCGCTGTGCGTAAAGTGTGTAATTTATAATAAGGTTTTGAACATGCGTATCGCAAAAGGTCGCAGCGGCTCGCCAAAATGCGTTTTCAAACGCCCTCGCCAATTGAACTACGAATGGGAGGTCGCTGATTGGCCCCGAACCAGTTTAACTTTGAAAACCTAGCTGCGAACAACGTGCTTCTACAATGTACTCCTTCGGTTCAGCCAACAGTGTCGTCGCGGAATCTGGCGGCGTACACACGAGTCGGCGGCGCTCTATTACAGAGGCTAGCACTGCCAAGGCGGGCGACCTCAGTGAGGATATCGGGGCGCTATGTCGCTACGGAAGGCTCGGCAGAGCGGCTGACGTGGGAGGCGCTGTCGTCGCTAGTGCGCACTTCGCAGCAGATCGAGTTGAGGAGGCACAGGAGTGGTAAGGAGGAAGGCGACAGAAATAAGCCCATAGCTGCCTTAGCACACGGTGCTTCGCTTTATTTATGGTGTGAATGATTTCACAATTGTGTTGCCTAATCAGTGACGCAATGTCAAAAAAACGTTTCAGGGACCCTTTAAAGCAACAAAAAGTTGTGTCAAAGGAACAAGTGTAAAAGGCACAAAAGCAAAAAAAGACAAACGACAAAGTGCAGCGTCAGTAAACAAGAAAGTGTCAAGTGAAAACCTACAAATGAAAATGTACGCTAGGCCAAAGCTGCGTTAAAAACTATGCGTAACCTTCAAGGAATACTACTTCCTTGTCAGTAAGTGCGAGAGAAGGCGTGCTGATACATTTGTCACCATACTTCAAGATATAAAAGGACATAAGAACATATAAAGATATAATGAGCTTTTGTTATTTCTCTTTCAGTCTTGTCATGCGCATGCTTAACCCTTTCGGCCCTGGCGTCGTCAAATGACGACACGACTCAAAAACTTCATTTTCAACGTGAAAACAGAACCAAAACTGCTCGTTTTCTTTTTCGTCGTACAATTGGAAGTGCTAGTGCCATCGCCATCATTAGTCATGTGATCCCGCTGAGGAGCGTTGAAGGAAGAAGAAGAAACGACAACAACAAACATGGCAGACGCATCGGCAGGTACGTGCGCTTTTCTTTCTTTTGTAATTGATGAACCGCTTCATATTTCACGTTGTAATTTTTCTTATAATATCTAAACAGATAGCCCATAACACGGGCACTTGAATTATTGTCACTGCATGCGCGGATTACTTGCAAAAAGGCGTTTTTTCTGCGTGCGGTTTTGACGACAGCAGGGCTTTGTGGTTGTTCATCGCGTGCTGGCGGGCGGGCGACTTGCGTTGGCATCCGGCTACATTGAGCTTTTTTTTTTCTTTACAGGTGCACCTAATCCAGGTATACCAGCATCCTCGTTCTACGGCAGGCATTTAGAAGAAAGCACAGATGCACTTTTTCATGAACTGGACAATGGTAATTTGTCTGATCTAGAAGGAGAAATAGACAATTCCTCTGACAGCGGTGATGATCTTGAGGAGCCCGAGCCAGAACATGCTGACAGCGAGGAGGAAAGTGCGGACGATGTTTGCGAGGTGCCGGCAGCAGCTTGGACTAAAAAGAAGTTCGTAAAGCCAGACACATCTTTTGAGTGCGACGAACTTCCTTCTTTGAATACTAACGAAGAGATGCCCTCACCGTGGGACTACTTCAGTCACTACGTTCCCAAGAGCATATTCATTGACATGGCAGAAAGAACTAACCAGTATTCTTTACTGCAAGAAGGGAGATGCGTTGGTACAAATGAACAGGAAATCCGACAGCTGATTTCTCTTCACTTGATCATGGGCGTGATGCGATACCCAAGGCTACGGTTATATTGGAAGCCGGAAATGAAGACTAGGCTGGTGGCATCCACTGAACTCTCACGCAACCGCTTCGAAAAGCTGAGGAACAATCTGCACATCGTTGACGTGTCTCTGCCGGACCCAAAGGATCGCTTCTGGAAGGTGAGACCCCTTCTTGATAAATTTGAAGCAAGGTGTCGGTCCTTGAAGGTGGAGGAACGATTGTGTATCGATGAACAAATTGTTCCCTTCAAAGGAAAGCTCGATATAAAGCAGTATGTGAAAGGCAAGCCACACCCCTGGGGTGTAAAAATCTTCATGCTGTGTGGAGAGTCTGGCATTGTGTATTCTTCCCTGCCTTATCAGGGGTCAACAACAAGGCTAGACGAAAGCCTAAAACAGCAGTATGGCGTGACAGGCGCTATAGTGTCACAGCTTGCTCACCGTATTCCCTGCGACAAGGGGCACAAGCTATTTTTTGACAATTATTTTACGTCACTGCCTCTGCTGCGCATGCTCCTTGATAAGAAGATATTTGCTGCAGGAACAATTCGAGTCAACCGATGTCAAAAATGCCCGCTGGAGCCGGAGAAAAATCTAAAGAAAAAAGGTCGCGGTTCTTCCGCTTCTGTGGTCAGCAAAGATGGAAAAGTGGCGGTCACACGATGGTACGACAACAAGGCTGTGACTCTGGCATCGAACTTTGTGGCTATCGATGATGAAGACACCGCAAAGCGCTGGAGCAAGAAAGATGGGTGCTACATAGAAGTAAAACGCCCTGCTGTTGTAAGAATGTACAACAGCAGCATGGGTGGAGTTGATAAAACCGACTTCCTAGTGGCACTCTACCGCACGAAGATTCGGTCACGAAAATGGACACTGAGGATGATATTTCATGTTATCAATGCTTCAGTCGTGAATGCATGGCTTGAATACAGAAGAGATGCAGTCGCACGAGGGCTGACGTCTGCCAGTCAGCTGGACTTGCTCGACTTCACTCTGAGTATTGCAGAAGCCCTTGCACGAGTCCAGAGCCTGCCCAAGGCGAGAAAACGCGGAAGGCCATCGCTCTCACCTTTGCAACCTTCTAAGGAAGCAAAATATACCGAAAATAGGCCTGTGCGAGATGTGCGATACGACGAGGTGGGACACTGGCCTATTCGCTCTGACAGCAGGGAGCAGCGGTGTAAGCTGGAGGGTTGCACGGGACAAACGCGTATAATGTGTGAGAAATGTAAGGTGCATGTGTGTCTTGCCAAGTCTCGAAACTGCTTCCGAGCATTCCATATGCATAAGTGATGAAATTTGTGCTTGGAACTATATTGTACTTTTCACATAGCAATAAACCAACTTTTCGCTGTTTCGCAACCACTGAGCCCTGATGTGCGGTTTTGACGACGTAGATGCAAATCGGTAAATAATCGCAGAAATGAATTTTTTTTGCTTAGTTATGTTTCTAGAGTCCTTAAGGTATCAAATATCCAAACGAAAAAAATCTGTGTAGAAAATAAAAATTCCAGGGCTGAAAGGGTTAAGGAAAGAGGTGCGTGCCAACTCAGGGATGCAACCACATCTTTAACAAAGTTCAGCTTGGTGCCCACCAGAGTTATTCTCAACTGACAAAGCATGTTCATTCACCCTTTCGTCAAAGCACATGTCGGTTTGCCCTATGTACGCATTGTCACAACTCAAAGGTATCTTATACACTGCCCCGCCACGGTGGTCTAGTGGCTATGGTACTCGGCTGCGGTCCGAGGGTCGGGGTATCGAATCCCGGCCACAGCGGCTGCATTTTGATGGAGGCGAAATGTTGAGGCCCATGTACTGTGCGATGTCAGCGCACGTTAAAGAACCCCAGGTGGTCGAAATTTCCGGAGACCTCCATTACGGCGTGTCTCATAATCACAACTGGTTTTGGTACGTTAAACCCCACAAATCAAATCAGTCGTACCTTATACACCACTTTGGTTGCACATCTAGTAAACGGATCGACATGGTTATTACCACGCTGCTTGCGGTTCTGTTTAGAAGCCTAGTAGCAAATTTTGCACAGCTTGCATGGGGCAGAAAATACAACATTGACATGGTACTTGGAGACCACTTTCTTCAAATTATGGGAAATGCGGTGGATGTAGGGAATTGTTATTGTCTATTCCCGTTCCTTCTCTCTGTTGCTGATATCACCTGTGCTTTTGATCTTCTGAAAAAGTGACTCGCAGACACTAAGGAGCAATGAAAGAGGGTGTTTGGCTGCAGCAAGATGTTTGAGCTGCTGGTCAAAACCGTTTAGCATCTCATGGTGACAAGACTTGTCTAAGGCTGCTTTCAAGCAAGTCACGGCAATGTCTCTTTTGACAAGGTTCGAGTGCGCGCTCTCGTCTGGCAACAAGCATTTCTTAGTCCTAGGACTGTGAAGATAATTCTTATATCTAAAAATGGGAATTGCATTATCAACCCCATTTCCCATGTGAGCCTTAGGCCTTGACCTGAGGCTTCAAAAAATTTCTCAACACCTGCAACTGAATGGTTGATCGGCTGGCCATTTACATCTTTCAAAATCAGAAGATAGTCGTCAGCGTATCTAAATGCTCTGGTGACATGAAATTCGCAATGTTTGGGTGCGATGCGCTTGCGTACAGACGATAAAAATGTCTCATGTAAGACGGGGTCTACTGCTGAAAGGGACCGACAACCAATTTTTATGGCACCTGCTTTTATTAGTGCAACTGAAAACTTATCTGATCAGAGTGCCTAATCACCCAGTACAGTGGAACCCCGCTGTTACGTTCCTCACTGCTGCGTTTTCCCGGCTGTTACATTGTTTTTCATCGGTCCCGGCACAGCTCCCATAGGGTCCCATGTGTTGCAAACCCCGCTGTTACGTCGCAGCTGTGGGCGTGTTCCCGCATGATGCGTCACAACCTGGCACGCCGTACCCGCCCGGGCATCGCTATTTTGATTTTACTTTTGACAGTCTTGGTCACGCTTGCAGGAATCGCCGCCTGCTGATGGCTGCCGAGATAGCGCCAGCGCTATCTCGGCAGCCATGCGATCGCTCGGCAGCCGAACGACACTCCCCCCCCCACCCCTCCCGCTTTTGCGTCTTTTCATGCTCGTTAAAGACGGGCGGGGCGTTTCCTCCCCGCTTCGAGGGCAGGCGATCCGATAGGGGTGATGTTATCGCCTCCGAGCGACGGAGATGTGCCGGGCGCGTTTGATCTCTGCTTCAACCGTTTTCGTCGCCCCCACTCGAGTGCTTTTATTCTAGCGACCGTACCTTGGGCTCTGGGGGCTTCCGGAGAAAAGAATCGGAAAAAGGAACATCGCACTCGCAGCCCCTTTTGCGTATGACTGTGCTCGCCCGCGCAGCGAGGGGCGCGGCCGCGCGGCTGTCCAAAGTCTGTCCACGCGCTCGCCGGCGAGCTGGTTCGGGCCGGACGGCGAGCGCAAAATATACGCGAAATTTTTTTTGTATTGCTGGCTAAATGTCAGGGGTGCGCAAATTATGCGAGGGCGCAAATTATGCGCGTAAATACGGTTAACAAGCACTGAAGACGGAACGTGAAAGCGCTATCGAGCGATCGCGGACCCGACGCGACCAGCCGACCAGCCGTAATCGTAATCACAAACCACGCGCGGGGTGCCGGAACAGGATGCGGTGATCGCAGTGACGGGGCCCTCCAAAATTGGCGCGTCACGCTGGAACTAAACCTCAATGATCACAGTTTTGATTGCGATCTCTGAGGCCATACTTTCTCTCATCGGGGCGCCGAAGGCTATAATGGCGGCCCATTCACTGCGCTCGACAGCCGCGAACGGAGTCCGAATTATCGAATTTAGAGCTAGAAACCGTCCGAAATATCAGCCGGTTTTATCACAATAAGCCTATGTTGGCACTAGCTGTACTGCGCGGCAGTCCGGATTATCGGTCGGCGACCTAGATGGCTCTCCTTGCTGAAATAAATTGTTTGAAATCAAAGCGGCCCTGTTCTCATTCATTTTGGGAGCTTTCCTCACTCTTGCGTTTTCCCGGCTGTTACGTTTATTCCCTCCTGTCCGCTGAAAAACATATGAACGGGGTTCCACTGTAGTAACGCCGAAAACGCCGCGAAACATATAAATTCCGAATTTTTTATCTGAGACGACTATGGAGTCTTTACAGGCCACACAGTTGCAAACAGTGGGAGGTGAGCGCGGTAGCGATTATAAGCCGGCAATGGGAAAAGGAAACTAGCGAAGCCCTAAATAGAAAGAAATCAATGTTGCGTTTATCAAGCCTATGTTGCTATGACTTGTGATCTCAGTCACGAATTCACACTGTACACTCCGATACCGGTTTCGCAGACACGAGAGAAAAACGGCGCACACATGCGTCGCAGCCCTCAGCGACTGTTCCACGGTTGCGCCGCGAAGGCAGCGCTGCTTGTCGGTGTCAACTTATTTGTTTCGTACCTCGTGGGCAGCACAGAACAGAGCGGGAATGCTTAATAATATGCGTGCTATAACTTTGAGCACTAATTATGGTGCGTATAAAAGTATCTGACTACGCAAACCAAACCAAAAGACTCCATATAGCAGTGTGAAGTAAGTCTCTACGGCTACGCTGCGCAACATACCCGTTTTTTTTTATTTTTAAATGCAATTTAAAAATACAGATTGCACTCAAACCCATGAAGTATGTTTGAATCTGTCACCATAATTCATGGTTATTTCATTTCCGCCAGAATCTAATCGCAGCTTCTGGTCAGTTGTCAGTCCCTTGAACCAATGCATATTCCCGTCATTTGCACATAGTGCTTGTCTTTAAAGCCAATGGCAATCGACTCTAGATAAAACTCGAGAAGTGCTAGGAAGTTGTTACTGCCTACCTCTGCAGCATTCTGGAATCTAATTTCACTGTTGTCCCTGATAACTTGACGTAGCGCATGGAAAAGTTGACCATGAGGTATGGAATAGAAGAGGTCCTCGACATCAATAGAAAACCCAGTGGAACTGGACACTCCACTGAGTTCCTTGATGATGTCATGTGAACTTTGGATGAGGAACGGGTCTTCTACCACAAGTGCACTTAGGTGCTGGTACAGATACCGGCTAACAAGACTTTGCCAAGAGCCATTTTCCGTGACAATCGTACGAAATCGGCAGCCTGGCTTGTGTGTCTTGCCTCTGAAGAAGTCCTCCAAGGCACTACCAACACCCTTCTGAGCTCCTTTCCGAAGTGAGTCCAGGTTGAGGTCTTTTAACATCCTGAGCGCCTTCCATTTTCTCAACCTTACGTTGAACTCGCAGGCCTTGACGTTCTTGTTGATGGCATCTAAAGGACTTGTTTAATACTGTGTAAGCTTCACTTGCTCTCCTAACTTCGCTAAGGCCTATGATCTCCCAACTGACGCCTTCTAGCTCCTCTAGTAGCCCTGCTAGCCTAGCTTTGCTAGAGAGGTATCTTTCTTTGATCATTCCATGGTTTAATTTCCAGTGGCGGCCTGTCCAGATCCAGTGATTATTATTATTACCCTCTGCTGCTTTACAGAGCTGACTGCTGCCACAGACAGATGTTCCGCAGCTGCTGGACACTGAGGGAGAGGTTCCATCCATCTGTCCGTCCGTCTGTCCATCCTCCGTTTCTTATGAGTTGCTATTATTGGAGACCATCGGTTGGTTATGTCCAGCGTTGCATGATGGGTTTCCTGTTTGTGTGGAATACTGTGGGAACATGTAGCCGCGTTAGTAACTAACACATCCTACTATCTGTTATTAGAAAAAGGTTTGTTTAGCTGCTCACTGAATTATCGTCGGCGCGTTGGGCTCGGCGCGATTGTAGTCCTGTGAGAGCTCACACGTGCATCATTGCTCGATTGCGACTCACCTTGCATTGTGCAGTCCGTCCAATTTATAGGAGGCCCATTCTTGGAAAAGTGATTCCCTCGCTAGACTGATCTTTGTGTGCTAGTGAGGGAGCAGGGTGGTTTTCTTTGCCATGTGCGGTGCCACCCATAGGTGACAGGGAAGAAAGTTACCTGCCAACATTCAGGACGTCACAGTTCCTAAACTGCTCCGCAAGTATGGTCGATGCGCATGGAAAATCGTGTTTTAGCGAGTCGTTTTAACTTCTCCGTCGTCGCTAAGCAGATATGTTTCCGCATGCCGAGTTCTGCGCGTTGCCCTGAACGTTGTAGTAGAAGTTAGGGCAAAAGAAATTATTGAAAACCTTCCACGTGGTCCCGCACACAGAAGTATTTTTTTTTTTTTGCGACGTACTTGAATATGAAAAAACAAAACAAGTTGCTGGTTGTAACAAACCGCGGTTGCATGATGTGCAATGAGTAATGAAATCTATATTTTCCTATGCTGGAATTGGTGTGCGAAGACAAAATGGAAAAATATAGGCATCAAGGAGGTAGCAGGCACATAGATACAAACACACACATCTAGATACTTATACACCAGCACAAACACGCAAAATTTCTATTGTGCCGGTGAGGGCATAGCATCGTGTTCATTCTTATAGGAAGTAGGTTGAAAGTGTTAATTCGTCATCTGATTTTCATTGGGCAGCTAAAAGATTTGTGTGAAGGTTAGTAGTGCGTGGCTTGTCTTATGGCAAGGAGTAATCAAGGAGTAATGTATATTCCTTATTGCGCTTGCGATGTTAATTTCGCCACGACGATCGCACGTTCAGGTTTAAAAAAATGTGCGGCTCTTCACAGCCATGACCCACAGTGTTCATTTAGTTAAAAATAAACATTGGACTGGTTTTCACGTTAGTAAATAAAGAGTTAACACGTTAGAAATGGTGTCAAAAAGACTACGCAATAAGCCATCAGTAATAAAAGGTCCCAACAGATGGGCGTGAGAGCGGGGCGAACATGAGAAGTTTGAATTGAATTCAGCAAAACCTCCATTGGATCCATTGTGGGAATAGTCAGAGGAGAAAGCAAGAGGGGTGGGAAGAGAGGGTGTTGCGTATCGAGGGTGGCAGAAGACTACCATCTTTCCACGTCATTTGCAGCAAAGCAAACAGATGTGCAGCCATTCTTTAGAAATTGTGCACTAGCGTTGGTATAGTGACATTTGCATGAGCATGCATAGTTATGCCTGTTATCTTGGTGAAAATAAGTGAGTACTCTCCTGTGGGTCTTATGTGAGTGTTCTTTTGGCCCTGATGCAGATGACACACCAACTGGTCCAGCAGCAAGTAGATTCCATTAGTCAAGGTTAAACTGCGGGACTTTTTCTCCTTGTTATTCCACAAAGTGGTGAAAGGTTTAACGCATGAGATGAAACCTTTCTATAGGGTTTAACACCCCTGCTAGCACCCTTGCATATTCTTGCTCTGCTCTTGGGTATTTTTGTGCAGTCACCGATGAGCAAGTTGCTTGTGAGATAGCAGCTGTCTTATTTTGATGCCTTAATTAGCAGTAGTAGTACAAGAGATGCTTTACATTTTTGTGCATGCGTGGTGCGGATGTGTGCCCTTATGTGACTTGTCCTGAGTGTGACTTATAATCAGTAATAGGTGGCCACGAGTAACTCTCACAGTTTTACTGATGCATTAAATACCAATCAAAGCCATGGCACATGTGGCTGGTAGTGCTTTATCTCATAATCGCTGCATTTTCCTTGGTTCTTGTGGGCTGTGTTGAAAGGCATGTCCCACTGCAGGGCAGACGCTCTCCAGAAAAACCAGGACCTGGAGTTTGAACGCAACAAGGAACGCTTCCTGTTTCTCAAGGTACGGCTCTTGTTTCTTACCTTAATTTGGTGCGTTTTGATAATACAGGCTCTGTTAACCATATTTTGCGTGTCCAAAATACTGTTGCATGCATTTTTTTTTTGTTTCACGGGGCCCATGTTATTCTGTTCCCCGTGTACCCCATTATCCAAGACAACCATGTCTGGCAGTTCGTGTATTGCAAACAGCCTTCATAGGATGCCAATCATGGTGAGTGATGTCATCGATGACACCCTTATGACCTTGAGCCATTTTGAATATGAGCCAACGACCACAGGGAAGATCTGACCTCGAAACGGCTCATTGAAATCTATATGCAGCCGGGACCATGGGGCCCGAGTGGTCTCCCGATGGTGGTCTGGCCGTCGGGGCATCTCCAGCCAAGTGTCCTGCCACGCCTGAGAGCGATGCACCCATTCTTATATGGCAGCATCCATTCCAGGCTACCACACCTAGCTCCTAGCTAGTGTCTTCATCGTGACGATTCCCGGGTGTCCTGCGTGCAGAGTTATATAGCAATCCAGCTCTACGGGCACCTCCACCCTATCATCCCACGGCAAACAATACCGTTGTGACTTGACTACTCATGTTGGCGTGAAATGAATGGCGCGAATTCGGCGCTCACACGGTCCATTGGCCAGCCCTTCCACGCCCAGTTCAGCACACGAGAAAAGACGTGATAGTTCTCAGCACAGGGGGGGGGGCTCCGAAATCGTGTTCCACAACATAACGACCTCTGCCGGCTCGAGATCATCTTGGTGCGATTGTGGCAGAGGCAGCCTACTGAGGCCATCCGTGTGGACCAGCTGACACTCGCATCGGTGGAGTAGAGAATACTGGTGGCCACTTCAAAAAAAATGTATGAACACAGAACCCTTGGCGACAACATCTTTGGCATCTCGCGGTCGGGCACAAACAACTCGAGCAGTGGCTTATGATCTGTGTGAATCTGAAACGGGCGCCTGTACACGTAATCGTGGAACTTCACACCTGCCACAATAACAAGTGCCTCCTTTTCGATCTGGGCATAGTTCGTCTTGGTGGTTGACGAAGTTCATGAATAAAAGGCAGTTGGAGCCTGGCAATGGGTGGCTGAGCACGGCTTCAATGGCGTGCGGAGATGTATCGCACGCAAAGATCACCGAATTCCTTTCGTCAAAATGTGTAAAGCCTTGGTTACATGCCAGCAGTTGTTTCACACTGACAAAGGCATTCTGTTGCTCTTGACCCCAGGCTCAGGTTGCATGCTTGTCCAACAGGTGATGCAACTGCTCGGCAATTGTTTCATCGTGGTACGGTAGGAATGCAGGGAAAAGGTTTACGAGCCTCAGAAAAGCCTGCTTTTCGGCTTTGTTTGTGGGGCGAGGTGCCTTAGTGGTTGCCCACGTCATGCTGGGTGTCGGATGGGTTTGCAAACTGCAAGCAGCTAGGGTTGGATGGGCTTGCAAACTTCAAGCAGCTTCTCGTCCACTACGCCTCTAACAAGAAGGCGTGGATGATGCGTCAGTTCTTCAAGAATGGCTGCAGGCATGGGATGTTGAGCTGGGCAAGTCAGGCCGTCACGTTTGCCTTCTTGCGGATAACTGCTTGGCCCCCGACAACAGCTGCGAGCTCAAAAGCATCTGAGCTCAAATTTCTGCTTGCCAACACGACAGTGAAGCTGCAACTGCTCGACCAGGTCATCATTAAGTCCTTCAATGGTTACAGAGGCGACTCCTCGATGGGGTTTTGGTCAACCTGCGCACGGGCACCGAGCTTGAAGTTGACCTGTAAGGTGCCATTCAAATGATGACGGGCACCTGGCGAGAGGTGAAGAAGGATACAGTGGCCAACTGCTTCTGGAAGGCAGGCTTCGTGACGGCTGAACTTGCAGAAACCTGTGAAGACGGCAGCAGCGACGACGAGGGTATAGACAGTGCGTTTCACGAGTTGTCCCTTTTCCCGGCTGCCCTTCCACTTGTAGTGTCTGCGGGCGATTTTATGGAAGATGATTGCAATGTTCAGGCTGTTGTGAGGCTCACTGACGAAGGCATTGTAGCTGCTGTGGTCGCAGGGAACCAGGATGCCCAGGCCGACAGCTCAAGTGGCGATGACTACCGTCCAAACGAGGTGGTATCGATGACACGCTCGTACTCGGTCATTGAAGTGGCTTGATTCGGCTTGATTTGCCGTTGTTGCGGTGACATGGAAGGGACCGGTCTCTTGCACCTAGACGGGCTCGATAAGATCGAGGCCAGCGTCTTTAATTTCATTTTGAATTGAAGAAGCTGGCCAAGGGGGGGGGGGGGGGGGGGATCAGCGTTTCTTTTTTTCACGCAAATAAGGCATTTTGTTGCGTTGTGTGTGCGGAATCAATTTTCATTCTTGAATGCACTGACTGGTAGGTGATCGTCCGGCACAGCTAAGGTCTTAAGGCCTGTATTTTGTTATATCGATTTTTTTATATATCAAATTAACTCGTGATCCCCTTCGAGTTCGGTATATTCGTGTTTGACTGTATAGCAATTTCCCGGCCTATCATGGGCAGCAATAAAAAATGTGGTGAAATCATTTAAAGAAGAGAAGGACAAATGTCTGGTGTGGACACGCCGGTGACACACCTGTGTACTTATTGTCGTGTTGGAAGTGAACATACAGTCTGTGTCAGTTCTTGCACAATCCTGCGGAGTAGCTTTTGTTAGTGGCTGATAAGTGTTTGCGTTTGCAGTGGTGGCAATGACTGTGACGCTTGTTCAGAGCTATAACTCGGCAAGAAATGCAGAAAATCAACATGTCGGAGACAGATGCAGCTAATCTCTTTACGATTGCACTGATTTTCTTCCAGTGGAATTTGTAGATATTGTGCATATGCCTTCAAAATTATGGTCCACAAACCAGCGCCTTGCACTGCTTTCAGTCAAGCTTTGCCAAATGGAAACAGCAATTCCACAAAAGTTCCGAAGTATGAACCTTTTATTACAGATGATCGTCGGTGTGTAGTCGGCCTTAAGGGATCCTCGCTTGGTGAGCCTATGGGAATTCTGTTCTCGATACCATGTTCGCAGCAATATTACATAAAAGTTTGGTATTAATACAGATTATACACATGTACTTCTAAAGAAATGATCTTCCCGTACTGGGGTTCCGGCGTGCAGTATCTAACGGCCACCAGTTGCTGTGACTATTCACAGCCACAGCTCATTTCATTTTTGTTTCCTCATTCCGTGGAAACCTATGCGTGCGCTTTTCTTCAACACTGGAGTTGGAGTAGCCAACCACAGTTTTTCAAGGTGCCACCAACTGGGCGATGGCGCGCAATGACGCGACATTACAAGTGCTGACCTTTGCCGAAACGGCTCGTCTGCTAACTTCGAACCGGAAGCCGTAGGCAGACAGTGCGCCCTCTTCTTTTACAGGTCACCTCTTCGAGGATATTGTGTTGAGCAAAAGCAGGACACTAGTTTCGCCGCCTTCAAATGTATTTCTGCCATGCTGGGAATGTTTTCTGGTAACACAATTTCCGGTTCCAGGCAGCTGGAGTTGACTTTCATAATGTGTAAAAAAAAAAACCAAACAGAACAAAAATGTTGATCAGACGTTCATGTTTGATGTCTCGTGGAATTGCCCGGTAAAGATTTTTTCGACATCAGTAGCCGACCATTTGTTTTTAGTTACTACATGCCAAATTTGTTTTTAGTTACTACATACCATTTGTTTTTAGTTACTACGTGCCAAGTTGGCAGATGTCCTGTGGAGCATAATGATGAACACGGTTATGAGCACCAAGCACAGTCACTCCTTTTTCATCTGGTACATGCCCCGTGCCCGTCACTGATGACAGCCACAATGCTGGACATCACCAGGCCAAGTCTCTCTTTGAGGCTGGCCACTGTAACCTACTCCTATGAATAAACATTGTACTGAATGTTGCTCGCTATTGCCATGAAAAAAGGTGCTGTCATTGACATACCTGGCTGATATTGTAATTTTATGTCAGCTTTTTTTCAGCATCCAGAGGCTGCATTTGTTGATGTGTGTGGAAGGCAGTTTGTTGAAGGGAACATAGCACTCTAGTGTCATCGAACTCTGAGTGGCAATCAAAACAGTGTTGGGAAGTTGCTGAGTGTCCGTAACACTTCTCGTGTGTTCGGCAGCCACAGTGATGAGGTCTTCATTGACTCAGCTTTGCAGCATCATTTAGTCGTCGACACCAAGATTTGGCGGAAGTATTTGGTATTATTGAATTACATATTTTTACATTCGGTTTGGCTGATCTTCTGGAACTTCTTAAAGTTCTTTTTAAGTAACAAGTTTTGTTGACATCTGTAAGTTTTTCAGTGAAAAGTCAACCTTCTGTATCGGGAAATTTCAATTTAATGGGTGTTCACAGTTTAGGGACCTATTACGTCAGTGCTTCACAATCGAGCATCTCAGCAACAGTTGAATATTCCATCACCACTGTTATTATGCAACCAGCTGCATACAAGAAGCATTTTCACTTGTTGGGTACATGTGAGCTAACTGTCTACGAAGTAAAGCATTGTGCTAAGGAAAGGTGAGACCATTGCATTGTTTCTACCTGGGATTGCCGCGAAAAATGTGCTGTCAATGTAATTTGTGTACCAGTGGCCTTGGTGCTCATCTGCGTAGCTGTGCTTTCTTCTTGAGCTGAAGGATTGATGTTCGATTCATGGCCATTGGGGCTAAATGCAAGAACTTGTGTATATTTAGATCCCCAGCTGGTCTGGACTTATTTCCCAATGCGCAAAATTTTCTTGTCATTATATCGAGTAAAATCCTATAAATCGTTATTCTTTTTTTCTGGAAAAAGAGTGATGTCACAGCAGTGCACTGCGCGAGGTAGTAGAGATGCTTATCTCTGGTTCTTTCTCTTCCCAGTGGGGATCCCAGGCACTGCATAACATGCGTATTGTGCCACCCGGCTCAGGAATTGTTCATCAGGTGAACCTTGAGTTCCTGGGACGTGTTGTGTTTCATAGTGATGGCTGGCTGTACCCGGACAGCTTGGTGGGAGCTGATTCGCACACAACTATGATCAATGGCCTCGGTGTTCTCGGCTGGGGTGAGTGTCATTGCCTTATTGCTACATTTGTGTTGCCGTTGTGACACACCACATAATAAAAACGTATTGATGTTGCACCTCAGATATGCGTAATATTTGCTTTTTGATGACAACGTTCACAAGTATGAACGTGGCTACCAGTTCAAGATGGCTGGGCGTTAGGCAAGTGCTTAAACTTTGGCCGGGTGGCTGCATCATGTGACAAACAGACAAACAGAAAGACGGGAAAGACAGACCAAAATTTCTGTGTTCAAGTATCCCAAGAAGGACTGTTGTCTTTAAAAGCGCGGTCCAAGCTGCGCTGATGCATAGTCTGATTGTGAATGTCAAATTACCAAGAAATAAAAGTTATAGGACAGCTGTCTTTTGTCACCTGTATTGTAATATGAATGAAATCCTAATGGAGTGCACCTTCGAATGAACACGCATTTAATGCGCATGAAAACACTGCGCATAATAGTATTGCTGTAGAGCCGCTCGGCGCCAGTTGTGCGTGGCACGATCCTGCATTTTTTACTAGAAGCCCGTGGGCCTAAATTCTGATAATATATCTCGAGTTCATTCCTGACCTATCCAGGGCCTAGAAACCAAGAAAAGAATTGCGCTTGTCTAAAGAGACAAATAGAAAAACATATCATTGGCTATAATAATGTAACCATTATCCCATTGTTACTTTTACTAAGCAGTCTTTTGAGGTTCTTATCGCTTGCGCAACACTATCTGCTTCATAGTTGCACGAACTGTAAGCACAATCCCCTTCATAATAACACGGGTGAGACAGCTGCTCATATTGCACAGTTTTGATACGATCTTGTTTTCCTGCTCCGAGCTGCTCCAAAAGCATGAAAATTAGGAAAAATTACTCCAAACTGCTCCAAAACAGCGTGGAAAGCAAGTATTTTGGTGCTCACGTCAGTTTCAATGGGGAAAGAAAAGCGGAGTCGCGCAACGTGCATCGTGTGATTGAACCTCGGGCGCCTGAGATTCGCTGCGGGCACTGAGTTTCGTGTCAACTTACCAAGACACGTGGAATGCCATGATCTGCATGAAAGTGGAGTATCTTTCACGATTACAGTCGACTCTCGCTACAACGAAACTGGCGGTGCACGGAAAAAATTTCGTTGAAGCGAAAATTTCGTTGTCGTGAAATCGAAAAAATATAACTGACCTAAGCTGGTAGAACAAAAACTTTTATGTCGCAATCTTGCACATGGCATCACGGAGGTAGTCGGAGCGTTCGGAAACCACGTGTACTGAAACCATACCTGCCAAATTTGCAGAAACGAAATCCGGGAGATTCACTAAATTCTACCGCGCCCTCGATTGTAACGCATAACCATTTCTTGGGACCAAAAATAAAAAAAAGTGAAACATAGATTGTAGCACGCACCGATGTTCTTCGTGACACGAAAAACAGTCCTCAGTAATCAACCTTCTCACATTCACGAAACCAAATGTTGTACAAGCGTAATGCACGCACCCGCATAATCAGCGCACCGCATACTTTGAATCCCTGACGTCCCTCGAACGGCCGCGCTGTGGCTTTCCCGCTTCACTTGATCCGCGGTGCCTCGAAAACGTTCGGCGCGCCGATTCATAACTCCTGTGTCCCGATAAAACTGCCGCACGTTGGCGGGCGTAGCCGCTTGAAAGCGGCGGTAACATCATCTACTCGCAGTGCCGCATTCCTCTGTGCTATCGCAGTTCCCTCACGCCTGCTGCCGCGTGCTGCCATGCGTGCTGCGCAGGCTGGCGCAGCTAAGCCTAAGCATGATCGGGGCGTGGTCTCCGAGATTGCCACGATGCAATCTCGGACGTCATGCAGCGCGCACGGCTGCGAGGCTCAGGCTCAGCACAGATATGAGGGAGAAATGTGATGAGCCGTTTTGCGTGCGGTGATGAGAAACATCTATTCTCCCGTTACGGCCACCCACGAACGTTTTTTGGCGTTTTCGCAGTCGCCGTTCTTCTGTACAAAGTCCAGTTCGTTAACACCGCCTCCGCACCATATGTTTTACGCGCGAGTAAAAAGCGCGCTAGCGCTGGGGACGAACGCAGCTGAAGCAGAGATGAAACGGCCTGGCCGTTTCCGCCGAACGAAGTGATAAGATCGCACCGCGTGGTGTGCGAAGGCTGTTGTCAGCTTGCTTCTCAAGCAAAGAGGAAACGGCCAGGCCGCCTTTCGTCGGGCGAAGGACCATAAAAGGCATCGGTGGGAGTTAGGCGGTCGCGCGCGCTATCTCGACAGACATCGGTAGACGCCATCGGTAGACATCGATAGTCAATCACGCAATCAACAACGGCTGTTTCTGGTGGTGCAAAAACGCGATTTCGACTTCGTAGGCGATTTTTATCTTCGGACATGCGCGAAAATTTTCGGGATTGTTTTCATTGCACAGCAAATCGAATTTTCGAGCAAGGAATTGCATCGTCAAATTTCGTTGAAGCGAAACGGCACAAAAAAAAAAGTGTTCGTTGTGGCGAGAATATTTATGCATTGAATCCTATGGACTGCTGACGGGGAACCGAGAATTTTTCGTTGTACCGGAAATTTCGTTGAAGCGGCGTTCGTTGTAGCGAGAGTCGACTGTAGTTGTCACCACGGTATTGCAGTGTTACAATAGAGGGCAACGCACTGGTGAAAAGCTCAGGTGAGCTTCTTCGTAATGGTGTGAAGCTAGAAAATCTTGATAAAATCCAAAGTGACCAGGCTCTCCTGACAAAAAAGAACACTAATTAACCTACAAGAAGTGCTAGGGATCCTTCAGAAGCTAAATAAGAAAATCTACAAAAAGTCAAAGCACTGATTGGCAAAATCGAGTCAGTGGTCTTCAACTAAAGGGCTATTGTGTTTCGACAGTTTCGGTGCAATGAGAATTTTTTTTTTTTTTTCAAATTTCAGAAGTGTACTGACCCCTGGTTGTGAAAAAGATACTTGACTGCCTGGGCTGCTCCAAATTCGACTTTTTGAGTTCTTAAGACATTCACATTAAATGTTGTGAGCTGCTCCAAATCAAGATTCTCCTGCTCCAAAATGAACATTTCGCTGCTCCGAAAACTGCTCCCAAGTCTTACTACTGTCTCACCCCTGTAATAAGGGGATTGTGCTTACAGTTGCCGAGACTGAACTGAATGTGAATCGAGTAGTACCAGAATCAAATCGAATGAAATATTGGATGCATATCAAATAATTTTTTGAATAATGATGACTCCTACGACAATAAAGCTTAATTTATTGCAGCTGTTAGGTTACCAAGTTTCTCTCATTTCATGCAAATTATGAAGTACCGTTAAACGAAGCAGTAGTAAACAGCCACTTTAGCTGAGAACAGCTAACCATCTCTGTACTGCCAGACTAGGCTGGCATGTCCTCGGTTGGGGCAAGCGTGGATGTGTCTGGACAGACTTTACATCCTGGCGAAACAGCTTCAGAAGCGTGGCTGTCTCGCAAAGTGCGCACAGAAGTGCACACACACTGTGCTCGCAAATATAGCAGACGTTACACTGCCAGAGATACGTCTTGGCCAATTGCAGAATGCCACTCCATGTGGCCATGGGTACATGAGGCATCATTCTGGATAGTCAAGGCTAAACTGACCTCTGAAAAGCCTCTTTCTTTTACCTCCCTCGAGCCCCAAAAAAATCGCAGCATATCCACGGGGTGAATGATGATGAGTGGCGAAGCTCCGGAGGTCATGCAGCGCGCACGGCTGCGAGGCTCAGGCTCAGCACAGATATGAGGGAGAAATGTGATGAGCCGTTTTGCGTGCGGTGATGAGAAACATCTATTCTCCCGTTACGGCCACCCACGAACGTTTTTTGGCGTTTTCGCAGTCGCCGTTCTTCTGTACAAAGTCCAGTTCGTTAACACCGCCTCCGCACCATATGTTTTACGCGCGAGTAAAAAGCGCGCTAGCGCTGGGGACGAACGCAGCTGAAGCAGAGATGAAACGGCCTGGCCGTTTCCGCCGAACGAAGTGATAAGACCGCACCGCGTGGTGTGCGAAGGCTGTTGTCGCTTGCTTCTCAAGCAAAGAGGAAACGGCCAGGCCGCCTTTCGTCGGGCGAAGGACCATAAAAGGCATCGGTGGGAGTTAGGCGGTCGCGCGCGCTATCTCGACAGACGCGATATCTCGGACATGCGCGAAAATTTTCGGGATTTGTGTTCATTGCACAGCAAATCGAATTTTCGAGCAAGGAATTGCATCGTACAAATTTCGGTGAAGCGAAACGGCACAAAAAAAAAAAGTGTTCGTTGGGCTGAGAATATTTGTGCATTGAATCCTATGGACTGCTGACGGGGAACCGAGAATTTTCGTTGTACCGGAAATTTCGTTGAAGCGGCGTTCGTTGTAGCGAGAGTCGACTGTAGTTGTCACCACGGTATTGCAGTGTTACAATAGAGGGCAACGCACTGGTGAAAAGCTCAGGTGAGCTTCTTCGTAATGGTGTGAAGCTAGAAAATTTTGATAAAATCCAAAGTGACCAGGCTCTCCTGACAAAAAAGAACACTAATTAACCTACAAGAAGTGCTAGGGATCCTTCAGAAGCTAAATAAGAAAATCTACAAACAGTCAAAGCACTGATTGGCAAAATCGAGTCAGTGGTCTTCAACTAAAGGGCTATTGTGTTTCGACAGTTTCGGTGCAATGAGAATTTTTTTTTCTTTTTTTCAAATTTCAGAAGTGTACTGACCCCTGGTTGTGAAAAAGATACTTGACTGCCTGGGCTGCTCCAAATTCGACTTTTTGAGGTCTTAAGACATCACATTAAATGTTGTGAGCTGCTCCAAGTCAAGATTCTCCTGCTCCAAAATGAACATTTCGCTGCTCCAAAAACTGCTCCCAAGTCTTACTACTGTCTCACCCCTGTAATAAGGGGATTGTGCTTACAGTTGCCGAGACTGAACTGAATGTGAATCGAGTAGTACCAGAATCAAATCGAATGAAATATTGAATGCATATCAAATAATTTTTTGAATAATGATGACTCTTACGACAATAAAGCTTAATTTATTGCAGCTGTTAGGTTACCAAGTTTCTCTTATTTCATGCAAATTATGAAGTACCGTTAAACGAAGCAGTAGTAAACAGCCACTTTAGCTGAGAACAGCTAACCATCTCTGTACTGCCAGACTAGGCTGGCATGTCCTTGGTTGGGGCAAGCGTGGACGTGTCTGGACAAACTTTACATCCTGGCGAAACAGCTTCAGAAGCGTGGCTGTCTCGCAAAGTGCGCACAGAAGTGCACACACACTGTGCTCGCAAATATAGCAGAGGTTACACTGCCAGAGATACGTCGTGGCCAATTGCAGAATGCCACTCCATGTGGCCATGGGTACATGAGGCATCATTCTGGATAGTCAAGGCTAAACTGACCTCTGAAAAGCCTCTTTCTTTTTTCTCCCTCGAGCTCCAAAAATGGCTTCACAGGCAACTCATTTCAGAACCACTGTCCTAATCGGTCATCCTGCCCAGATCTGAACGCCGCTCATACCCATGCCATCTCTACATTCGGCCCAAAGGCTGGTGAATAGTAAACACCTTTAAAGGGACTGTCTACCACTGCTCAGAAGATCGTTTCAGTTGGGGTGAAAATGAGATCATTCCTTGCATTGGCAGAAACGAGCGTGCTTATGCCCCGCCCCGTAAGAAGTGAATGAGGTTTTTAACTTGGCCCTGAAAGTCTTCAGAAAATGACTGGTGGCGCCAACTCTGGTGATGAGTGCCAATCACCAAGTGTAACGAGAAACCGAGAAATACCCAGGCAGGTTTAATTATCCTGCCGAAAAGGAAAATCTTGTCACCTGCAATTGTATTTGACACACATCTGGTACAGTGTTCTTTCACAATGGAGTAATTTTAATTTTTAAATCAGTATTGCAAAAGCCTGGTAAACAGTGTTGCCAGCATCCCTGTGCATACTGAATAGGTGAACACAAAGATAGAGAAATTCCGTTTCAAACATGTTTGCTGACTTTCCAGTGAAACCACTGCAAACTTTACACTTCTGATGGTGCGTTATCTGTTGCGATTAAAAAAAAAAAAAGAAGCAGGAAATCAGCTGAAGCACGGTTGTCAGTCCCTTTAATTACGAGTTTCAACCTTACAGAGGCCACCAAACAGCCTCTCTAATAGCATTCAAATTCTGCATCGAGGGGGCGTCATTCCATGGCAGATGCGGATTGTTAAGGGGGATCCGCAGACTGAATCAGTCATTTGGTGACACACGGGTGGCTCTGCAGCTAGCGTTCACACGACAGGGGACTGCGGACATATCAACTGATCCAGTGGCTGACGGCCGAAACATGCCACTGCTCCGTTGTGCTGTATGAAGGGGGGTTTGTCACATTCTGAACCGAGTCGTGTGAGATATCGTGAACACAATCACCCGAGTACTGCTTCATCTCTTCAACAGACATAAATAATAATAAATCTGAGGGTTTTAGCTTGAACAGACTTACAATATATGTACTTCCAAACAGGCAACACGGAAGGGTCAATGATATGCTCTCGCACAGTTCAGTGTTTCACACGCTGCCGTCGCAGCAAGTTTTGTTTACGTTTATGCTTGCTATCCAAGCTGTCCTGGCGCTGAATTTGTAGCCTTTGGGCAGATTCATGTCGCTTATGAATTCCAGAAGTTGGAAAAACATAGAAACATACATATAGTTGCCAGACGAATGCATTTCGCCACTATAATTTTCGTATTTCTCGCCAAAGGTCCCGGACAGACCAAACTGCGATTGGGGGATCCTCCGTTTCGCGAATTGGTGATCGGCCGCGTACTGAGCGAGCACTGTGGGAATGGTTGACGTAAGAGCATGTGATACGCAGTCCGCGGACTCAAATCATGATTTGGTCCGTCGTGTGAATGCGCCTTTAAATGGGCACATCAAGTTTAGTTAGAATAAATTGCAAGCATGTACCAGAAGAAATTCTTTTGTTAAGTGCTTCGTTGCAACAATGTAGTGCACTGCATATTGCTCAGACGGCGTGAGCAGACCTCTTTGCTAGAGAGGGCTTGAAGTGAGTTGTTACATCCTTGGAGCACAGACAAGGACATTCCTTTCAGGTGTGGGTGGCATCGAGGCCGAGGCTGTGATGCTGGGCCAGGCAACCAGCATGCTACTACCTCCTGTTGTGGGCTATCGTCTGACTGGCAGATTACCACCTGGGGCCACTTCAACGGACCTGGTGCTCACAATCACCAAGCACCTGCGCAGTGTTGGTGTTGTAGGGAAGTTCGTTGAGTTCTTTGGGCCCGGAGTCGCACAGTTATCCATTGCTGATCGTGCCACCGTGTCCAATATGTGCCCCGAGTATGGGGCCACTGTTGGCTTCTTCCCTGTGGATGTCAAGACACTGGACTACCTACGGCAGACAGGTACGTATCTCTTGACTAAGGTTGTGCCAAAGCACGTTAATTCAGACTTGTTCTGTGGTCCTCGTAATTCGGCCATATTCGGCAAGACGCTGGTTAATTCGGACGATTGTCGTCGTCACGAAGCACAAATTGTCATCATCATCAGTATGAACGACCCTGCTTGAACGTCAGGGAAGCTAGCACGCTTCAGGACACTGTGTTCACCACCGTGTTCACCACACGGTTGGTCATGTGACACATGGGCTTTCAGGGAAGCATGCATCCAGGGTCGTGTTAGCAGCAAAGGGTTCATCTGCGGCGGCTAAGGCAAAATAGTTTCTTCTTAGCTGACAAATATGAACTGCACTGAGGCTATCTGTGATCGCGACAATAGCTGCAGACAGCCATAGAGTTTCCTACAAAACACTAGAGGGAATATGGCGGTAGTGTCTGTGGAACGAGGCAGTTCAGCTGGCGTGGAAATGATGGGTGTTGCATGAATTTGCTTAGTCTTCGTTCTTCTGGCTTCATATGGCTTTGCGACTGTAATAAATGGGTCGTTTATGAGCACATGTGGCATTATAGTGGGTGGAAGAGTTTGCAAAATTATGTATGTGCAAGAGTACTTGTTACTTTTTTGTGGTTAGAAAAATACCAAACACTCAGAAATTTAGCAATATGATTTGGTAATAGCAATGTTGCGTCCTCTAGTGCCCAGATTTAGCATCACGCATAAGGTTTAAAGGGATTGACAACTGATTTTTAAAGACCCTTTTTTTTATGGCACAACGAAAAGCTCACCCTCGGTACTGTTTATACCTGTTGCGGCTGCTTTCAGAAGTGTGTGTATATTTTGCAAATAGAATTTTTTAATCTGAGAAGCCTCATAAAAAGGTAGTGTGTTCTCTACCAATGTTGAGAGATGTTCGTGGTGCCGATAGCTTGCCTTGCAAACATCCGCCACTCTGTTTTCACTGGTGTGAATGTAAGCTGCGATTAGCCATCCACCCTTTGACCTTTTCAGCTAGCTTTGAAAACAAAAGCTAGCACGACAAGTTTACGTTCTGTTGTCCAGACCATTCTTGGATTACTGCAGCGTTTTCCAGACTTCGTTCTGGGCAGCTCGTCGCCGGCGCCATTACTGTGCCGACAGCTCAGCTGAGCCAGGTCAGCCAAAGCAGAGGCTACGCTTTTGCAAACGGTGTTAGGTGTGTGGCAGGCTTAGCTGCACCTTGTAAGTTAGAGAAAAGCCTTTTGTATCAAAAGTGTGCTGCATTTAAACTCTAATAAGAAGACCAGGGGTCGCGTATACCTGCAGAAGGTCACGTGGCCACACTATTGTGCAGCTTCATGTGTTTGCCATGTGGGTTACCAAAAATCAGTTTCGCGACTTTACGTCAAGAAACAAAAATGTGAACCTGCGTTTAATCAGACTAAGAGGGGTCGTTTGAGCCAATGCGATACTCAAATCCTTCCATCAATGAGGTAATCTCAATTCGTGTGCTGAGTCCCTTTAAGTGGCAGAGATAAGTGTGTTCAAATTTGAAATAAATATTTTTACTCTTGTAAGTGATGTGCTAATGTTTTTGAGCATGTAAAAAGTAGGTCCATCTTCCAAATATAATAAGCAGCTAAATATAATAAGCAGGCAATTGGTCGCTTCTTTAAATTCAGTCTAAGTGCTCCACTGTGTTTTTACAAACTATATGGCTCAAGCTGCTGCATGAGGCTGTAGCAGAAGCGCAGTATCGTCCAGCGTTTAGTGGTTGGTTTTGCATAAAAACGTGTAAACCAAATAGCCGTGCACCTAAACTGCATCAGAAACTGTGCCTGAGCCTTGACCCGAGACAGACTTTTTGAGCATTGTCTGTGGGTGCTCCTCCCTGTTGTCCTGTTGGTGTCTGCTAGGAATGATAACTGCGCGCCTGCTTAGTGCATTTGCTCGTGTTGAATTTATCATAAGATAGCGCAATTGAAATGCTGTAGTACAAAATATGCAAACAGTTTCCTCACAAGGAATGTATGTTTTCCATGAAAGTGGCCCCATGCTTAGATTCTATTGCATCTGATACAAAAGGGGGGAAAAAAAAAGTGGTTGATCCCTCTGTCATAGGAATCTGTATAACATGGAAGCTTGTCTTCGTGAAGTTGTGGAATGCATAAGCAGCGCTCTGAAGAATCGAGGGGCGGGGGATGGCTTTGCTACTGGGAACATGTGAACACGTTGCGTGTAGATATTCAGTAGCACCTCAATATGGCACAGGTATCCGCAGCAGTTGTAGACGAGGGGATGTTCTTGAACGACTCACATTGCTCCGGAGACACTGAATTGCTCAAACCAGAGCCGTGCACAAATCTGCCATAAAGGAGGAGTGTCTGCAGACGGTGACACTTTGCAAGTGAAACCGAACGGGTTGCTAGCGGATCGTTTTGTGAAAACACAGCCCACTGCAGTGAAAAGCCAATCATTTGCTTGTTGACGGCCCTCCTTGTGTTCCTGGAGCAGTGCGCATTGCAACTAAACGCACCTGGCCACGCAAGACGAATTTTGTAGCGGCTGCGTTTGTACTTCACCCAGGAACACACCGTCATGACGCCGTCACGCCCCTAACTTCCGCGGCGGTCGAGGCACCAAGACTACTGAAGCGCTCACTACTGGTGCGAATTAGCACAACAATCTGCTTCACTCTATTTATCCTTCGTAGATGGCTGTACCTCTGCAGCAAACCTAAGTGAACCAAGAGTGCAGATAAGGGAGGCGATGTTAATTTAAGAGTAATTTGAACACTTGTTAAACACTATAGTTTGCTGTACTAAACACCTTTACTTTAACCAGACGACAATGAGATGAAACTTGTAAAGAGCTGCAGTAAACACATAAGGCCCATCTGTTCCCATTATGAGCAATGTTGAGGTGGTGTATCGGTAGAGCTTCCAGCACCTTACGTCCAATCCCGGGTGAATGTGGGTTCAAGTCCCACTCAGGCAGAATTTTTGCGTTGCAGATTTATGTTAATTTTTTTCAGAGATCTACTTCCATTATGGAACTATGCCGCTGATTTCTTCGTGGATCTCAACATAAAACACTTTTGTGTTAAAAAATTCACAGCATATCCACGGAGTCAATGATGATGAATGGGCGAAGCTCCGGAGGTTCATCGTAGATCGTGCCGAGTTCCGGATTAATTTAGTTAATGCGCACGCTACGAATCCTTATGGTTGAACTACGCACAATGCACAAGTGAAATCTCCCACTGGCACTTCATTGCAAGTCAAGATCCAGTGCCTATATATATATATGGGTGGCCGGTGAACGGTTCTCCAGCGCGAGCAGTGGGTATTTTTCAATCAAGAAACTCACTAGAAGACGCTGCCTGCGTCAAGCTTGTCTCTCGCGGGTGAGGGCGCGTTCTCCTTCTTTGCGAGCTGGTAGCGCGTTCATCGAAGAAAGAGCGTTTCCATAGTCAACGCACGCCTTTCGCTCTCTCGATCTCTCTCTCTCTCTATCTCTCTCTCTCTCACAAGACAGCAGATGGAAGAGTGAGTGAGCTCACGCGCCGAGGCCGCGCCTCCCACACGCGCCTTCCTAGTAGGTAACGCGCTACTACAATGGACGGACAGACCCAAACCTTAAGGAGCTTCGCCCCTAACAACAGCACAACTGCATCAATAAGATTCACCCCACCACGGTGGTCTAGTGGCTATGGTGCTCGTCTGCTGATCCAAGGGTCGTGGGATCAAATCCTGACCGCGGCGGCTACATTTCAATGGAGATGAAATGTCGAGGCCCGTGTACTGTGCGGCGTCACTGCATTTTAAAGAACCCCAGGTGGTCCAAATTTCCGGAGTCCTCCACTACGGCGTCTCTCTTAATCACAGCTGGTTTTGGGATATAAATCCCCCAAAATCAATCAATCAATCGATAAGGTTTGAGAGACGTGGCAAAAATATTTCTGAAGTTAATTGCAAATAGTATCCGGGGCTATCAACAAACGCAAGACCAGAGCAGACTGCATGGCACCTCATCATTGCCAACAGTGTTATTAAATGCAATATTCTGATGTTCTCTAGCAGTAAAGTGTATGCTACAGCTGCTGCCTTCTTCGCACAGTGCAGAAGTGTAGTAATGCCACTCGCGTCAGTGAAGGTAACAAAAGAGCATTTATTTATTTATTTATTCAGATACCTACAGTGCCCAGTGGGCATTATTGTAGGAGGGGGGGGGGGGAACAAAAAAAAATGAAAAAAAGACAGAATACATTACAGGTGGTATACAACATCAAGAGTTAACATATCAAGATCAGCAGTACGGTTAAGATTACAGATGACATGACGCATCTACACTGTGAACGTAGCACTCGGAAAATATAGTGAGACTGAAGCCAAGAACATCATATTACAACATGATTACAAACAGATTAATAGACAAGGGTTGATTGTATGCTATATAAAGATGATGCGATACCTAATGAAACATGAAATCAGCAAGGGCACAGTCAAAGGAACTGATCGGTGACTAGACAACCTCCTCCCGTAAACTATTCCAATCATGGCATATTCTAGGAAAAAACGAATGCTTATATACGTCAATACGACAGCTATATTCTCTGACCTTTAAAGAATGATCCCAGCGGGCTGACTTGTAGGTAGGTTCAAGGATATAAGTTTCCTTCCTGACGCCTGTTGCTGCAATAAAAGTGTTGTGAAAGAGTTTTAGGTGCATGTATTTCAATCTATCTTGCAAAGTCGGCCGTCCAAGATCCGCTCTTATATCAGAGGAGCTTATCGTAAAGTCCACCAGTATGTTTGAAGCCACTAGCACGAAGACTAGACAAATCCATGTAATACCCATCATTGTCATAGCAACTGAAAGATCGCAGTGCCAGATTTCCTTCTAGTGTTTTAGCAGAAAACTCTATGCAGATAGCAGCTGTTGATCTCGAAATCGAACAGATTCGGCACCTAGTGGCGGGCGGACGAAGCTCCCAAGTCTGGATGGCTCCTCGCAATTGCACATTTACATGCGTGCGTACGTCATGCATAGCCTCCAGGATGTTTGTTCCTTGTGCTGTTGCAGTGTTAAATGCGTGCATGTATTCTGATCCAAGGTACAAAAGTATTTAAAATAGCCTTGCACTGCAGACTTTCCATATTTTAGGGTCACTGAGTGCGTGTTTCGAGAGCATGCCATGTCACTGTCACACACACAGTGCAACACAATTATATTTCAGTTTAGGTCTGTCATAGGGTATGTCTATTCTTCACAGAGTGCAGCTTCTTTTATCTTCGAAGTGCCCGAGGCATCACCTCAAGATGCTCAAAGAAGAGCAAGGCCGTTTGCACGTCACATTTAATATACACACTAGAAACACACCATACAAGCACGCACTGAAAGGGGCATCACATGAATTCTTGACTGAAAGACTGGGCAGTGCTACATAGCAAGGCTTAAATTAAATGATGTCCTAAAGAACCAGTTCTTATTTATAGCCGATTACACAGGAAAGAGATACCATGAGCGCTTATCTCACCAAAGTCACTGTTGGTAGGCGGGCTTTGGCCTAGAGCATGGCAACTGCTGAGGACTGCCGTGACAGCTGCCATCTAGAAGCAGGAGGACCAATGAGCTCGAGCAGCCTTTCAAGGCTGCAGGGAAGACGGCGGTGCGTCGTCGTCGAAGACACATCCCAGTTGGACAGCTACGTCTGAGCTTGCACACGAAGCTCGACAGCTCAAGCCTGTCCACGAGCATAGCAACGTCCTGCAACAGCAGCATGTTGAAGAGGCTCGGCCTTGATCGGCTGGTATCCTGCAGGTCGTGCAGGCCTCAGGGTGGGCATCGTGGCTCGGGTCCAGAACCCGACAGCTGAGTAGCATGGCCAGTCCTCTTCGCTGCTTCTCCGCTGCTCTCCCCCACTCGCCAGCTCGCTTGGTGCTCTTGTTGGTGCACTTGTCCCTTCATGTTGTCTTCTGATTGCTTTGAATTGTATTAGTGGTTTTCTCGAATTGATGCTTTCTTCGTTCTTTTATATTCCAAACACTCGTGCCAACGTCATCTCCGTCATCTTCCGCTCTGCTTTTTATGGCACACACTTCAAAATATGCGCACTTCACTCATCACCTCCGCAGAGCCGTCTGCGTGAGCAGTCGTTTGGTGTGTGGTGACGCCATTGTCATGTTAGGTTCGAGAGAGACATTTTTGTGCTGGGAACGCGAGTGTTCCCATCATGCGAGCGCAAGCCTGCTCCCATCATGCGAACGCGAGCGTTCCCATCATCTGGAACGCGTGCGTTCCAGATGACGCTTTATCTACGGAAAGCACACAAACACACACACTTTAACATAGCACCTGAACATTAAACGAGGCAACGAAAAGAAACTTATCAGCGTCCTACTTCTGTGGACTAGAGTCGAATAGTCTGGGCCAACACAGGCTCTCCGTCTGGCGGGACGGGCGACAAGAAGGAGCCGAAGTACCGTTGCCTGGTAAAGAGCGTGCAGGAGACCGACGAGGCGAACGAGCAATGGCTTGAGGAATGCTGCAGCCACTGCAGCCTTAGAGCAGGAGAGTTGACGGGGACGACATACAGGTGGCCACGTGAAGCCCGAAACTCCAACTCTTGGACCGCTGGTAGAGACTCTCGACACTCGGGGCCCGGGCACCCGACTGTGCCGAACGCTGCAGTCCATCTCCCCTTCTGCGTCTTCCTTTTCCCACCTCTTTGCAACGCTCCTCAGCTCGTGCAACCTTGCTGCATGCTCCAGCCTTCGTCGTCATCGTGGGCATCTTTGCCACCTCCTCTAGGGCACGCACTTTTGCGCGCACATCACAACAGGCCCAGTCTCAAATCTTTTGTTCATATGTCCGCATAGACAAAAGGTGACACATGTGCTCTTCACACTGTTACACACATTATACAACTCAAATGCACCAACACAGGCACACACTTTCGCGCACACATGACAACCATGGACCCGAGCCATATCATCTCACTTCTCACACTCGCTCGACCATTTGTACATGAGAGAAACACTGGAGAGTTGTTGAATGTAGGACGTAAACGCATGCACGCTTCCACGGTTGCTGCAGTGGACTGTTAGTGCTCGTGCAGAGGTGTGCAAATATTACGAAGAATATCGTTTGTTATTCTATTCCCACCTAACCTTTACTACTAAACTGTTCGAAGTTTGTATTTTGAGGTGCAAAATGTGCAGTCTTGTGGCAGGTACTCCATTCCTGTGTGTAGTACATTTTGTCGCGCAATATTCATGTACTGCAGCAAAGCTAACTTTCGTACTTTGGCGAAGCGGACGCTCGTTATGAAAATACGATTGTGCTCAACTGACACAAACACGAGGAAGACACACTGGCAAATTTCTGCAGCATATATCACTATGTGGCTTTCTCATGCATGTGCCAGTTGAGCGCAATTGTATTTTCATAATAGGCAACCAACAAGCACAAATTGCAACCTTACTGATGCTCGTGTACCGTGATGAACCTAACACTGGTGTACTTCAGCGAAGTTAACACTGATGTAGAGCACCAAATTTGGGCTGGTTGGTCGCATACATAGTAAAGCTTTTTTATTGTGCTAACACAGAGACAAAGAGGGGCACAAGACAGACACAGTCTTGTCTGCTTCTTCTTTGTCTGTATGTGTTAGCGAAGTTAAAAATGTTTTACAATGTATGTTAACACTGGTGTACTATGGCAAAGTTAGCACTTGTGCACGGACAGTGGTGTGGTTAGCGCTTGTTAAATGTGTCAGAATTGGCTCGTTGTTATTTCACTGCACTTGCAGTTTCTGGTTGGACTATTCTTTAGCACTCGAACTGCCTTATTGTGGGAGCACACCGTTCATGCAATAAGTGTGTTTTTATGCCCGTGTTTATCGGTATTATTTCTCTAATGTAACATTGTGTTATTTTAATAATAATTGGACCGAATTCGGTCCAACTCGTACTCAACACGTTGCTGTTCGCACAGCTCCACAGTTAAATGAACGTACACACAATATAGCCATGACGTTTGACTGCAATACATAGCCTCCGAGATACGAAAGTGCTAAGATGATGGCTAGCAAGTCGGGCCTTTGTCACTTAGCGAGCCATAACGGCGCATAGTTTGAGCAAAGCCTCCTCTAACTACATGCCTGGAATGCCGCTCTCGTTCCCGTAGAAAGTGCGCGTGTTGTGGCGTGGTGCTGCCAATGAGCACTCGCGACCTGGTCGGTGAGCCACGTGACATGACTTCTGGTTGGAGGCTTCTGCGAGAGCAGCCTCCACCTAGAGGGACACCACCGGCGTATATGCGAAGGGAGCAAAAAAAAAAAAAAGTGTGAAAGGAGGCGAGGGAAGGGCAGCACATTCTCAGCCCACATTCCAGAAGGCAGTTTTTATTGGACACATTGGTTTGCCATAGTGTGTGAATTAGTGAGCTCCTCAAAACATTAATGTCTACGGGGTTTGGCCGGACCGTGTCACGTCAAGTCACATGCATGGTGTGCCTGAACTGCATAGAACCAACTCCATGTCCTTGAAGATGCAGGCCATTATCTTTGCAAGTGCTAATTCAGCTGCTGTGCTCCTGTCATTGCAGGACGAGATGAGAAGATGCTGCGTTACGCAGAAGCGTACTTGGTGGCCAACCAGATGCTCCGAAATTATTCGGATGCTTCTCAGGATCCTGTTTTCTCAGAGGTAAATTTCTGTGCCATTTTGCTATTTCATTGGAGCATGCAGGCAGAGCAGCTTCTTAAAATGAACTGTATTGAATAATAAGTCCTTTCTCCACTAACCCATTTCACTGGGGGTGATGCTGAGGGTGATAAGGCCTGGTATGAATATGACGAATGACGGTTTCATGGGCCACTGTTGATATTGAGAACATTATTTCCTCTTGACACTCCTTGGACACCCACGAGCTCGTTGTAATGCTTGAAAATCCTATGTGACCAGAAGAGGTTAATGAATGGCAGATTTCCCTAAGTCACATTTGCTATTAAGGGCGCTTTTTCGCTAAGGATTGTCAATGGAAACAAGTTGTGTTGACTAAAGGGTAACATCGGTGAAACTCCGTTTTAGATCTTGCGCCTCCTGATCCAGTCGAATGTAAAGCATATCAACATGCGTACTTGTTTCGTTTTCTTTCATGGTGACTGCCTTTGCACTATCTTAAAATGCACATTATCAGCCAGAGCCAGGTACGTTTGAAATTGTGAATGATCGTTTGTTCTATACAAACTTCGCATGCATGATGCGTAAGTGCAAGTACATTCCAGATCTTGCGCGAGCACAAGTGATAAAGCTGGAATATTCAGCGTGTCTACCGACCGGGAAAACCGGGATAACCGGGAAACCTCAGGGAATATGATTAGTCTGGAAAATCTCAGGGAAAACTCAGGGAATTTGGGCTTCTCTCAGGGAAAATCAGCTCAAGTACGAAAGTCGCGGTAACGCTGGCTTTAACAATGCACCTTGCAATTGTGTGTAAGAACGCGACTCGCAGTAACTGAAGCGACAAGTGCCCCCCCCCTTCCTAATCACTCTCCGTCGCGCGAATCGGTTGCTTTTTTTATTATTGGCTTTGCTTGTTCTATGTAAAGTCCGCTGTATGTGTCTGGACAACGCTCGGCGCACACACGGGCTGTGTGTGTGCGCCGAGCGTTGTTATATTGTGCGTTTGCTTGCACGCAGTCTTTTCCACAAATATTGTGGAAAAGACTGTGTGGGGGTAGAGGACGCGCGGCTACACGAAGCTGCGCGCCCTCTCCATAGGGAGCGGACGCGGCGCTGATTCTACACGCCACGTGGTGACGCGTTGTACCGCGTACGTGGGGTTAGGGCAGTGGGTTAGGGCTTTGCTTTCTTGCGGAGATAAACAGAACTTAATTCTAGCTTGGGCGCGTCGTGCGGCCTGCGGCAACGCCGCTGGGCAACACCATTTCGTGGTTTCGGTTTCTCAGCGTGATTACAACGGAGGCGCGTGAAAAGATGTTTATCTTCATGGGCACGGCACCCCTTTGTAGAGGCGGCGGAAGTTGATTTTTCATCTTTATTGGCGTAGCTTTCAGCTCGTTCGACGCTTATGATCCGAGGGTCGCGGGGGATCGAATCCCAGCCGCGGCGGATGCATCTCGATGGAGGCGAAATGTTTGAGGCCCCTCTACTGTGCGATGTCAGAGAACCCCGGGAGGTCAAAATTTACGGAGTCCTCCACTACGGCCTCTCATAATTATAGCTGGTTTCGTGACATAAAACCCCACAAATCAATCAATTATCGACGCTTACGAGGGATTCTTGCTGTTCTTGATTACTGAGTTTGCCCGAGGCAGCCACACGCAGAGAAGATACCGTGTGTGTGCCAACACAGCTGCTGGTTGCTCCAAGATGGGAACAGAGATGTGTTTTATGTGCGCAGACTGCGATAAGGCGCTGTGCGTAGACCTGTTTTTCAAGGAATACCACATTCTAAAATACTGTTGAACAATTTGCAGTATTTGCTCGATTCTACCGCGCCCTCGATTGTAACGCGCGCTAGTTTTCCGCGACAAAAAAAAAAAAGTGAAGCATCGGTTGTAGTGCACACCCATTTTTCGGGACACGAAAAAAAGGAAGTCCTTAGTAATCAACCTTCTATCATTAATAAAACCGGATGCCGTACTCGTGTAATGAACGTACTCGCATAATAAAAGCACTGCTAACTTTAAGCCATTGCAGTAGTTGATCCGCGTTCGGCGCGCCGATTCATAGCTCCTGCGTCTCGATGAAACTTCCGCACGTTGCCGGGCGTAGCCGCGAGCAAGCGGCGGTAACATCATTTATACCCCTGACAGGTGGGCTAAAGTAAAGTCCTTTGTAGTGAACCCCTTTTTTTACTCTAAAGGACCCTCTGCAGAAAGTACTTGCGCCGATGACACACGGCAGCACGTGAACTTCTTTAGGTGGTTCCTAAGACGAACGCCGCTAAAAATGGCGCTCCTTGTTAAAGCAGCAAGATAGCGAACATTTTTAAAAAGTTCCGCATTTAATTACCCTTAACGATTGTGGATCGTAAAAATATCGTTTTTATTGCTGATGGCTAATAATGTTGATTGTTGGTTTCACGCCACGACGAATAAGATAACTGCCGGGATCCCGCATGGCGGCGATGTGAGCGTTCGAGAGTGCGGTAAAAATAAATCATTGCGGCCCGACAAATCTCATGACACGGCTAAAAGCTAAATCTTATACGCAAAGCAAGAAAATACTTGCGGGCTGTTGGAGTTTTGTGTTCTCTCCCGTTTACGGGGCATGTACGCTGTCGGCGAGAGTACGCCTTTACGCTCGAAAAGTAGATCGCCGACCTACCTTTCTGCAAAGGAACCTTGCCGGGAAGGAGATACTCCTTTGTCGTGTTTCACTGGGCATGAACGCCTTTCCGGTAGATGTCCCCTTACCTAAAGTACTTTAGAGTGCCCATGTGTCAGGGGTATTACTCGCAGTGGTGCATTCCTCCGTGCAATTGCATTGCAGTTCCTTCACGCCTGCTACCGCATGCTGCCATGCGTGCTGCGCAGGCTTGCGCAGCTAAGCCTAAGCATGGTTGGGGCGCGATCTCCGAGATTGCGTCGCGGCAATCTCGGACGTCAAGCAGCGCGCACGGCTGAGAGGCTCTGCCGGCACGGATATGAGGGAGAAATGCGATGATGAGCCGATTTGCGTAAGGCGATGGGAAACATCTATTCTCCCGTTACGGCCACCTGCAAACGCTATTGAAAGTTCGCGCCGCTGGGCATCTCGGACTTCGGTTGGCTGCAAAATGGCCAAGCTGGCGCGGCGATTATCATTGGCCTACGCATCATGTGCGTCGTGGCATCACTGCGTGGGGGACCGGCGGCGACATAGAAACTACAGAAACTATGCGCGCCAAAGACCGCTGCGCCGCTAGTTCGCTTTTTGGCAGCGCCCGAAGCGCGTAGGAAGCGGCCATTTTCCTACGCGCTTCTGTATGGTAACGGTGTCGTTCGTTCGCATTCGATTGTAACGCGCATACGATTTTTTTGGACCCGTTTTATCGAAAAAGAAGTGTGCATTAGATTAGAGTAAATACGGCATAAGTGATGCTGACACCAAAATACAGCTCCTGATTCTTTTTAAAAAAACTGCTTTTCTGACCTTACTCATTTCGTACGTTCAAAATACGCACTTTCACAAATTGACCGCCTGGGAAAGCTGATTTCATTTTGTTTGGTTTTTTTTTTCGTTTTTCTTTATTTGACCCTCAAGGAGCTGAACATCCTTATTAGTGATGACACTGGGTGACATGGTGCCTACCCGCATCGACATGAAAGAAAGTTATGTGCCACTCAGGGAATTTCGCAAAAATACTCGGGGAAAACCTGGAAATCTCAGGGAATTTAGCAATGTCAACTTGGTAGACACCCTGAATATTCTAAGATGCATGTATAAAAGCCGATGTGTTTTGTTGGTGATCATTTTTTATCAACAACCAACGAGCGTGCTCGCCACTATTGCCCTGCAATTTGCCTACTTTGCAGGGAAACTTCATCCAGTAAACATTGTGGCATTAAGTAATTTTTGTTCTGCGTCCTTCATCAACATGACCACGTGATGTTGTTGGGAACACTAATGTGGTGACGCCCCTAGAGGCGTCGGTGGGGCGAGAGAGGAGAGCGCGGGGAACGGACATTCGGGACATCTGTTTCCCGTTTTCCGGCCGCTGCGGCGGTTGGGGAATCGCCGGAGCTTTCGCTGTGTGCAAGTTCGTGGAAACCGCGCAATGACAGCAGAGGCGATGCTTGCGCGGTGGCCCCACATGCGTGTGTACAATGAGCATCAACTTCGCGCTCTCCCGGCGTTCGTTATGGCCGAGAGGATACGTACGCGTACACCCATCTGGAAGCTGTCAGGTCGCGATGAACCGCGCACACGTGTTGACCGCTCCTCTCGCACACCGGCCACTTGAAGGAGTTCGCCCGGAAACGCTTAATGCCCTTGTTTACGTGGTCGTACGCAGACAACAGTGCACCACCAGAACCACGGGCAATAACGAGGCGCCAGGGAGCCGCGCCCGCGCCCGTGCGGTGTCTCAGTACAGGCCGGCCACATCTTGTCCGAAGGTTGCCGGGTCATAAATCCCGCAGCGGGGGTCTTTTCGCCGCGTTGCCGAAACATGGTTGCTGTCGAAGGGGGGGTGCGCGCACCGTTGTTTGGCAAGCGCGAATTTGGAGTAGCAACAGCGCCTAGACGATTGCTTGCATCTGGAGGGTGTCAGATTGGGGGCAGTGGCGTGCGGAAATCCGTACACATGTGTCGCTGGTTAGGTGGTCCGACGCCTTCTCTTAATATCGAGTTTTCTTTGTGTTTCATATCTTGCTTTCCATGTTTTGGGAAGAGGAACTTATACTGTATTGTGCTATGGAGGCGGGTCCCGAATGGTGGTCGCGCGGCGGATTGGACTGGTGAGTTTTCTACTGACGACGTGGCCCTTAACAACGATTGAGTAGGCGCCCTGGCGAGGCGGGGTTGTCAAAGAGAGAAACTCGTCTCGGGGCAGGTGACGAGGGAGAATTTGGAGAGATTCGAGAGACGGGAAAAGACGTGGCGGCATTCCATCATGTTCCAGTCGAAAAGTAGCGAGCCTCGCTTGTGATCCTCATGTGAGCCTTTCCGTTCGGCTCTACATCCTTGGAGAGATGATGTAGTCCTCGTGAAGAGCCCATGTCAGCAGCAATGATCGGAGAGGATCCGTGAGCTACGAGGACTTCGAAGATGACACCTGAGCCCCTGCCTAAGCACCAGTCCACCGCCGGCGACGAGACCTATACACCGATGAAGCCTGCCTCCCAGATAAGCGCTCTTTTCGTTGCGGCAAGCGCGTTTGAGACACTGCGCCTTAGTTTGTCGGCCGCTTTGTACTTTTCTTTTGGTGATTGTTTATTAATTGTTATGTCTGCCATGTTCATTCCTAGTTTGTAGTGTCAGTTTAGTTCGCTCCTTGATGGCTTTGTTCGTTTGTTATTGCGTTAGCTAATTATTGTCAATTGTGTGTTTCAATCATGTTCGTGCATTAAATTAGTTGTTTTGTTAATTTAAAAGAGTCTGTTGCCTCTTTTCTTTCCGGCCCCAGCACGAATCCGTTTTGGGGTTAAGTATCGTTGAGATGTGCCCAAGGGGGGATGAGCGAGGCTGGTTGTGGTGTTTTGTTGGACGTGGAACGGTGAGCGTGGTAGTTAAGAAGTATTGTGTAGAGTGTGGAACCGCCTCCCCCTTTGCGCGTAGTTGGGACATCTCACTAATATTGCTGACAGTATGCCTGTTGGGTGCCATTTCTTACAGTGAAGTTCGCTTTTGAGTTGTGTGCTCTACCTACTGTGTAGACTGCTTATAACGTAAGTCACGGGAGTTGCAAAAATCCGCGCTATAAGCGGTACTGCGTTCTAAGCAAAGCACGCTTTTTTTGGCCTTTGCCAATGCCAAAAGGGTGACCCACCTTTTAAAAGCAATTCATTGTACTTTTCACTCGTAGACACGTTCAACGCAATCGCAACACAGCACGGAAACCAACCAAGTTCCCAAGTCCCGCATCAGCGGAAGAACGCTGTTATTTTCGTCTGACGATGCTTGTAAATAGCGCTTCAAACAATTTCGTCCTCCGCAAAGCTGAAGCACTGAAGGGATTTTTCGCTCAAACTGTTTTTCGCACAGTATGCTTTCACTTTTGTGAGATATTCCAACACGTCTTCGCACGAAAAATCTGATTCTGGCGTCGGGTCGACATGTCCGAGTCGTCGTTGGTTGCAGCCTTCGCACTACCGTGCACCGCTGTGACGATCGCATCATCCGTGCTCGCTTCCTTGCAGACGGCAAGCTCCGACTCCCCGGTGTCGACAAATTCTTGGAAGGTGTCTGTGGTGCAACAAAGTTGCTCTCCACGAAGCCCAACCACACGTAGTCATTGTTGAGTGCCTCATTGGTGACAGGGTCGCTCTGCTCATAGTCTTCCAGGGCCTCTGCATTGCACATGAAGCCTGCCCTTTTGAAGCACTTGCTTATGATATCGGCCTTTACCTGCCACCATGAAGCGACCACCATATCAATTGCGCCCTTTAAATTCACTTTAAGAGGCTGCTGCTGCTGCATGCTCAGCAAAAACTCTCTCGCATATGTGCTTTTTGTACAATGCACTTACAGTTGCGATGACACCCTGGTCAAGAGGTTGACATTTTGCTGTTGTGTTGGCAGGCAAACATTTTAAGTTGACTGCTTTGGCTTGATGTTGTCGGCCGTACAGTTGTCGAGGGTAAGCATGACCCGTCGCTTCTCTGCCACCATATCTTCATCAAACTTCCAAAGGCAGCTTGTGAACAAATCCTGTGTCAACCACACCTTTTTGTTGGATTCGTAGGTCACTGGCAGGCATTCTCGCTTCTTTAAAGCAACGTGGCCTTGCTGATTTACCAATGACAAACAGGCAGCGCTTGTCGTTTCCATCCATGTTAGTGCAAAACAGTTATGTGCTCCTTCGAGGCATTGCGGCCAGGGCAGGCTTTGCCTTTCAGCGCAAGCGTGCGGTTGGGCAGAAGGTTATAAAATAAGCCAGCTTCATCGGCATTATATATGTCTTTCCATACACCTGGACAGCATATTCTGCAAGTTTAAGCAAAGCCAGACTTCTATAGACTTGTCGTCGATATTGGCGCTTTCTTTGCACACCACTTTGCAGCTGATGCCATGGCAATCTTTGAAACATTGGATCCACCTGTTAAGTGAGTTGAAGTCATTGTAGCCTAAAAGATCTCCGAGAGACTTAGCCTTTTGTGAAAGCATGGGGCCACTTACTGGGATGCTCTGAGACCTAACTTCCTGGAACCATCTGAACTGCGCTGTGTCCATGTCTTCGTATTTCAACGTACGTATTCTCTTCCATGACAGGGAAGACGAACCTTGCTGCAGTTGCTGCGTTTGTGCTTGTTCTTATAGATGGTCAACACGGTAGTGTCGGAAACGCTTTATTTAGCCGCCACCGACGCCTTCTTCAGCTCACTCTCTATGTCCCTTATAATGCATTCCTTGGTTATCAGCAATGAGGCATGGTGTTTTTTCACACCGCTTGAAGACGCTACCAACATCATGGTGACAAGAGCTAACAACTCATGTGCTAAGGGCACTCCATGCCACGCCCTGCATGGCAACTACGACATAGTAAAGTGCACACAACAAATGCAATAAGGCAAAAGAAGGAGATCGAACAAAAAGAAGCACGCTACTGCTTCTGTCCCGAACTCCCTTAAGGGTGTAAACGACCTATCCCATGGGCACGGAGTAAGCTCATGGGCGACACCCTCTTTGTGTGTAGAGCAAAAATGGAGGTTGCACATGTGCTTTGCAATCGCACTGTGAGCGACACAGCATTTGATTTTAGCTGCATTTATGATCACGCATTACACTTGCAAGACACCGCAGGAACATCACACATGCAAATACACACTCCACCATTTCAAACCAATATATAGAACAGAGAACATTCGCATTATTTCACATCTTTACAGAGACAGTCCTGTATATATACTCCAGATTCCTGACCTACTATGTAGTGCCAGTGGGGAAATTACTGTTATGCGGAATTACAAAATAAGGACACACAGGACATCTCCCAATCAAGGGTAGGATAACTGGTAGCTGTGCATCACACATTTCTGTTAATCTAAACCCACCAAATGTTCAATGCCAAATTGGCAAGAAATCATACATCTCTAGGTTTCTCATTTACACCCTTAAGGGCGTAAGCGCTACTGCTTCTGTCCCGCACAATGCACACCCAGATTTGATGCTGCCATGGTGATGAAAATACGCTCCCTCCTTCTTTCAAGGTCTCCCTCCCTACTGTACCCTCCCTTCTCCTCGGCTTTGTTTGCCTTTTCGCGGCTCGTCTCCGTGCGCGCACCGTCGCTTCCACTCCCAGTGTGCCGGCGCGCCAGGAACCGTGCTCCGTTCGTCAATTTCTTGGTCGCACGCTTAAAAAATCCACGTTATAACCGGTATTCTCCTTCGTGCGCCTACGCAATAAACGGTCCGCTTATACATTGAGTTCTATGGGCAACATATCAGTGGTGAAAAAAAAAATCATGTTATAACCAGTCCAGCGCTAAAAGCAGTTACATTGTAAGTGGTCTGCACTCTATATGTGTTCTTACTTTGATAAGATACCAGACGGAATGTGCAACTTTCGCTGCTGGAATGTGCGCATTGCCGTCACCCTTTGCGTTGAGGCTGGAAGCATCATATTGAGCGAAGGGTGCAGTATGTTAGAACGCGGTTCTCATTGCAACGACATGGAAACCCACCTTGAACAGCAGTCAGAAAGGTGCAAACCATTTATCTAAAGCTGCAGCATGTGCAGGCTGCTCTTCAGTCGCAAGTATTGTATGGCAGCTTTTTCTTGAGCTGTGACCCGCCATGATGAAGACTGCAGAAAGCATGATTCCATGATTGAAGCCAAGATTAGAGTTTGTGGGAGCTATGGATGTTGTGTCCTCACGCTGCTCCTACATCACCAGTTCTTGAGTTTAAAGGGGCACTGACACCAAAATTTCGCTGCTAAGATAGCCTGCGGGATCGATTTTCGTGGACATACAGATGTCATCTACCAAATCTCACTGGCGAACACAGCTTCGAAGGTAATTTAAATGAATATTGAAGTTCGCATGCGCAATTGAGCGTTGGATGCCGTACATCGCGACATCGACAACAACAAAGGTGACCTGAAGGGGACCCCCAACTTCCGCGACGTCACCACGGCAGCCGAGCTCCGACAGTGCAGCTAGCAATGATGACGTCATAGCCGCCATTGCTTATTCGCTGCGGCTGCGTTAGTAGACTGCTGGCGATGCCAGACCTCAAGAAAATAGTTGCCACCCAACAACGATGACAGCAACAGCGACAACAACGCGCAGGACGTGCGACAGGCGAAAGAAAACGAGTACGCGGCGGTTGTCGTGCGGAAGTGCATCACAGTTATACGTGCTCACGCAGTCAAACTCGTTTACTCCATTGCGAGCGCTAGATGGCGCCAGTTGCGCTGGACGCATTGTCATTTTTTTGAGCTCTCCAAAACCAAAACTGAAACTAGTGGGTAATAAACAGGCCGTAAGTAATTATCTGACGCGCGCTGGAGCAGCTGATGTGCCGTGTCATGGCTAACAGGTCCCCAGCTACGTATTGCAGCGAAAAAACAGCAGACGAAAATTTCCGTGTCAGTGCCCCTTTAATAGATATTATTTCTGGATAGCGATATTGCTAGTGTGAGCACTATACATCTGCTTCATCTTCTCATCTGTACATACTCATCATCACGCCTTAGAACCACCATTGTGGGGCTTTGGCTTAAGAGAATAAGGAAGATGCTTAGGGCCTAGACGTTGTCTCGCAAGTGGTGGAGGTGCTGGGTAAATACCCATGCACGAAGTGGACAAGGACAAGACAGCGTTTGCAACACCGGACGGGCTTTACGAGTTCAATGTAATGCCTTTCGGTTTATGCAATGCTCCTGCAACTTTTGAAAGGATGATCGACTCAGTGCTGCGTGGCCTCAAGTGGAAAACATGTCTTTGTTACCTAGATGACATCGTTATTTTTTCTTCCACATTCCGTCAGCACCTTCAGCGTTTGGACGAAGTTTTGACATGCCTGTCCAACGCTGGACTTCAGCTCAACACAAAAAAGTGCCACTTTGCCAGTAAGACCATAAAAGTGTTGGGTCACCTCGTCACTAAAGATGGCATTCGACCTGACCCTGACAAGGTTGCTGCTGTGATTAGCTTTCCACGCCCAGAAAATCAAAAACACTTACGCAGTTTCCTTGGGCTGGCGTCTTACTTCCGCCGCTTCATCAAGCACTTTTCTGCGATTGCGTCGCCACTGCACAAGCTCCTCACCTCTGGCACTGCTTTCATATGGACAGCCGACTGCGAGCTTGCTCTCCAATCCCTCAAACGTGCCTTAACATCAGACCCTGTTCTTTGCCACTTCGACGAGAACGCACCTACGTTTTTACACACTGATGCTAGTGGCCATGGAGTCGGTGCTGTCCTCCTACAACGTGACAACCTATCATGAGAAAGGGTTATCGCCTATGCCAGTCGGGCACTCACGGCAGCGGAACAGAACTATTCTATAACCGAGCAGGAATGCCTGGCTGTAGTTTGGGCCGTACAAAAATTTTGACCCTATCTTTATGGATGACACTTCACTGTAATTACCGACCATCACGCCTTGTGCTGGATATCGTCATTGACAAATGTGTCTGGGCGCTGGCCGCTGGGTACTCCGATTGCAGGAGTACAATTTCGACGTCGTGTATAAGTCTGGTAAGAAACACCAAGACGCCGACGCTCTTTCTCGTTGCCCCCTACCGCTTCCATCTGCGGGCAACTGCCACCATTCCTCGCCACGTGAGAACGACGCCACGTCGTCAGTGACGTTGTCATCACTCGCACCTGCTGACCCGGTGTCTTCCAATCGCTGCGCTCAACTGGTGTCATGTCAACGTGACGACGGATATTGCAATCGCATTATACAACGCCTATGTGGAACATCTCCTCCACCTAATGCCAGACTGTGCCACCAACTATGACAGTTTAAGCTCGACAGCAATGTGCTCCACCGCTATATTTATGATACCGACGGACATAAGTGGGTTCCAGTCCTACCACGCTCGCTCCGTTCGCATGTTCTAGAAGCCTTCCACGACGACCCTTCCGCTGGCCACTTGGGGTTTCACAAGACCTACAACCGTATTAGAAGTCGCTTCTTCTGGCCTGGCCTGTCTACCTCTGTGGCTCAGTACATTGCTTCGTGCGCACGTTGCCAACGCCGAAAGCGATCCACTTCACTCCCTGCTGGTCTTCTACAACTGATTCCATGTCCCGCAACACCTTTCGACATTGTTGGAATAGACCTGGTCGGACCACTTCCGATAACACCTACAGGTCATCGGTGGATCGTTACGGCAGTGGACCACCTCACACGTTACGCAGAGGACCGCTCCTCTAAAATCTGGCTCGGCGTTGTGGGGCTTTGGCTTAAGAGAATAAAGAAGACGCTTAGGGCCTAGACGTCGCACTGGAAACTTCACTTGCTTGGAAGTGAAGTCCACGTGCGAGTACGTCACCACTTTTTGCTTCACAACTACTAGACAAGATGGAGAAGTGTGACTGTCCTGCTGTTGTTTTTTGACAAAATGATATCGCTGAAACGAGGACACGCCGAGGCACACAGCCTTATGCAAATGAAACGGTTCATAGCCAGTTGCTGCCATATTCTTTATTCAATTTCGCGACATCCGAGTAAAAACAGCAAGGTGCCAACATAAAGCTATAACCACGCCATGCACATGACCGAAAATCTGTGAAGGTGAGACTGACCTAGATAGAACATTAATAAATATCCGTTAAGGCTAAAAAACGATCTGCCAGGTGCCACTGAACATTATGAACTTGGTGTGAACGATGCAAGCACGGCTGTAGGACAGTGGACAACGGCTCTCTCGACTCCATGATTGGTTCATGAACTCCTTCACTCAATATTGGTTGATGTGCGCAGGCATTGTCTGGAACTCGTAATTCTGCAGGTTGTTATTCTACAATTCCGTTTTTGGAAATTATACTACTCTGCCTATTGGTTGCGGAAGCTCTGCACGCTCATGCTCTGTACTCGTGTACAGAGAAAAAAAAAGCGCCGTCTGCCCTTAGAGGGCCCCCTCCAGCCAATGGGGGCCACTCTCAACATGACGTCAGTGGTAGACCGCCTCCACGCCGTGCTCTAGAGAGAAATCGGAGTGCGACGCTAGGAGGTCTGCCATGACGTCGCAGAGCGGTGCCATTGAATGCCGGGGGGTCCTTTGACAGGCAGATGCCGCTTGGACGGGCAGACTTGTGCTCAGGTATTGCTGCCATTCTGCTGCTGCTGGTTCTGATGTGGTAGCCGCCTCAATCCAATGCCGGAGCTGGTCCACAAGACGGCGAAGTACTCGGTTGTCTGGTAACATGACCTCATATGAGACTGCAATCCATGGCAGACCCTGACTGTAATTACAAATGAAGACAAAATCTGGCTGGAGTGTCCGTTGAATGGGGGCAAAGGTGCTGTCAGCCAGGATTACGCGTCTCGAGCCCTGTCTGAATGCAGCGAGTCCTGCATAGTTGACAACTGTCAACATTGCGGCCGGCACTCAGCCTTTGGCTGTGTGTGCAGTGATCTGTTGCTGTAGCATGAAATTAGGCAGTCTGTTTTTCCCAGTTCATGTGGATGATTCAGGACAGGGCTTCTTTCGTTGACCGCACCATTCTTTGAACCTATCCATTCGTTGCAGGGTGAAAAGGTGCCAATGTTACCTGACTGATCGCAATTGCATTCGGAAAATTCTTGAATTCAAGGGATATGAACTGTGCCCTGTTAGGCAAGATGACCGTGTTCGGCAGTCCATGTGTTGCAAACAGCCTCTGCAAAATACCAGTGACAGTGAGTGACATGATGAATGACACCCCGCTGATCTTGTGCCATTTTGAATATTGCCACAATGTCACGGACGACATTACCTCAGGGCAGACTAATTGTACATTAACACTATCCCCGCACGTGCGGCATTAGAAACTCTTCAACCCCTCCAAAGACGTCAGAAGCTCTCCGGCCCCTTAAGAAAACCAGCGGGAGATTGCTTCCTGAGCTGCGAAACACTGCCTTGGTGCCTTCCCACGTGAGCTCCGGCGTGATTCTTGAAATACTGAGACGCGGTGCTTCGGGTCAGCAATGCATGTGCAGACAGTGGTGCACCATTTCGCGGGCACTGAACACATGCGGACAGTACGCTATTGTGTTGTCGGCAGCCCCTCTGTGCTGAAGTAGGCGACTAATGCATAGCTTTGTTATGATCCGCAAAGCGAGGACCCCCGCGTCTCGGACGCTAATGGCCTGTCAATCAGGCAAGATGAAGGAAGATGACGACTCGATGACCACGAGATTGGGTTTGGCCATTGCTCTCTCCAGGGCATTAATTGGGAGAGGGATATTGTTGGGCGGAGCCAGAAATGCAGTGACGGAATAATTATCTCTATAAACATGCCGCGATTACGCAGACAGCGAATCAACGGAAACAAGAGCGTATTTAAGCGTGAAGTATTGAGGGCCACGGGGTTCTAGTCGCTTGCCTGACATGGCATAGAAGCCGATCATCATGTATCCCTTCTAGAAGTCGTTAGCGTGGCTTTGTACCGGCTGGTCGCCTAACCTTGCCGTTTCATCTAGTAGTTGAGATGCGTGCTTACCGTCTGCAACGTAGGAATCGGGACACTTCCTCTCGAGTTAGCTCAACCTGCTTGAGATTGCCTTCAAGCATTAGCCCCCCGGAAACATCAGAGCCGCAACTTCGTCGACATCGAACTTGTGCCAGATCTACGGACTTCTCGCACACAACTGTCGAGGACCCATCAACGCTGCCGGTCATCATCACGTATGCCAGCTCCTGTTTATATCCCTGAACTTTCTTCCTGAACTTTCATTAGCTTTTGTAGGTTAGATTCCTGTATAAGGGTGTGCGAATACTGAATAGTGAGCCTCGAATCGAATACCGAATCGAATCAAGAAAAAGAAGCCGAATATCGAATCGAATACCGAATAACAAATTTATTTAAAAGAAGCTCGAATGTATACAAATTCTCATGCAAAAAAAAGCAGCTGTTGTACATGACCTGGGGTCAACTTCTCCCTCCGAGCAGTAACGATGTTACCAGCTGTCGAAAACAACTTCTCACTCGGTACACTTGTTGCTGGAATGCCCAGGTATTTCATAGCTGTCATGGGAGAAGTGCGCGTCTGTTGCGTTTCGTGTCCCTGCGATGGCGCCAGAGAAAACAGCGGTCACGAAGAAGCGCCGGCTCGGCACGTGACACTGAAAACGACGACAAGCTGTCGCACGAGGCGAGAAAAAAACAAAAAAAAAACAAGAAGAGTGGCACATTGAGCGGGCTCGCGAGGCGCCATATTCGGGAGAAGCGAGGCGGTGTCCCATCAGCGCGGATGTGGCACAGGAGCTCTCCGCCAGAACCACGGTCGTCGCGTAGTCCCGAGTGGCTGGCGGGTGCCAAGAGTCGGGGTGTATGGCTCCGCTTGGCAACGAGCTTCTGACGTCGTCTCCTTCCGACGCCTGACGAGCCGCCCGAGCTTCCGACAGCACCGTCAGATGTAGGCCTGAGTCCTGTCCTGCCTCTTCGGGCCACGAGGGCCTTGAGTACCGTGCTGGCTTCAGTACCTCGTCGTCCCTTCGCTGGCACCATGGAGACACCAGTGTAGACGCTGCACTACTCGTCGACGACCTCCCGCGACGACCCCCCGACTCACGCCGACGTTCCACCGGCGTCCTTCCCCCGAACCAGTCGACCAGCCTCGGTGAGACTGTTTCGAACAGTTACTTCACTCGCGTGTTTCCTTGTGTTTCCCTCTCTCTGTTCTGAAGTGCTGCGTTTCCTTTATTCATTTATTAGTTCTTTGTTCCATGTCATTGTTCGTGATTGGTTTTGTTAAAAAGTCTTCGCAGAAAACAGCCTCGCCATCTTTCGGAACGCGTTGCCGTCGTCAGACGCAACGTGCGCTCCATCTAATTTTCTAAGTAACCCATCACAATGGCCATCTTGCACAATCCTGGGAAGTGCTGCCTGCCTGTCTCTTTCCAGAATGCTGGAGGGTCTTGGTCCTTGCTGCAAGTGGGCTCTCGACGGTACCGCTTAAACTCCTCAATGCTGGCTGTTTTGGTGGAGGGCTTTCTTTCTGATGACGCTGCCAGCTTCTCAATGCTGCCCCATATACTACTGACGCCCTCCTTGTGAGCTGTATATGTTGACGCTTCAGCAAAGTCACTTGATTCTTCTTCTGGAGGGAGCTGCAACTCGGTTCTTGCAAGCTCCAAGAGCCTTGTTACCTGGAACAGTTCAGCACAGAAGAGGCTCTTAAACCTTGGGTCACAGGCGGTTGCCAGCACATACTCCTTTTGCTCGGCCTGCCCTGGAAACCTTGTCCTCATGCTTTTCAGCAAGTTTCTAGCAAATTCTGAGGTGTCATCGTCGTCTGCAATGCAGTCTTTCAGAACCATCTGTGTTCCATACAAAAACGGTACTACTAACGACAAAGTTGCATACTTGTGGCCACTGAGCTCTTTGGTCGCCGACGTGATTGGTTCAAGAGTTTTGACAAGCCCAGCCACAGCTTTCCACTCCTGTGGTGTGAGGTTGGGCACACTTGTCTCAGAGGTGGCCAGCTCCAAACAGATGGCTTCTTTCAGCTGCACAAGACGCGAGAACATATCAGCTTACTATTCCACCTGGTTTCCACGTCTTGAATAAGTTCCAGAACTGAGAGCTCCATTAGTCGCTGGCAGTCCTACAGCCTTGCCACAGCTTGGGCACTGTGTTTGTAATGGCCCACAATTGCGCGACACTTCTTGAGAATGGCAGGCACTCCTGCTGTTTCTTCCTTGGCATCGATGCGATCTTATGCCGAACCCGCATTACACGATGATCCACACGAAGCAGGGTCACCAGATGGCAAAGAAAAGGGAAGTGCCGCGGGCGTCTTTCGTCACACCGGCTCTTTCAGGAGTGTCATCCCCTCCGCATGCCGAGCACGCGGGAAACCGGTTCGTTTCGGCTTTCCGCTGCTGCTCATTCGTCTTCCCCTGGCCCTCCCAGTGGCCGCCGGCACCGCGAGTGGCGGCATAGAGTGGCACGGTTGGGGTCTTCCCCCCACGGAGAAAGAAGTATTTGAGAAGAAGTATTTGAGGAGGGGGAAACTTCTATGCCACGGCAGCATGCGCCGGCGGCCCGTTAATGTAACTCCTTAGGGCACCGCGCCGACGCGCCCTCTGTCGGATGAAAAGAGAAACGCGCACGTCGCGCTGTGGCCTCCGCGATCAGCGGCGGTGACGCGTCGAGGAGGAAGTTGAGCTTTCTGCACATCACGACAGATGACGTTGCCAGCCTGTTCCCATCGTTTACATGTCATCCTATAGGCGCAACGCATAATTATCACGTTACTGTCTCATATATTGCAAATTTTCTCAGTTTTCACTCTGTAGCGTCAATAAATAGGGGCGGCGCACATTTTAGCTGCAGTTAGTAATAAATGCTGAATTAATTACGTGCCGTACAGCGCTTGGAACGAGCTGCTTGCACTCACTTCAGAGCAGACGACGCATGCCGCTGGAAGCCATTCGCTGGTATGTTGTGAGCACGCATGTGTAAATGGCCTTGTGAATGAAGGGCGTGAGAGCTGCCGCGTATTCTTTGTCCTGTGCTGACTCTAGAACAGTCACTGGCTTCCGCAACGCGACGTCGCGCCGCTGCCGCCGATCGCGGAGGCCACAGAGCGACGTGCGCGTTTCTATTTTCGTCCGACAGAGGGCGCGTCGGCGCAGTGCCCTAAGGCGTGACTTTATCGGGCCGCCCAAGCGAGCGCTGTTTCCCCTCCTCAAGAATTCTTGCTCCGTGCTTCCCCCATTCTTTCCACCCTTTCCGACTAAACATCTCCCTTTCGCGATCTCTCTCCTGTGATAACGAAAGGCGAAGTGGCACACACAAAGGCAGACATCGCAGCGACAACCACGACGCAGGCGCTAACCCTAACTGTAGCAGACAACGCACGAAGCACCCGCCGGAGAAGGCCACCGCGTCATAACGTGCAGCATCCAGTAGCGGCCGCACGTTCCCTACTCACTCGAGGAACGCGTGCTTGGCCCAATCGCAGCTTTGCATCCAAGTGCAGGATACTCGAATTCCCCTGCGAGCCTTCCAATCGTGCGTGGACCATGCTTCCACCACGCCACCGCAGCTCCCGCCGACGGCGATGGAGAAAAGCGCAGGACCTTCACGAACAAAACAAAACCAAAATGGCGCCAGACAGTTGAACGGTGCGTGAACGGCGCTCGCTGTTGTGGAGCTTGTTTGGGCGGCACAGCAGCTGCTGCTCGTAATATATTTCATATGAAGCAGTTTTATGATGAATTAGGCGCTGGAAATTACAGGAGAGGTAGCTTATGACACATACAGTGCAAATACACGGTTTTCCAAAAAGCATGTTTTTCAGTATATTTTCGACTTTCAAAAGCCGCATCCCCCCTCAAGCGTGTGCCATGTTTTGCTACGGCTGTTGGGAATCACACCAGCGGATTGCGGAGCACTGAAGGGCATAAATTTCTTTGTTCGGATTTTACGACGCTCGCATTTTAAGACGCTTTTTCGCGGTCCCGAGAACGTCATATAATCGGGGTTTTACTGTAGCTATCTATCTAGCCACCTACGTCTTGGCGCTCTCCTGGTCGTCTCTTTCACCTGGTACACCCCGATATTTCGTAGGTGGGGTATATGACGAACATAAATGAGTGGTCTTTACATCACCAAAGTGGTATACTAGTCATATATGTCACGACTCTCTTGAGTGTGTAGTGCTCGGCCCATGGCAGCTGGTATGCGCCACAGGTGTTCGAATTTTATAGAACTTATGTCAGCCAAGGATCAACTAAAATAGACGTTCGAAATGCCAGGGCTGTGGTAAATGGACACATGAAGCACCACGACTGCGGGTATTGAACCCGCAACTTTGACTGGCACTTCAAGTTTTCTGCACATCACCCCATTGCATTGCCTCCATTTCTCTGTTCGCGGTTGATACAGGACAGCTGGCTGAAAGAGCTCGGATATTAAGACAAGGAACACTGTTTGTGGTAGGTTGCCATTGAAATGTAGACATAACGAGCACATCAGCACACATGCAACCGACTAACCCATAGGGCGGTGTCGAACACGGGCTCTCGAGGTGGCAAGCAAGCACGCTACCGGCTTTTTTCATACTAGGCTACGCCTGCTTCTCCCACAGGGTATTTATAGTAAATAAATCTATTGCACTAGCAGTTGTAACAATGGTAGATGCGCTTCTCATGTGCGATAAACACTATCATAGCAATGGAAGACAGCCCGCGTGGTGCCCATTTTTAAAAAAGGTGATCGCCTCCGTTTGGAAAACTATCGTCCCATTTCACTGACATCTTCTTGCTGTGAATTAATTGAACATGTTATTGCAAAAGCCCTGAATGAGTTTCTCGACGACAAAAAAATTCTCACCAGCTTTCAACATGGTTTCAGAAAGGGATATTCCACAGTCACACAACTAGTCACTGTCATTCACACTTTTGCTTCTGCTATTGACAATAATAATCAAATCGATTTAATTTTTCTGGATTTTAGCAAAGCGTTCGATAAGGTAACTCATTCAAAACTAATATTTAAGCTAAGAAAATATGATATTCCTGAAATACTTGTTTCTTCGATAGCTGAATACCTGAGAAATCGCGAGCAGTTCGTGGATATAGGTGGGCGTCACTCGGCCTGTCTGCCAGTCACTTCTGGGGTACCGCAGGGAAGTGTATTGGGTCCCTTGTTGTTTCTCCTGTACGTCAATGACATCGTTGATGTTGTTAAGCCGAATGTCCAAATAAGACTATTCGCAGACGACTGTGTGTTGTTTAAAGAAGTCACCCGCGATAGTGACCAATATGATCTAAATGATAGCCTTGCTCGAATTTTCCAATGGTGCACCCATTGGGAGATGACCTTGAATGTAGAAAAGAGTGTTTTTTTTTGCCAATTTCCCGAAAGAAAACAACCCTATATTATAATTACATGCTGGGCTCCTCTCCACTTAAAGAAGTCACTAACTATAAATATTTAGCCGTCACAATTTGCAATAACCTTTCCTGGAACCTTCATGTGCAAAACATATCTTCCTCTGCCTTCCGAAAATTGTGTTTTCTAAAATACAAACTTAAACATGCTCCGGCCTCTGTTAAACTTCTCGCATATTATTACTTAATCCGGCCGAAACTCGAGTATGCCTGCATTGCATGGGACCCCTACACTCAATGTAACGTAAAAAACTTGAACGTATCCAAAGACAGGCTATCCGGTTTGTTTACAATAGGTTTTCTACTCTCGACTCACCAACTGAACTGATGCAGTCGAATGATATTCCCACTCTTGAATCGCGTCGAACAAAATTACGGCTTGACTTTCTTTCACAGTTACTTACTAATAAACTCGCGCTCGATCCGGCAGCATATTTAAGTCCACTAATGACGAGGCCTACTCGACAACATCACCCAAATGCTCTAACCCCCTATTTTGCCCGAACTAACCTCTTCAAATATTCTTTTTTTCCGCGCACCATTAATGACTGGAACAACTTACGTATGTAAACACTGTGCACAATTGCATTGTTTAGGGTGTTCACTTAAAAGTGTGTTTCCTGGTTTTTTTTTTTTTCAGTTGTATGCTCTTTCAGTTGTAAGCTTTTTTTCAGTTGTATGCTCAAGACTGTATAGTTCAACTTATAAGATTGTATTACTATTGTTAACCCATTGTGTTCTGCCTACCCTGCATGGACTACATGTCCGCAGTATGTATTAAATAAATAAATAAATAACAATATGTAACAATATGTCCTGCTGCCATTCGGTATGCTTTTGTGCAACTTTTCTCGATTCCGTATCAATACTTCAATGAATGGCGCTTATCATAGCACATCAAGGCACTGTATAGTCCATTTTTCTTTGAGAAAACAGATGTCTGTGCTTTCGACCAACGTGAGTTACAACGTTACATCGTACCATGAGGTACGATTCTGAAGCCACGATTGTGCAACGTTCCTTGTTGGCCCGTGCTAAAAATACCCCTGAGTGGGTACATGCTCTTTACACAAAAGCCTTGATCCTACTTGTAACATGTGGCTGAATGCCAATGAATTACATGCATCATAGGCAACTTCCTCGCTTACTGCTTCGCGTGACACAGATTCCCACAGTGCTAGAAAGATGGGGACAAGAAAAAGACACAGAGTGTCTGTGTGTCTTCTCCTTGTCCCCGTTTCCCCTCGTCCCCGTCCTTTTAGCACTCCAAGTTATTCGCTTCAAGATGAACCAACTAGCCCAAAAACATGTCCTCTTAAGTCATATCCCACAGTGCACAGGATCTGTATAATTTTTTGTTATCAGTGCATGTCAAATGACAAATGGATGTCGCCGATGGTGCTTGTGTTTTGGAAATGATCCTGCCTTGAACTAAAAAAAAAACAGCTGGAAAAGATCAAGCAAAGCAAGGTGCTGCATGTTTGCCTGTTGTTTGGTTGTGTTCGTCTGTTATCTTGCTTTGTTTGTTTGTTTGAAATGGATCAACTGCAGGTCACCCACTTGAACTTTGCAAAACACCCTAATGTTTTGATGACAAACCACAGTATCCGAATGGGTGCAGCAGCTTCACTTATCGCCATAGTGTTACGGCTGTGCATTAAATGTGTGTTCCTTCCAGCTTTATGCATTGGGTACTCATGCTGTGAAGAAAACTTTGATGATATGGCATAAATTCATGCTGGCCAGTTGGACTGGACATCTAAGCAAATTTCTAAAGACATTCTTTTTTTTTTGTCCTGCTGCCCAATTATTCAGATGTTCTAGCAGTTTCATGTAGAAAAATTATTCAGTGACTAACTACACTTGGCATGAGAGACCAAACTTGAATTTAATGACGTTTTGGTATAACAGAGCAAATTGCCAATTTTATTGACTTTGTCATATTGAGGTTTAACATTATTGAACATAACTGCTTCTCTGGAATTTAATGCTTGTGCATGTTTGTGCTGTCACCTGAAGCTTATTAGCGATACACATGCATGCGACTTTGCATATCACAATGTTACTGAAGAAATAAATTCTGCTGTTGTCTTGGCCAAAGCCAAAAAATCCTGAAGTGAGCTGTGCAAACTTGTCATGCACCGCAGTGAATGAACAATTGCACTTTTGTTTGAATGCTGTAACATGTGGAAGAAACAGGAGCTCATGTGCTTCAGTAAAACTTGTGGTTTGACTAGATGGTAAGACATTAGTTTACAAATTTGCAAGTGCAAAGAAAAAAGCCAGACACACGCACCCGCATGAACACACATGAAAAGCCTGTGTGTGTGCATCTTGCAGTTCTTTTAGTGCTCTTAAATTTCTGAAGCATACGTGATTGCCATCGAAAATGTTTTGAGAATGTTGTGTGTGCAGAATAATTGAAGCAATGATGGAGCACTAATTGCAAGTATGAAAAATGATGTCTCACAACAAAGTTTGATTGGGTGCAGGTTGTTGAACTAGACCTGGCCACCGTGGTACCTTCCCTTAGTGGGCCCAAGAGGCCTCAGGATCGGGTCGCCATGGAGAACATGCAGCAGGATTTCCAACAATGCCTCTCTGCGAAGGTGTGTACCATAAAGCCTCTTCAAAAAGTGTTGTAGGGAACGAGTGCACACATGAATTAACAAATCTATTTCTTGACTAACAGGGCGTATGACACACCAAACCAACCTTTTAAATGTGCTAATTCATTAATGCACCATCATTTACAGCAAAACTCGCCTGTCCATGATGACCGTTTTATCTTGGTGCAACTCTTTTCAGCTCTTACAGCAGCTACTTGCATCCTCCTATCGTGTGTGAATCTGTCAGCTCTCCCTATTTCTGGCCAGCCCTCCCGGTTGCACTAGGTGTGGCCATCAATCTCTCGATTAATGCCCCTAACCCCGCCGTGAAATCAAAGTAAGAAAGGGCAGTAATTTTAAAAATTTTCTAACCTTGAGGACTCCAACAGCTCGGCACAGCACTTTGCCCTCAACCATTTAGACAGTAGTACTGTCACTGTGTTCTTGCGTGTTGCTTTCGTTATCGAGCACCCCTTGCAGTTGCTTCTGTAAACATCTGGGTGTGTATTGAGAGCCTCTCAGAAATTCAAGGGCAAAAGAACTTTTCAGAAAGATTTGCTGGGAGCAAAGATATTCCTACCAGACGTAGGTCTGGTGGGTCGTTTGAGGTGTCTGCGTATGTCGCGGCCCCGGAGAGCACCTGTAAAGGGGTTCTTCGCAACATTGACCCGTCGATTGATGATGAGGCGCTTAAGCGCATGGTTGTTACTGGCCGGAACCCAACGGTCTTGGAGGTGAAGCGGATTAAGACCACGTCGGCTGTGGTGGTGCTTTTTGACGGCATGAAAGTGCCGGACACGGTGGTGTGCGGAACAGCGCTTGTGCCCTGCTACCTTTATCGTCGCCAGGTGGATGTTTGTTATGCCTGCGGACAAGTCGGCCATTGGGCCGACGTCTGCCCTAGCAGTGCGGAGGAGAAAGCGAAGTGTCGTGGGTGTAGAGTGCCCGTGGTCTCGGGCCCGACGGGTGAAGTTCAGCATCATGAGTGCGTGCCCACGTGTGGGTTGTGCGGTGGCCCACATCTTACGGGCTGCAAGGAATGCAAGGAGCGCTTTCAAGTGCCATATGTGGTGCGGCGTCGGAGGCAGCGGCGTCGACAACGCGCAAGAAAACAGCAGATCGCGGCGCGGGACGGTGCCGGCAGAGCTGAAGGTGGTGAATCATCGGCAGAGACCGGGTGCTCGCGCTCCCAGTCCAGGGGGCGCTCCCGGTCGGCAACTCGTACGGATGCGGCTGGGCAGCGGTCTTCGCAACGTGAGGCGTCGGCGCGGTCCCACAGCAGGGGCCGCTCGCAACCTGACAAGCATACCACGTGGGTGGATAAAGCCAAGAATCAGCCGAAGCCTGGGCCTCCTGAACGAAGATGCCGGTCACCGGTTAAGAGCAGGTCAGAGCATGTTGTAAATCCCCGTATGCTAGTTCTCGAGGCCGAGAATAAACAGTTGAGGAGAGGACTTGGCAGAACTCAAGGCGGCTTTTGAGTCGTTCAAGGAGAGGGCGCAGGGCGATCGGGAAGAACCTGGTCCCCTCTGGGGTAAAGCCAAGCGCAGAGCCCTGGATCCAGCTGAGGGGCAATCGGAGAGTACGGCTGCAGTCGTGGCAGTTCAGTTGGAAGCCGCTCCGTCTTCTGTGGCTGGCGGCGTAGAGGGTAGGTGGGCACGTATGGAGACGACGTTATCTCGCATGATGGATGTTCTGTCCTCTTTGGAGGGTAGGATCATGGTGCTGGAGCGTCCAAAGGCTCTTGCTAAGGGTAGGCATGAGATGGTGGCCGAATTGCAGTTGCACGATCCCGGTCCTAACAGGGAGGGCAGCGCGGCTGCTGATGTAATGGTGTGTACTTCGTAACCATGGCAGGTAAAGAGGATAGATCTAAGATCTGGCAAAGGAACTGTGCCAGTTTCAGCAAGCGTAGGCCTGCTCTGGTGCAGCTGGTTTGATCAGCAGAACATAAGCCGGAGGTCATTCTTTTACAGGAAACGTTGATGGGGAAGGATTTGACCTTTCCTGGGTATCGTGCTGTCGCCAGCCATAACGACAAGGGACGGGGGATAGCAATCCTGGTTGCGAAAGGGTTGTCTTTCCTCTCGCATGATATACCACAGTACAAGTCGGGGCTTGAAGCCCAGTTGGTGGAAATTATTCCAGGTCGTAAGTGTCGGGCCAGTGTTTTTGTTCTGAATGTATATAGTTCTCCCTCAGACAGGCAGAGGGACTTTGGGACTTTGCTCTCGGCTGCGATTCGGAAAGCTGGGGGTAAGGCCTTGGTTGTTGCGGGAGACTTTAACGCTCCCAATATGGAATGGGGGCACGGTCGTAATACTGTTAAGGGTACGGGTTTAGCTAACCGGACCTCGGAGTTGGCGCTCACGCTGATCACAGATCCTAGGTTTCTAACGAGAAGGGGAGATTCGGTGAAGCGAGATGCCACTCCTGACCTGGTATTCCTTCGGGATGCGGACGGGGAGTGGGGCAACTTGCAGGAGGATCTAGGCAGTGATCACTACCTTCTGGAGACTCTTATTGAGGTCCGGCCACCACCACCTTTTAGGCACAAATATGTGGACTGGGATCTCTTCAGGCGCATCAGAGAGGAAGAGGCCTCGGATGACGATGATTTTGCAGGGCTTCTCGCTCGGCTGCAGCAGCCAGTCGAAAGGGCTACGAAGGAGATTGAAACCCAGCTGGCAGTTCCCAAAATGGATTCAACATTGGCGCATTTGCTGGAGGCTAAAAATGGGCTGCTTAATCGGTGGCATACGCAGAGGCTGAATAGGAGGCTTAGGGCGCGAATATCCTTGCTCAATAAGGAAATCGAGGCTTACGCCAAGGATCTTGGCCGGCAACAATGGATCGAAAAATGTAATGAGACGGATGGCCGAATGCGTAGGGGTAGCAGGTGGGGGCTGCTCAAAAGTCTCCTTAATGACATGGCATCGAAGGGGGCGGCTTGTCTGGCAACGGATCGGATCATTAGGAAGCAGTTGAGTACGGGAATCACGGAGGCGCAGATGGCCCATGACCTTGCCACCCAGTACCTGCCTCTTAGGAGCGGAAATGCGGCTGGGGATCGGTTGTTGAGCGAATATGGAGGTGCGGACAGGCAAGAGCTTGATGCGCCTTTCACGGTGTTAGAGATTAGGCATGTCCTGTTTAACCTTAATGGTAGATCCACAGCGGGCCCAGACGGGATCACAAATAGGCTCCTTCGTAACCTTGACGATAAAGCTATTGAGATTATTACGAAAGAGATTAATAATGTGTGGGCCACTGGACAGGTGCCGATTGAGTGGCGTACTGCAACGGTGGTCCTCATTCCTAAGCCTGGTAAACCATCGCATGTAGACAACCTGCGTCCGATTTCACTCACGTCGTGTCTGGACAAGGTTGCAGAGCATGCGATTCATAATTGGGTCACAGAGTACGTAGAGCAACATGAACTCTTCAGACACAATCTGGTCAGTTCCGGCGAACGCTATCCACACAGGATGCCCTTCTCCTCATTCAGCGGGCCGTGTCAAGGGGATCTTGGTGTTGGACATTGCTAAGGCATTTGATACGGTTGCTCATGAGCACATTCTGAGGGAGGGGAGACCTCTTTGCTGAGTTTGGGACGTAAATTTTATAGGTTCACGCAATCTTTTCTCGCGGGGAGGAGAGCGCGTCTTAGATTTGGCTCGGTGTTGAGTGAGGAGTACGAGTTGGGGGAGAGGGGCATGCCACAAGGGTCGGTCTTATCCCCTTTACTCTTTAATATTGCTCTCCACAGGCTCTCGGAAGTGCTAGCGGGCGTGCCTGGCATTGGGCATGCTATTTACGCTGATGACATTACCGTGTGGTGTAAGGGTGGCTCTGTGGCCACGCTTGAAGAGTCCCTGCAGGAGGCGCTGGACGTCACGGAGCGTTTCCTTGAGGGTACGGGCCTCGTGCTCTCTCCAAAGAAGTCGGAACTCTTACTCTTTCGGAAGGCGCGACAGGGCGTGCGAAACCTTGAGCCTTTGGATTCTCTTCCGGTGAGGCTGTGGTCTCGGGATGGGACGGTTGTTCCGAGAGTGGATTCTGTAAGAATCCTGGGTCTGTGGATTGACGCGCGAGGCTGTAACGGAGGAGCCATTAAGCAATTGGGGGGTCAGGCGAGCAACATCTTGCACCTGATCTCTCGGATTACGAGTAAGCGTGGTGGTTTGAGAGAGGATCTACTACTAAGAGTTTTTGATGCTTTCTTTATTAGTCATGTAAATTATACGGTTCCATATTTGCAATGGACTAGAACAGAGAAGAAGAAGATTGATACGCTCATCAGGGTCGGGCTTAAGAGAATTCTGGGAATTCCACAGACGACTAGAACTGAGCGGCTTTTAGAGCTGGGATTGCACAGCACGGTTGATGAGCTGATTGAGGCGCACTTTGCGGCACAGGTGGCTCGTCTGTCCAGCACTAAGGCTGGTTTGAAGATCTTGGATGAGGCTGGCATTGCGGCTCCTAGGGTGGAGGTATCTGACGGGGTTCAGCTCACACGAGACGAGCGGGAGGATATTCAGGTGGATCCTATTCCGCGCAATATTCATCCGGTGCACCATGCAGGCCATCGTGAGGCTCGAGCCCGGGCTATTCTTCGAAGTGTAGGTAGCGATGCTAAAGCAGCGCTTTCTGTGGATGCTGCAGAGTACAGTACGCGGAGGGCCTTTGGGGTGTCGGTTGTCGATGGTAAAGGGCAGCTGGTGGCCCGGGCATCAGTCTGCACAGATCAGGTCACAGTTGCGGAGGAGATCGCCATTGCGTTAGCTCTTCAGGCTGCAGAGGTGCCTTGTGTGGTTTACTCGGATTCACGATCGGCCGTCCGGGCCTTCTCTGGAGGTTTGATTTCGCAGCAGGCGGCACGGCTCCTTCGGAGTGGTCGCAGGCAGGCGAGAACGGCCGGTGGTCATCACATCTCTTGGTTTCCAGCGCACTTCGAGGGCATTGATAGGGTTAATCCCAATGCCAGCGCTCACACCCTTGCACGTGAATGCACGAACCGTGTGGGGGGTGGTGAGGCGTCTGGGGGGAACACTGACCTCAGAAAGGATCCCTTGACAACGTTCCATGAGATTACGTCCAGCTACAAGTTGAGTAGGAGGCGCTTTCCCCTTCCTAATTCTAGGCTCAACAGAGCACAGGGAATCACTTTTAGGCTCCTACAGACGGATACGTATCTCTGCCCGCGAACGTATCGTAGGATAGCGCCGGATTTTCAACAAGAGTGTCCTCGTTGTGGCCTCGAGAGTTGCGCGCTAACACACACATGCTCTGGCAGTGCCCCGCGAATGTAGGGGCGGACTTATGTGACGAGGACTCGTGGCGGCGATGTTTACACAGCCCGGACCTGGGCCTGCAACTACTGGCTGTCCGGAGGGCCTGGGCCATCGCGGAGGATATTCATCTTCCGGTGCCGACCTGGGTGGAGCCACCGACTGGTTGAGGGGGTCCTAGGACCTCCTTAAACTAGTCCCTCTGGTCTCGCAATAAAGTTCTTTGTATGTGTATGTTCCCCTTCTTTCTCAACTCAATATGCCGGTATACGACTAACGTTGGCGGGAAATTGACCAAAGTCTGCAGCAATATTGGGCCTAAGTCGTGCATGCGCTACTTTTACTGACACCAGAATGGGTCTGCTGTGGCAAAGCCACCATGGGCTGTATGTGGCCAGCCTGCATGTGGCCAGCCAACCTGCGTTAGGGCTACACCTAACACGGAGGAACGTTTAGCGTCGCAGGTGAAATTAGTTTGTTAGGTTTGTTTTAGCTGCGTGTTACATATTGTATGTGAATTGGTTTCTTTTTTCTTGTGTTTTTAGACTTATGGTTATTTCTTATAAAGTAACATTTGTTCCACAAACGTCATCATCCAGTGTCTCTCAGTCCATCCGAGCAAGCGCTCCCAAGGTTGCTCACTCATTTCATTAGCAAAGTACTAGGATTCTATGCGACTTATAGGCACTTAGTGCATCTCGTGAACAAATGCAGAAATTTAAAAAGCAAGGACAGAACAATCTTATAGTCGACACCATCTTAGAAAACAGCGAAAAATGGTTTGTCATTTTAACTAAATACAGTCACATACGGATATACAGGGTGTTTTTTTTTTAGCTGCAACACATTTTTAAAATTAGAAAAACATAAATCGCGGGAATGTCTTGTGTACCATTCGAGTGTACGGGTTGGCGGCCTCTAGATACAGAACAATTACCGTACTTGTATGCATAATTAGCGAAATTACGCTAATTAACTTTTTAATTATCAGTAATTGGTGGCTATAGTAAATGAGTACTTTGGAGCCCGTCCTCGACACTACCTATCCCAACGATCAAATTTTGAATAGCGGAGTGCATGTCGGAGCTACGCGAACAATTAGTTCCCCGTGGCAGGCTCCTTGAAACCGAAATCGGCCGCGAAAAGAGCGCCTGTGACATCGATGTCGCCGCCCCCACGGCTTTCGTCACTCGCCTCTCGCCCGTGGCCACCGCCGCTCCGGCCGCGCAAGCAGCTTGCGTTATCTCCTTCTTATCTGCGGCGTTGGTGGCCGCAGGCGAGTGACGAAATCTGGGGAGGCGGCGACATCGACGTCACAGGCGCTCTTGTTCTGGCCGATTTCGGTTTCAAGGAGCCTGCCGCGGGGAACTAATTGTTCGCGTAGCTCTGACATGCACTCCGCTATTCAAAATTTGATCGTTGGGATAGGTAGTGTCGAGGACGGGCTCCAAAGCACTCATTTACTATAGCCACCAATTGCTGATAATTAAAAAGTTGATTAGCGTAATTTCGCTAATTATGCATACAAGTGAGGTAATTGTTCTGTATCTAGAGGCCGCCAACCCGTACACTCGAATGGTACACAAGACATTCCCGCGATTTATGTTTTTCTAATTTCAAAAATGTGTTGCAGCTAAAAAAAAAGCACCCTGTATATAAAACCCACATAAATCAAATTTTCGGCTATATCGAACTCGCAAATTATCCCCTTGAAAATCCTCTGTAAAAGTATAAAAATTTGCACATTTATATCAAACAGTATTTTTACCCGCCATCGATATATCAAACGCCGCGCGAGCTGGAAGGTGCATTTCAGCACTCACTGCGCCCTGCGACTTTCGCCACCTTCATGGCACCGCACCTCCGCCGACACCCGAAACGCTCAAAAAGCATGAGGGCGAGAGGGCTCGGACTGTACTCCTGTTGGGCGCGTTCTCCAGCTTGTGGAACGGCTTTTTTTTTTTCTTCTTTTTCTCTCTTTCTTTCTCATGCTTTCTCCACGTTACTGTCTGCTCGGAGAGTAGGAACGAAGAAGCCGGCGGCCTCCTCCTTTCGCCTTTTTTTTTTTTTTGTTGCTGTTTTGTGAGTTTTGATCCGCCAACCACAGCTTGCGGCTTTCGTACATCGCTGCTGCCCTCGCAGTAGCCCGGGTAGCCACCGCCGCCATCGCGACTGATCGCGAGCACTTTGTTGGCGGAGTTCACTCCATGAGTTGTCGCATACCACCGCATTCCTCTTTTACGTGCGTGCTGTGCAAAGGCTCTGTGGACTCCTTGAATTGTCGACTTCTCGTGTAGCTGTGGCCAGCGTCAAGAAGTGCAAGAACCTTGACTTTGCGATGAAGCGGAAAGCCATACAGCGTGTTGAGGCGGGCGAAAAATTTTGATGGTGGCGGACGACATCGGGATACCGCGGAGCACTCTGTGCACCTTGTTGAAGAACAAGGCAGATATCGAGGCAAAGGTGGCGGAGCAGCGAGCGTCGGGAGCCTGTTGTGTGCGTGTTCCTGCCCACAGGAAAGTAGAAAAGGCACTCTATGCCTGGTTCTTAGAATTGCACGTGAAGAACATTTCTGTGGATGGCTGCTGGCTAAGGCCAAATGGTTTGCTGCTGCACTCGGTGAAGACAATTTCACCGACAACACCGGGTGGCTTCACCGATTTGAGCAAAGCTACAACATCGTCGGAAAAACCATTTCTGGCGGAACGAAGCCGTAAGCAGCCAGGACATCCAGCAGTGGATGACGCAGGAGTGGCCAGAATCTCGGAGAAGTTTTCACCCGCGGAAATCTTCAACACCGACGAGAGCGGTCTATTTTGGCAAATGCTGCCGAACAAGACACTCGACGTTCGGGGTAGCACGTGCCATGGCGGTAAAATGAGTAAAGTCTGCGTGAGCGTTCTGCTGGCAGCCAACATGGATGGGTCTCGGAAGCTCCAGCCCTTTGTGATCGGGAAAGCAAGGGCACCGCGCTGTTTCAAGAACTCTAAGCAGCTCCCCGTTTGCTACGCCTCGAACAAGAAGCTGAACAAGAAGCTCAAACAAGAAGCATAAGCTGTTCACAGAATGGCTGCAAGCGTGGGGCATCGAGCTGGGCGAGTCAGGGCATCGCGCTTGCCTTCTTGTGGACAACCACTCGGCCCACCACACCACCTGCGAGCTCAAAAACATCGAGCTGAAGTTTTTGCCGGCCAACACGATAGCAAAGCTGCAAGCGCTCGACCAGGGCATCATGAAGTCCTTCAAGGTGGGCTACAGGAGGCGATTCCTTGATAGGCTGCCACTCAACCTCCGCATGGGCACCGAGCTGAAGGTTGACCTGCTTGGTGCCATCCAAATGATGATGGGCGCCTGGCAAGACGTAAAGATGGACGTAGTGGCGAACTGCTTCAGGAAGGCAGGCTTCGTGACGGTGGAACTTGCGGAAAGCGGTGAAGACGGCGACGAAGGGCGCATAGACGACGCGTTTCGCGAGTTGTCGTCCCTCTTGCCGGCTGCCGTTCCACCCGAAGTGTCTGTGGACAATTTCGTGGAGTGGACTGCAATGTTCAGGCTGTTGCAAGCCTTGCTGGCTTGTACAGCTCAGACGCGGGGCAGCTTGAACTTCTTCCTTGACTTCTCTGTGTCCGTCCCCACGCGCCAATACCAGGCGGCAGTAGTCTGATACCTTTCATGTGCTTACCATACATTGGAAAGGAAAACATGTAGACAAGAGCTAACATGAAGCGGTGACCCAGCATTGTTCCTAATGACAAGTGCCTACCGCTCAATGACAACTTGCTCAGGCTTGCAAGAAGAATGCTTTCATCTTTTGAAATATATCCTCTGCTTCAGTTCCCTTAAGAGCCATGATCTCCCTGTACATACATGACTGATAAAAGAATTCGTGAATGCACACACGCACACATCTGTGCACGCACACACAAACATGCACCACGCTAGTGTCTTTCCTTAGATAAAAAATGTCGTTAGGCTACATAACGAACAGTTATTAATGGAGGAACACCTTTTCGAGACTACTTTAAAAGCATCATTGCATGCCGAGCTTTTACACATGCTCTTTGTTGCACCTAGGCGAGCGTAGCATCGGTATGCTTGTTCGCTGCCATTACTGATCTAATAAACAGTTATGTTTCTCTGTTGGGATTCATCCTTCAGCAGACACGATATCCCACATAATGAATGTATTGGCGGTCATAACAGAAAAATAGGGAAAGCATACGCAACACTGTGAACATGTTGAAGAACTGTTAGCTTATTGTGCCTGCGCTGTAGGAGAGCATGAAGATGGAAAAGAGTCATAAGTTTACCCATCCAGTAGGCACTGTTTTCCCCAGTTGAGCTTATGCTAACTGTGATACATTTGTTGGGCTGTACTGGAGCTGGTTCTGAAGAGAATGCACTGGTTTCACGATAGCACTGGTGAAACATAGTTGAGAGGCATGTCGTCAACAACGGCTTGATTTTGGCGAGTTGGTTAATACTGTAACTGTGCAACATATGAAGAAACAGGGAGACATAAGAAAGTGCTGATATTGAACTGATCTTTTTGTTCAGTGGATGCTTGCTGTTTTCATATACCATGAAATATGCCGTTCGTACGCACAAGAACACGGCACAATTACTACATGCACATTAGTAGAACTGATCAAGAAAAGTATCTGCCAGTCAAGTGTGTGCATTGGTCTTCTGCATACAGATAAAAGAATCTCTGTCATGATTGCTTTCTTTTCTCCTTTTTGCCCTTTTCACAAGTGCCATGACCCTGACAAGATGTGCAATGCAAAGGGATCCATCTATTTCAGTTGTGTATAAAAACAGCTAACATTTCCTGTTTAGTCAGCGCTAGGTCTTTTTTGTCCCCTCACTGTTTCATTTACTTCTTTATACCCATCCTTTACATATGTTGGTATATGGCAGGTGTATAATTCTACATGCAAGAATTTATCTTTGCTTCCGCACACTGTGTTGGTTACGGTGATTGCTGTTGAGACCCTTTGTTAAATTTTTCTGAATAATAATTTTCTGACGTGCTGCCCTATAATTTTCCAGTGTGCATGTCGATCCTTGTGGTTAATGTTAATTGTCACATTAGCATGTTTCACAAAGCTCCCGCAAAATAACATATATGTTGTAGTGGGGAGAAAGACAGCACCCAATGGGAGAAGAAGACAAACCATGGGAGACCCGTGAGCATGAGATAGCGACTGGCGCTCTGGGACATAAGCTATGTCCTGACCATCCGCGTTCCCAAGCCCCTATCAATAAACCCCTTTATAATCTGGTGGAAGTGTCCTGGGAAGGCTACCAACCTGAAAGTACGAAGGCGTACCTTGCTTACAGCATCAGCAATGCCGGATGAAACCGCAACTCTAGCCCCGACATGTCCCGTTGCACTGCCTCAGCTTCACTGCCCAATATTCATGGGGCTGACGACCAGATCATCTAGGACTGGCTGGCTACTTACCAGAGTATTTGAGGAGAGGAAACTGCTATGCCACGGCAGCGTGCAGCGGCGGCCCGTTAATGTAACACTTGGGCAATGAGGAAGTTGAGTTTTCTGTGCATCACGACAGATGGCGCTGCCGGCCTGTTCCCATTGTTTACATGTCATCATATGGGCGCGACGCATAATTTTCGCGTTATCGTCTCGTATATTGCGAATTTTCTCAGTTTTCACTTTGTAGCATCAACAAATAGGGGTGGCGGACATTTTAGCTGCTGTTAGCAATAAATGCTGAATTAATTATGTGCCGTACAGCGCTTGGAACGAGCTGCTTGCACTCACTCAGAGCAGACGACACATGCCGCTGGTAGTCATTCGCTGTGTAAATGGCCTTGGGAAGGAAGGGTGTGAGATCTGCGGCGTATTTTTTGTCATATGCTGACCCTAGAACTCTCACGGGCTTCCGCGATGTGACGTTGTGCCTCCGCAGCAGATCGCGGAGGCTGCGGGTCAATGCGTCAGCGCGGTGCCCTACGGCGTGACTTTATCAGGCCACCCGAGCGAGCGCTGTTTCCCCTCCTCAAGAATTCTTGCCCCGTGCCGGAGGGTGAGCGTACTCAACAAACTGGATGACGTGACTAAGCTAACAATGTCAGTTTCTACCTCGTTGGCGTCGCGAGCCTCTGGTTCCATAATCACGAAGGGCAAATCATGAATTGGGCGATGTTCTAGGTGACTTTTTTGGAAGTCCTCGGCCGCCCGTTGGTACACAAGCTGCATGCAGTACAGTGGGTCTGTGACCATGCTCAGCAACCAGGTGACAACTTCGCCAGTTATATTGAAGACATCTACTTATGCAAGCGCATAAACACTTCTATACAAGATTCGGACACAATCAAGCAAATCGTCAAGGGAGTAGCTGATGATGCCTTTCAAATGCGATTAACCAAACCCAGAAACCATTACTGAAGTTGCCAGCTTGTGCCAGAGCTTTGACAAATTGCACAAGCAACACACCCAGGCTTTACTTTCTCTGGAACAAAACAACTCGGGTCACTAACGGGTCACTAACAGTTGACAACGGGTCACTAACAGTTCACATTAAAGGGCAGCTCCAGCGGTTTTTCCATCATATTCTGATATCGCTTTTTTCCAATAGTATTACTAGCCCTGAAGCAGCCAGGGTCATTCAGTTTGCTCAAAAACTCACCAATGATTTTAAATAAGCGAAGGATGTGTTCAAACCGAAACCGAAACGGGTAGACGCTTCATATAGCACATGCGATGATGTCACAGCCTCCCCGCCGTGAGAAATATGGAGCTCGTGCCAGAAAAATGGAAGTGGCGCTGCCATCCAACGACATATTGAGCTTTTCTGAACTTGACAGTGATGATTTGAGCGCTGAAATATCGCCATTTTGCTTGTAAGCAGCCCACCTTCTTGAGTAGGCAGCGTTGCAGGTAATGACGTCAAAAACACTAGGTGGCTCGAGTGGGAATCTGCTAAAAAATTTTAAAATTCATTTTCAGGAAAACTGAATAACTTCCAACTGGCTGGCTTGGCATAAATTATTATAATACCGAAGAGAACATATACTGAAAATTTGATTGAGATCAGTAGACAATGAAAAACCTCTAGAGTTGCCCTTTAAGCAGCTTGTGTGTGAAGAGGTTGGTCACCAACTCTCCATTTTATCGAGCCCATCCATACCAGCATGAGCACAAATTTGGCTGCTGCCATATGGCACATTATTAAGGAAGAGGTTACTGACGCTTTTAGTTTGTCTGCCACCTGTTGAGGCTGCTCTCTTGACGTGTGCACGAGTCACTGCCAGGCTAACTCGTCAGCGAAGTTATTCTTTCGCATCCACACGTGCCAGGCTGCCACCAGTCCCGTTGAGTTGACCAGTGCCAGCATTTTCAAATCCATCGTGCACTGAGGACAGACAATCATCCCATATGCTGCTTTTGCCAGTGTGCAGGGCACTTTGCGCTTCTGTTGCCATCGGGTTCCTGCTCGCACAGGTGCACTAACAGCGCACGACGGCTGCAAGAATCCTCGTTGCCCAAGCAGTCACCCTCACTTTGCTGCCAATCTCCGTCCCCCCTACGTTGCTCTCTGTTACCTATGCTACGTCGATCCTGCTCATCGGAAGCGGAAAACTAGTCGCAGCATCGTCGTTGTCGAGTAGTCACAGCATCGTCGAGGTAGAGTTCTCTGCTTCATGTTCCCCATTGCCTGCAGCTATGCTGGGAAAGCTGTGCCGCCGATGACACTTACATGCCGCCCGCTAGTGCAGCCCTTGTCCCCGTGGCCTGTGCCAGCGCGTCTTCTGTATATTTACACCTTCCGAGGCTGTTTCATGCTGCAGGAACATAACGCTGCCCGACTGTGCTACATCCTCGTCGTTGTTCATGAATCCGCAGACAGCTCCTTCAACCCTTCTTCATGGAGAGTGTCTTGGCACAATCACGCATTGGACGTCTCTTCAATCTTTGCCATTGATGATGCTGACAGCCTTGAACATAGCGCCCTAGCACCTACGGCGCGCACACCTGCTCAATAATCTTCAGATACGTTTGGTCCTTCAGTCAACGCGAACTTGAAGAAGTGCACCACGAGCTACTTCTTCCACTTCTGAAACAGTTCTGTGGCTCGTTTGACTGCTGGCAAACATCATTGGGCCAAACGCACACCGTGGTTCATCACATTAGCACTGGCTCACAAGTGCACCCTGATCTCCTCGTCACCAGTCCGTAGCTGGCAGGACAAACTTCATCGACCGGTGCCACGCAGAGAATGCCAGCTCAACTTTTTCCAACACCGATCGCTGCTCGGGTCGCACACCATGAGCTCACTGTCCACCAATTATGTGCATCGACGTGTCTACGGTGCGTGCTTTTCCGCACCACTTTGCCGATCGCTCTTTTCCGCCATGTGGCCTGTGTTTTGGGCCCCTTTACTCATGACAGGCGCAGGTGGAACAACTTGAGCGGCCTTCTTTGGAAATTAGAGCGCGTAGCGGGTTTGGAACATGAAAGGTGGATTCCTGAGTGAAGGGAACTAGAAAAGGTTGGTGAGCCACTTCGTCACAGCTGGGTCGTCCAATTATGTGCGCTCACTAGTTGGTATGACATGAGCGAGTCTTCCACGTCTTCAGTTGTCGGCACCGCAGAAGATCTCGGGGTCCCATGTCAAGGCACCCCCGTGTGCGTCACGGACTGGGCCGATGAGCTGCACAGTCGGTCATGGCAGGAGGGAACGTTCCTGTTTGCAGCTACAGGTTGTTGAAGTGGCGGGCGACTCCAGCACCTCCACCAATTGAGAAGAGGTTTAGTAGCGGCTCAGTGATACAGCAATCGCAAGCAGCGAGGCAGCCCGAAGCACCGTTTGGGAGAAACGCCAACGGCCAGAAGCGTGCGCCAAGCGAGCCGAGTGTTGACACTGTGGCTGTCCTGAGAGGTGCTTCTTCACAGTTCAAAGCATCCTTTTTTCATTTGTCAAGTCATTGCGTCACTGGTGACGTTGACGACAGATTTGCTTCCTGGGACTGCAAAAGTTGATGACCATTGCCCATGTATGAAGTTGTGCAGCAACTATGCCGACTCAGACCTCTGCTTGTCGCTGAAGTGAATGAGTTCACATTTTAATGCGTATTAATATTCCACTTCCTGATGCACATAATGTCATGGTCACACATTCAAAGCTAATTTGTGTGCTTCCATTCATGACAGAAATTTACTCCGATGGGTCACAAAGATCATTGTTTACGACTTAGAACTTCAATAGAGGAGAAAGAAATTGCAGTTCGGGACAGAAAGTTTACATTGTCAAAAATTTTTTTTATTACGCTTGTAGGTAGACATGGGAAGAATAAGATAATGATCCATTGTTACTGGCAGGCTTGAACACTTGAGTTAGGGTTTGAAATGCTGAGTCAAACAGCAAATTACTGCATACGCTTCATTTTGAGGAGGTTCATTCTTTTGTGCATTTCTTTTCGTAGCAACTTCTGCATCTTCAGGTAGAAGTGTAGTCAACCTAGAAGTGATGAAATTTTACATTCGTTTATCACAGACGTATTGTGGAAAACCATTGTGCCGTAAGCTGGTTAGTTGTAAGAAGTAGACCAAGTCCAAAAGGCTCTCTCTTCAGGGTTTATGCACACTAAAAAATTTAGTGAAGGTGTTTTCAAGGGTTGTCACTAGGGCGTTTAGATTTAGTTTTGTGACAAATAGAAGACTGCCTCTGTCAACTGCACTTGTAAGACGTGCTGTGTCTGGAACAGTTCCATTCTTGAGAGTTAGGAGCTGTCTGCAGCACTCATCACACTTTGTACCAGCAACGAATTTCTTTCCCATATTTCTGGCAATGTAAAAAATGAGCCTTGGATCACTCACTTGAGTGGCGAGAGGTGTGTATTTGATACCACACTCCTTGAGCACCTTGTTCGCCTTACTCGGGTCTCCAACATTTAAGAAGCTGGTCAATCTTGTTGTGAAATTTTGATTTCTTTGTGTCCTTGGTCCCGATAAGAGTGTTCAGAAGACCAACAGGAACATTCTCATGGTTTCCCATTGGAATGGTTTCCCATTTCTTATTCCCATACCTGTTGAACCAACGCATGGTGGCGACCGAAATTTGCGAGGCCCTACTGGGTTGTGAGAATTTTTACTGAAGTGCAGTAACTCAGGTTGTCGCCTTGCAATCAGGCAATTCTTGACAGCATTTTTTTTGTGTGTGTGTGTGTATGTGCTTACAGTTTTAGATCTCACGTGCTCATCAGACTTGGTAGCTAGCGGTCCGGTGACCATAATATCAGAATGGCTCTCGATCTGGAAGATAGCCAAGGTATTGATAACGAGCCGCTCTGGCAGAATGGCTGCAGCAGCCTTTCTTCTTACAACGGTACGTTGCACTTGCGTTCCTTTAGGCTTTAGGTTGAAGCCCACGCCACAGCATGGGCTTCAACAGTGCGTTATTAGATCTGATCGCTAGATCTCTGGTTTGGCATAAAATTTTTGTAAACCTCACAAAAGTTAGATTTTTCTGTACTTCTTGATTAATACAGCATTGTTGTGGCACATCTGTGGTAAAAAGGAGTCATTCGGTGACTGTACTTTCCATAAAAGCATGAACTTTGATTTAACGAAGTCTCAATATAACGAAGTAAATTGCCAGCTTCACTTACCTCATTATATCTAGGGTTAACTGCATTTAACGTTTTGACATGATGCTATTTTATACAAAATAAAGCATGTCCCCTTTGGAAGCAGCTGGCTTTTCTCTTCGGCAGGTCGGCTTCAAGGGCTACGGCCTGAAACCCGATCAAATGAGCGCCAAGGCTGTGTTCTCTCATGAAGGGCAGCAGCACACCCTGCAGCATGGCTCGGTCGTTATTGCAGCCATCACCAGCTGCACCAACACCAGCAACCCATCGGTCATGCTGGGCGCTGGTAAGTACACTCAAGGAAAGCTCCTCTCGAACGTGCCACAACACAGCCAGTGGCACCAGTGGCTGTTGCAAAATTGGGAAATCTAACAAATGCATCAATTTTAGGAGGTGCCACTAGAGACAGCACCACCCTTCACCCGATAATAAAGTTCCTGGTTATAAGACATGAACTTTGCGAGGGTTAAGAAACATGGGTACACGTTAGAATATAGACTTCCCCTTGAACATATAATAATGTGGCCAGTGCACCGGAACTGTTAATTTACCACTGAAGTTTTCTGCTGTAAATTTCGCTTGGTTGGAGTCTTCGTTGTCTTGGTGGAGTGGGCTTGGCTCACAGCTGAATGGAGCCGTTCGGTACGTGGAACACTGAACACCTACATCAGGTGTCAAGCGGTCGTGACGATGAAGGAAGCAGAATGAGATCCGACCAAACCTATGGCCAGCAAAGGACGTAGCTCACAGTTTACAAGATCAGTGAGTGCACTTGTCGGTCATCGGCAAAAACTGATGAGTAGTGAAATGCATTGGCTTTTTTACATGCGTCACATACAGTGTTAATGCTCACGGATGCATTTACACGATTGTAAATTGACCCATTTTGTTGAAATTTGAATCCCTAAGTTGGGGGCCCACTTACAATCGAAACTGTACCGCCAGTCCATCTCTTCCTTTTCACTTGCGATATTTTGCAAGGGTTGTCCTACAGTTGACTCAACTTAAAATTGTGAAAATATGGCATATGTGGAACATACCCAAAATTTACACTGGGCGTGCAAATTGTTTAGGACAAATGGAACCATTTGCAAAGCTGCATGCAGCTTTAACCGTGGCCTGCACTGAGTATTAACTCGCAATGCATTAATGTTATTGGTAAATGTAAATGGTTACTTAATAACTATGTTTATCTCATCATCATTTTATTTATTCATATTCCCCTATAAGCTCCGATGAGCATTGCCCAAGTAGCACCAATACGTTATATTAACACTATTATGTTCAGCTTGAACGTTAGGAAAATATTAAACGTTAGGAACGTTAGGCTTGGCCAGGGTGCTTCATGGCATATTTTTATGAAAAGGCTGAATCTCACTAGAAAGGATCAGATGTATAGAAGAAATATATTGTGACGAAGGACCCAGTTTGTTCACTTATGCAAGAAACATGCTAGTCATGGTGCTCCTTTGTTGCCACCACGTTAACAACCAGGCTAGCACTGCCGAACAAGGCAATGGTGGCCAGTTTGTCGTCTGCTAACCGCCCTCGTGGTTGTTCCCCTAAAATCCGCTTGTTGCGCGGCAGTCTACTGGCACTGCGAGTGTTTGAGCACATTTCTTTAACTTTGTTGGAGTAAACATGGGGTCTAGCAGTCCGGCAAATTTCGTTATCGCAGGATTGCAGGTTAGTGACGTTTCGTTATCGAGAGATATGTAATGCACTGAATCCTATAGTCTTTCTCCGGGGATTTGAGATTTTTGTTGTTGGCATAATTTCTTTGTTGTGGGATTTCATTACTGCGGGCTTTTTTATATGAAAAACAATTCCGACATGTTAACAGTAGCAGTATTAAGCATCGATCACAGGTGATCAATTCAAGTGGGTGCAGTATGAAAGAGTTGCGTGTCATTTGCCCATAGGTGCACCACCGGCGATCATTAGGTGAAGGTGATCTTGTAAAGTTAGATGATCATCTTGGCAGTCATCTGTTCAATAGACTACTCAGTCATCAGCAAAAAGTAGTATAGAGGAAGAAATATTTTTAGGCAAATCATTAATAAAAGTGAGGAAAAGAGGAGGTCCAAGTACACTACCCTGATGTTACAATCGATGCAGAGGAACTGAAGTTATTCACTAATATGAACTACTGCCAATGGGACAAAAATATTTCAAAGCCAACATAATGTTAATGTTAACATTAGTAATGTTAACATTGCTAGTGTTAACATTAAACCGTTAGTTTCGTTATACTGGGCAACAGTGAGCCATTCTGCCAAATGCATTTGCATAATCTAGTAAGATGCAGTCAGTAATGTGTTATTATTGATGCCATTGGGCAAATCTGAAGAAGTTGAGTATCACATGACGACACTTTACGAACACCATGTTGATTTTGAAATTGTTTGATTCAAGATGGCTTTATATATCGGAGGCAACAATGTGTCCAAGGAGCTTAGAACAAAAGCAAATTAGTGAAATTGGGTGGTAGTTACCCGGTGAGTGTCGGTTCCCATTTTTAAATACCAGAACTACTTTGGTTACCTTGCAGTCAGCAGGAAGCAGACCAACCATTGAGCACTGTTGAGAAAGATATGGTGAAAACCTGGTAGGACAGAGCCGACATGTTGTTTAGTAATGTAGGGTTAATATTGTCAATGCTTTGACGTAAGATACCGAGGCTGAAGTGTCTTTTTCAGCTAAGACACAGAAAACTAGCCTTAAATTTGGATGATTGGATATCACCCCTATTACCCCAAGAAACAAGGCACGTCATGCTGATTTGAGTGCCTTACTGCCTTCAGCACCAGAACAAATGCGTTTAAATTTTCATTTTTTTTCCATTCACGATAAACATGTGGAATGCCCTTGCATTGACATGGTTGCATAGTACTGAGTTAATAGAACAAATGATCAAATAAGATGTAGTAGGATGTTGTTTTGCCTTGATGTAACCTACCTACAGTATTTTACTGTATGTTACCTTACTTACTGTGTATAATGATTAGTGTATGTATGTATATACATTCTACATTTTTGTTGTGTTGCAAAGCATAGCGTTCTTTTTCTTTATATGTTGTTGAGGGGTTCTAACTGTGTACTATGTATAATGCTCAGTTGAATGTATAGGTAACCACTCCTGCTTGGACATCTAAGTGTGCCTGCAGTATTTTATAAATAAATAAATATATATATGTATATCTTCCACTTGTGCCCCGTCGCATTATAATTTAGGTCACATTATTTACATCCAAATATGGTAATACTGTGGAACCCCACTGTTACGGTCCTCACTGCTGGGTTTTCCCGGCTGTTACATTGTTTTTCATCGGTCCCCGGCATAGCTCCTATAGCATTCCATGTGTTGCAAACTGCACTGTTACGTTGCAACTGTGGGCCTGTTCCCGCATGATGCGTCGCAGCCAGGCACGCCAAACCCGCTTTGGCACCACCATTTTGATTTGACTTTTGACAGCCTTGGTCACACTTGGCAGGAATTGCCACATCGCAGCCTCGCGGTCGTCAACTATGTCTGCATTTCAGCTCGTGATCGGCGGCAGTTCAGGCTCTTATGTTGTGAAGTCGGGCTCACTTGCAACCAGTAAAAGTAAATCTGGTGTTATGGAAGCAGTTGCTGATTACGTCTGCTCGCACTGCTTTCAAGGTGTCGGCAGGTATGTGACATTGTCAGCACCGTGTACTTGCCTCGTTTTCGTTGGCATGCTTGTCGGTACTGACCCGACACCATCGTTTGTACCACTAGATGTGACCTGTCGCTTCACGTCCCTATAAAGATGTCTTTAAATGTAAAATAAATAAACAAGCACTGAAGATGGAATGTGAAAGCGCTATCAAGCGATCACGGACCTGACATGACCAGCCGACCAGCCACACTCGCAATTGTAAACCACACGCGGGGTGCCGGAACAGGATGCGGTGATCACAATGATGGGGCGGCTTGTCTCCAAATTTGTGAGTCGCCCTGGAACTAAGCCTCAGAGATCACAGTTTTGAATGGAATCTCTGAGGCCATACTTTCTCTCATCGGGGTGCCGGAGGACATAATGGCGACCCGTTCAGTGCACTGGACAGCCGCGAACGGAGTCCGAATTATCGAATTTAGAGCTAGGAACCATCCCAAATATCTGTCGTCTTAACACATTTAAATCTATGGGGGCACTGGCAGTACCGCGCGGCTGTCTAAATTATTGTCGTCTGAATTATCGGTCGGCGACTGCAGATGGCTCACCTTGCTGAAATAGATTGTTTGAAGTCGAAGGCTATTCTCATCCATTTTCGGAGCTTTCCTAACTCTTGCGTTTTCCTGGCTGCTATGTTATTTTTCCCAATCTGCTGAAAAACGTATGAATGGGGTTCCACTGTATTGTGAAGACTATACAGAAAAGGACCATCAGACGCAGGTAGGCGGTAACATAGACCCATCAAGAACTTGCTGAATAGTGCAGTACAAGCAATTCTTAATTACTTTAAAAGCAGTGCCAGTGTAAACAAGAAAGGAAGCTATGTTTTACTGATGGGGAACAATGCACCACCACCTTTCTTGTATGCCTAAGCATGGTGACAAGTGGTATACTGATTACAAGTAGGGAATAACTCGGAGTCACACACATTTGCGTGAAGCCAGATCTCCGCAACAACATGACATTTACTATCTTCAGGATATGATTCAAACGTAACACATTTCAGCAACACGCTCCAGATATTGGCACTTAAGGTGTGCATGAATTTGGTGGCTGCTGGACTTTGGCACTGCACACATGGGAAACTAACTATTGAGCAATTGCCACAGAGTTACAAAAGCTCTCTTAAATATAAGCAGTAGTACCGATACTAAGTTTGTTGACATTCATTCTCTCAAGGACAATTCCATTCTGTAGCAAAATGAAGCTATTTCTTATGTGCCCTGTCATGTAGCTGGCAAAAAAATCTTCCCTAATGGAGATCCCAGTATTCTTCACCATATATGCACCGGCGAAAATTGCCTGCTTGTCCTTAAAAAGCATAAACATTTATTTCCAGCAATTTTCCTGGCTGGCACACACATCAAATTGCTAACTGCCAGCTGTGATTTCCAACTTGCCTGAACATAGGGCAGTAAGTTTGCTTGATGTATCCCACTTTATGTCCACTGCTGGGTGATGGCTTCTCATACTGATGGCTTACGAGGAGGTGGAAAGGGAGGGGGGAGACTGCGATGAAGAAAGAGATGACAGCAAGAAGAGGACTTAGAAGAAGACTGCATTGAAGAGGTAGAAGAGCAATATGAAGACAGTGATGAAGACAGAGTTAAGCAGAAAAAGAAGGCAATGAAAATAGGGAGGAGAAGAGACCATAGAAGAAGATCAAAAGAGAGCAATTCAGCTTGTGCTGTGATTTAGCTGCGTCCTCTGCTGGACACAGCTAAATGTGCGTAAAGACTTTTCAAAAGTCTTTACGCACATTTAATGTACTGAATGTTAGGCGTCCATACAGCCGCCTTACATTTACCCATTACCATTGATGGAACCACGTCTTGGTGTGCCTTGGCCTGCACATCTAAACATTGTAAAATATTGCCCTTCATTCCACATACTGATTTGCCATCTAGTACTGGTCCTATGTTTTGTCTTTCATTTCTTTTTTCATTTAGCTCCTTTTGTTGTTGCTTTTTCTCACCTTGACTGTGTGCTAAGTTCTTAAAACTCGTTCACTAAGTTTTAATGAGTCATGTGGAAACTGGAAATCACTGTTTTACAAAACCATTAGTGTTGCCCTGTTGCGCATGTAAAAAATTATTATGCCTCTCACAGGGCTTCTGGCCAAAAAGGCAGTGGAGCGAGGTCTTTCTGTTGCACCTTACATCAAGACAAGCCTGTCACCTGGCAGCGGGGTGGTCACCTACTACCTGCAGGAGTCTGGCGTTGTCCCCTACCTGGAGAAGCTTGGTTTTAACGTGGTCGGCTATGGCTGCATGACGTGTATTGGCAACAGTGGGCCCCTGCCCGAGCCAGTGGTAGAAGCAATTGAAAAGGTACGTCTTGAATTGAGTGCAGCATGGAAACAAGCAATGTTCACAACTGCATTATATTCGGGCTCATCACAGCAAGGACTTTGATTACAGAAGAGGGAGTTGTATTTGTGTGCATGTGGGCATGTGTTTACCATATGTATGTGTACAGCAAGATCTTGTTGATGCTGTCCCGTATAATGCATTTTTTGGAACACCTTTTGTTTTCGTATGTATAAATGTATTTTCATGTATTTTATGCGGTTGTATGAAGGAATTTTATTTTTTATCAGCAAACTTCCAGTGTGCGGCTAAAGGTGACAAAAGTTTTCCTGTGATATGTAACTGAGGGCCTGTGTACCATAACACGTCAGATGAATTGCTCCAGCATGTGACAGATAATTATTTATGGCCTGTTTGCCACTTACTAGTCTCAGTTTTAGCTCAGGGAGCGCTCAGAAACTGGCACCACTTAGCGTTTGCAAGGGGGCAAATAAATTCGACCTTGTGAGCACACAGAACTGTTCCAAGTGGCCTGCAACACGTGCTCGTATTCTTTCGCCTGTCTCAGCCACGTAGGAGAAAAAAAGGGAGGAGGGGGTGCCACACGACTACGCTAGCTTCAGCAAGCTAACCTTCTCCAATGTTAGTGCTAGGTGCTTCTCGGGTATGATTATGCCCCACGTAGTTGCTGCACCACTCAAGGTTGTTTTGGACGCGGTAATCTTTAGTGGTGTTTGACCATACATTAATCTGCCACTTGCCGACCACGTGACCTGTGCCCACATCCCATAAATCTCCTGTGAGCCAAAACATAGGAACTGAAGCATGCGAAAGAAACAGCTTGCCACGGTCACTCAGGAGAACACGAGGCACACCGTGGCGTAAGATGCTAGTACACAGGACAGACTCAGCGTATTGTGTTAGGTGTTCCAGGGCGGTTACGATCTAATGTTGAGTGGCAGGCACTAGTGGGAGGGATCTGTGCAACTCTATATGCCCAAATTTGAAAGGGGTGGAAGAACAGGGCAAAGGTTGCACAGGGCCAGCAGGAAGACACATAGAACATTCTCGGTGTTGGCATGACGCCCTGGAACTGATGTACTTGGCAACACTGGAGGAGAGGCGAGGCCAGTAGCAGTGACTCTTGATGCGTTTGCAGGTTTTATAAAACCCTAAGTTCCCAGCCGGCGCATCGTCATGGAAAGTCTGTAAGACTTGGAGCCCGAGTGAACAAGGCACGACCGGAACCCATCAGTTGCTGGTAGAATGATAAATTCGACGGAATAAGGCCCCATCTTGCAGTTTGAAATGTACAATTCATCATCTCAAGTGGTTGTTAGGAGGACTTAACAAGCTAGTTAGACAGTGGATGATGGTGTGGCAGTGCGTATCAGCCTGTTGAAGTGAGACGAGATCTTCAGAGGAAAGAATGCAGTGATGTGATAGCTGTACCAAAAGGCAGATGCTGTTACATCCTGCTACATCGTGCTACATCGCTACACCATGGCGTCCACAGTGTGGCGAAAAGCTGCTGGTGTAACGCAGAATGCACAGTTGGAAAACTTCTCAGGAAGCGACGGAACAGCCTACTCAAACCACCTCGTTTGACGAGTGGTCGACCACCTGTCTCTGTGCATGCCTTGTTCAACGAGCAGAAGGTCTTGGTCAATAGCAATGGCTTCCGCATCCGCCGTCTCTCTTGTCGCTTATGACAGCGGAGTGAGCACTTCGAATCATGTTAACACAGTAAAGACACACGCACATAACATGCAGACACTCAACACTAGCCCACAGCCTAAAGCGATCAAAAAGTGGCCACAATCTCGCCTGTCTCACTACTTAACAACTTCAAAACGAGACATACATGCATGGCAATGTATGAACAATGTATATAAATGTTTACACAAAAATAACAGCATTGTTTGTGCTGGACCGCATGCACGCAATATTCTAACGACAGTGACAAGCGATGTGACGGCAGCCACTGTTGCAATGACTCGTTGCAGGCTGGAGCAACTACCATATAAACCGTACTATAGCTGGAGTGGAAATATAGGTCGACCCCCCAAGTCTAGGTGACCAAAAAATAAAAAAAAGAAAACGACCCAAAATTGCCGAAACACACTTTGGGTAAGGACGATGCGCTCACACACATGTGCTGACTCGTGAATCAGCACATGTGTGTCGTCGTGTCTTCTTTCGTCTTGTGTGAGTGCACTGTCCTTAGCCATAATGAACCAACTAGCTCGAAATCTGTTTTTCAAGAAACGGCATTTATTTTTTAATCGGACGCACCACCCAGCCATTGTCGGAGCTCGCCTCAACCACCATCGCAGCTGTTCGTATTTGTCAGGCGAATCATCACTGTCTTCTGAAGACAAGAGTTTTTCACTGGTCGCCTCCCACAGTGCGTCGTCTTCCATGCCATCCAGTGAGTTGCTGATGCAACATTTCTTAAAAGCATTTTCCACCATGGAATCTGGCAAAAAACGCCAGATTCCATGGCCGCACAGCCGCACACAGTCGCAAGCGGAGGCCTCTGTAGGCAGCCCGTCGGCGTCTTCGGGTTGTCACCGGACATCCACTCCTAGTACTCGAGCCACACTCTGTCCTTGAACGGCTTGTTCAGCACAACGTCGAGCAGCTGGAGGGTGGATGTCATACCACCTAGTATCACAACAAGGTTCATTTCTCTATCGCCGAGTGCACGTTTCACAGTGTCGGTCATGTGACCACGAAACGCGTGCTGTGAGGACGCAGTAGTGCACCTGGCCGATGGTTCCAGACTACTCGTATCCATTCGAGCGTCATGGCCTTGCAAAACTAGTTTTGCAGTGCTGCGTATTGCAATGCTGCACGACTTTGCCGCCATGAAAGCGGTACTTATTACAATATAAACTTGTGCTCATCTGTTGCAGTAGAGAGACCTTGCTCATCCGCGAACCTTCTGTTGAGGCCGATCCGATGCTGTCTAGAAGACAGCCTATTTGAGAAGCTGCTGTTGTGTAAGCTTAGTTAGCATGACAACCTTCTCATCAAAGCAGATCTGTGTAAATAATCTTTTCTTTTTTATAATTTATTGGTTTTCATTAATGATCAGAACACAACACACTTGACTTGCAGGTTTTATTGCCCTGCAACGTAGATTGCTCACAATATTATGCTGAACTTCATAACTGTCTTTATGGAGCGTCAGCATTTCGAAATAAAGAAAAATCATTCCAGTAGCTGTATTCTTGTATCTATATTCCAGGATACTTTTCTTGCATTTTTGCAAAGGTATCTCTCAAATACCCCGTTAAATCATATTCAAGTGTATCGTAGCATCTATATTTTAGGCTTCCAACACATGTACGTTGATGTCTGTATTCTGGAATACATTTCTGAGTATCTCTGCCCAGCCCTGGGGACGAATTCAAGCCGGTGGTTAATGCGTACCATCATGGAGACTTAAATAGATGTTTTTCAGCTTGTCTCTATGTCTTCCCACTTAAACGCATTCATAGTGGACCAGTGAATATTCTGCGCCCTCATGTATAGCGCCGTGAAATGGGTTCGGTGTGCACGGGTTGAGTAGCGTGTAGTGAATAGGCATTGAGCCTTCCGTACTGGTTGGGATGGTCGGAGCTGCCATTTTCTCTGGTGGTGGTGCTTGCTCACAGATCCTGACCCTTCTGCTGGCGTGGTGCACAGGTGTAACCACCAATATCAAACAGGAGCTCCTGCTGCTTGAGGGCTTTGGTGCATAGACTACCCAGCGCTTCCACCATTTTGTCTCGCGCCGAACCGTGAGCCACTGAGGAGAACCAGATGGTGACGTCGGATACCCAGAACTGCCGTCTCACTGTTGCGGGATCCTCCTCTTCTTTAAAGGGCCACTAAACAGGCTCCTACTTTCTTTTTAAGCCGCCCAAACAAGCTAACTCAATCATAGAGAAGGTTGCGACGATCACATTCTGCGAATACGACAGCGCTGCGTGCCACACAGACGCCGTATTTCAAAAAACAATTCCCGCGCCTCTTTCCTGCGATTGACCAGTCACCCTCACATCCTAGGTGTCTTCACGTTCTTCCGCGAACAACTTTGCGCAGTTGTAGCTCGTTTATTGGTCGAAGCCAGGTCTATGTCAGATCCTCTGGCCATCCCACCGGCGTGAATGCAGGAGCAACCGGAACTGCAGCGCAAGCTTCAATGACGTCATTTGCTCCCGTCATGTCACATGTCAAAAGTGGGCAGAGTCTCGACGGTACACCGCACCTACCCTCTCCTCGGCAGAGAAGGGTGGGGAGGCCGACCGAGAAAACGAAACCGACGCAAACGGCCACTTAAACTCGTGTAACTTCTTTATTATTGCACGTATTTGCAAAATTCGTGCGGGAGCATGTTCACATCGTGCAGGAGCGCAGTTATATATTTAAAACAAATTTCGGACCTCGAGGTTGTTTAGGGGCCCTTTAACTTCTTCACCGCCCTGCTGGCAGTACGCTGGCTCGTACATGCGGTGGCACCGTGTGCGCAACAGTGATCCGCAGGGTTAATTTAATAATACACATTGGACTGGTTTTTATATTAGTGAAAAAAATATCAACACATTATAAATGATGTTGAAGAGATGATATGCCTGAAAAACAACCCAACAGAAGCAGCGGTTCTGTAGACAGCTTTAGGTCAACAGTAATAAAATGTGCCAGCAGATGGTGCAAGAGCAAGGCGATGTGGGAAGTTTGAACTGAATTCAAAACTTCTATTGCATTCGTCATGTGAGAAGTGAGAGAGGAACAGCGTGAGGGGACAGAAGAGAGTGTGTTATGTATCGTAGGTGGCAGAAGACAACCGTATTTCAATGTCATTTGCAGCGAAGCAAGCAGATATGCGGCCATTTTACGTTGCACTCTCTAGAACGTGATGAAAATTTTGATTATGCACTATGAGAATGTTCTACTGTAAGAACTCTTAAAATGTACTGGCCATGATAAAACCAAATGCAGTTAGAATGCAACGCTACCGTCCCCCACTGCGTGTGTTCTCCTTTTGCGCCTTCATTTTTCTAACATGTACAGAGGTTGTGCTGCTTGTTATGTGCTAGAGCTATCCACTGCGATTGAACATGCCCTTTTCTAAAGATTCTGCTGGACACACTGGCGTAGGGTGACCTGGTGGCTGTGGGCATCCTTTCTGGAAACCGCAACTTCGAGGGCCGTGTGCACCCCAACACACGGGCGAACTACCTGGCCTCCCCACTCCTGGTTGTGGCATATGCCATTGCAGGCACTGTCGACATCAACCTGGACAAGGACCCTCTTGGTATGTTATAACTGTCCCTTTCTACTTGTGTCGTAACTACCTGAACTACAGTTAAAAACTACAAATAACTTGGCCTCAGTGTCTGTTAGACTCATGAAGTTCTGTCTAACAAAGAAACAAGCCCTTGATCCTTTCCCCTTTCGTTATTTCATAGCATGGGTATCGTTATGGCAGACCTGGTGCCTTCAGGTAGCATGAGAGGGTTTATTTGCAACTAGACATCTCGTAATAAGATTACCTACTACATGATGCCTTCTGTCAAAAAACTGTTCCACAGTCGCTGCCATGGCTACAAGCGACACTGACACACTCCCATGAGTAAATGTACAGAAATACCCAATAAAGTGGACAGTGGAACAACTGCCGGCGTAGCTCAGTTGGTAGAGCATCGGACGTGTTATCCAAAAGTTGTGGGTTTGGTCCCCACCAACAGCTGGTGTGTCTTTTCTGTCCACTTTAATTCCTTTCTACTACTACACTTTGGTTAAAAACTACAAATAACTTCCCCTATGCCTTCCTTGGCATCATTAACCGTTAGGATAATGAGGTTGTGTCTAACAAAGAAAGGAGCCTTTGGTCCTTTCCCCTTTTGTAATATCAAAAAGTAAATCAAGTTACATAACTAATGTGGTCATAATATGCTATCAATTGGAGCACCTATGATAATTATGTGCCACATATTGTGTCAAGTCTCGGCAAGTTAAGGTTTGCAGACAACATTGTGCTCTTTAGGCAATGACGGCGACAAACTACTAAACATGACTTAGGGCCTAAACCGGGAAAGTGCTAAAATAGGACTAAAAAGGAATAGGCAAAAGACTAAAATTATGCTCAACAGTCTAGTTAAAGAACAGGAATTTGAAATTGACAGCCAAACCTTAGAACGTGTGAACGAATACATATATCTGGGGCAGTTATTAACTGGGATGCCTACCTATGGGAAGGAAATCTTCGTAGAATAAGAGTGGGAAGAAGTGCATTCGGGAGGCATTCCCAAATCATGACTGGAAACTTGCCACTGTCACTAAAGCGAAAAGAATTTAATCGCTGCAATGTCCCAGTACTAATGTGCGATGCAGAAACATGGAGGTTAACTAAAAATCTAGAGATGAAATTAAGAAGCACGGAGCGTGCAGTGGAAAGAAAAGTGATAGGCGTAATGCTAAGAGGTTTAAAAAAATCACCACATCTCCACTAAGTGAATCATGACGACTGGCGAAACATTGGGTATTGTACCGCTATGTCACCGTATGTCATCACGCGTTGGCACTGCGGATGTGGAATGAGTGACAATAAAGTGTGTATATTGTCGCAAGCAAATACAAAGCCTCGTTCTATAAAAACTATTTATTCAAGGCAAACCTGTGCCTGCTAACTTCACTTCAAACAAGAAGCGTCCTTCGCTAGACCGTCCTTCTAACGCCGTTCACTTCTCTCCCTAACGCTACTCGTCTCGTGCTGGTGAGCAGCCACAAATACTCTTGCGCACGACGTATGTGGTGCCATGCGCGGTCCGGCGTTGCAATGCGCGTCTGGCTGATACTTGCGTTGAGGCTTATTTCGAACAGAAGTGGTGCGCTTCTTCTGCAGATGAACAACTTGCGGCATTAATCCCCCCTCCTAAAACGCATCGTCCCGACGCATCCGGGACAGGTCTGGAAGTGTAGGGCGGGTCTTAATGCGGGCCTTTGAACATTGACTAGAGTCCTGTTCAGTATCCTTCGTAGTACGGCTTCATTCTTACTACGTGTACGACTTCTGCAAGGTTCCTGCGTCAAGTTGAGCACACTTGGCCTTCTGGTGTTACCTCGTAATTGAGTGGACTTAAACGACGGATGACTTTGTAAAGGCCAAAATAGCGCCGCATTAGTTTTTCGGAAAGCCCAGGCGCTCAAACTGGCGTCCACACCCATACTTTTTCTCCGGGCTCGTACCGTACATCTCTTCGGCTTTGGTTATATTGGTCTACGTCTGTGCTTTGGTGTTGCATGATGCGGTGTCTTGCTAACTGGCGTGCCTCTTCTGCTCTTTCCATATACTCACTGGTACCAGGGTCATCCTCGTCGGTATTACTGACAGGTAACATCGCATCTAGGGTGGTCATTACTGCCCGGCCGTAAACAAGTTGAAATGGCGTGAAGTGGGTAGTCTTTTGAACTGCTGTATTGTACGCAAATGTGGCATACGGCAGAATAGTGTCCCACGTCCGATGTTCTATGTCAATGTGCATCGCGATCATGTCCGCACGCATTCTATTGAGCCGTTCAGTGAGCCCATTCGCTTGTGGATGGTACGCTGTGGTTCCCCTGTGGTCGGTATGGGTTAGCTTCATTAAAGACTGCATCAAGCGGGCAGTGAACGCTGTTCCTTTGTCCGTTATGACACCCTTGGGCACACCATGCCGTAAAACGATCTGGGTGATGAAAAACTGGGCGACTTTATTCGCAGTTGCTTTTATAAGAGACGATGTCCAAGCATAGCGGGTCATGTAGTCAGTCACAACAATTATCCACTGCTTTTTGAAGGAAAGGGTCCCAGCAAATCCATGCCAATGTGTTCAAATGGCACCCTCGGTGGTTCTATAGGTTTGAGCAGGCCTGCCAGTTTTAGGGGTGGTATTTTGCGTCTTTGGAATTCTCGGCATGACTTTACATAGCTGTGTACAGAATCCATTAATTTTGGCCAGTAATTCCACTGTCGTATTCTTGCCAAAGTCCTACTGACGCCTAAATGGCCAGCCGATGGGTCGTCGTGGCACGCTTCTAATATTTCTAGAAATGCTCGTAGTGGTGGTGGAACGAGAAGCAGAAACATCTCACCAGTGCGCTCGAAGTTTCGCTTGTATAGGACATTGTTGCTGAGGACAGTATTGGATTAGTAGGGGCAACTCTGGGTCCATGCGCTGTTGATGAGCCATTTCTGTCGCGTTCACTGCTCCTAGAAAAGGGAAGTGCTCTTCGTCAGCAGATGAAGAACCGACGGGTCCACGCGACAAGCAATCGGCGTCATTGTGTTTGTGACCGGACCTGTAGACAACCGTGATGTCATATTCTTGGAGACGCAGGCTCCACTTAGCAAGTCTGCCAAAAGGCTCCTTGAGGTTCGCCAGCCAACACAATGAATGATGGTCACTGATTGCTCGAAACGGTCTGCCGTATAAATATGGCCGGAACTTGCCCCCGACCCATATAACTGCAAGACATTCTTTTTCTGTGGCTGAATAATTAAACTCAGCTTTCAATAAAGTGCGGCTTGCGTAAGCAATTAGTTTTTCTTAGCCATTCTGCCACTAAATTAGGACAGCGCCGAGACCAACGTTACTGGCGTCTGTATGGATGTCCATCTCGGCGTCTTCATCGAAATGAGCAAGTACATGGGGAGACTGCAAGCGGCGTCTTAACTCAGCGAAAGCATCCTCCTGCTCTTGCTACCACGAGGATGGTACATCTTCCTTAGTAAGTCGGGTCAATGGCTCCACGATTTTGGAAAAATTTTCAATGAAGCGCCTATAGTAGGCACAGAGTCCCAGGAAACGCCTTGTCTTTTGCCTTCGGAAATTTCTCGACCGTGGTTATCTTTTCTGGATCTGGGTGGACCCCTTCAGCACTAACAATATGCCCAAAGAACGGAAGTTCGCGAAATGCGAAGTGGCATTTTTTTGGCTTGATAGTTAATGCTGCAGCGCAAATGGCGTCCAGTACTATTCGCAGTCTCTGCACGTGCTCCTCGAAAGTAGTAGAGAAAACCACCACGTCATCAAGGTAGACGAGGCATGACTGCCATTTCAGTCCGCAGATGACAGTGTCCGTCATCCGCTGAAAGGTAGCGGGTGCAGAGCACAAACCAAAAGGGAGTACTTTAAACTCATAAAGACCATCCGGTGTCACAAATGCCATCTTCTCGCGATCCTGTTCATCTACTTCAATCTGCCAATATCCACTCTTCAGATCCAGCAATGAAAAGAATTGAGCGTTGCGTAATTTATCCAGGGTGTCATCGATCCGCAGTAAAGGATAGACATCCCGCTTCATGACTTGGTTCAGTTTTCTGTAGTCAACGCAAACCGTAAGCTGTTGTCCTTCTTCTTGACCAGTACTGCGGGTGATGCCCAGGGGCTATTGGATGGCTGTATTACATCGTCGTTGAGCATCTCTTGCACCTGTTTTTCTATCACTTGCCTTTCCTTTGGCGCCACTCGATATCGTTCCATTTGTTGTAATGATTTTTTGTAATGATTTGTAATGTAATGATTCATTTGATTTCCCGGCAAAGGTACGAGGCTCCCTGTAGGGCTGCCAAGCACTGTTGGTTGTTCTGTGAGTGTCTTCAACATGGCGGGCAGCGGCAGAGGCAAGCTGGCGAAGTCCAAGCAGTAACGCTTCCGTTTTTGGTCGTCCTACCCCGCACCTCCACCACCCGTTACATCCACAGTAGTGGTTTCGGGTTTCTTTTCAGAAGGCATAGACTGGGGAAGCCCACACAGACCAACGCTGCCGAAACTGCTGAAATGTCGTCTTCTTTCACCGTCCACTCTCTTTCTTCCTCTTCGTGCTTGTTTCACATACGCAATGTAATAATATTCTTGTCTTTGGATAAACAAAACAGGAGCATGACACCTCTTTGAAAGGTGTGTTGTCGTGTTATTCTTCAAAATGTATGAACGAGGTTCTACTGTAAAAGGGGCAAGAGAATTACACCTTGAGGTGTGCCTTTACCTGGCATGTCGAATTTCTCCAACCTGCTATTGCCTACTCCTATCGTGGCTTTTCTATCTGTGAGGAAAGACCGTATGTAGTTGTACACTTTCTGTCCACAGTCTACTCTTTCCAGTCCTTCAAGTATGAGCGTGTGCAGCATGGTGTCAAAGGCACTTCTGAGATCTAGAGCTACAACTATGTGCTCGCCTGCCATAGGTATATAGCTTAAGACATCCTCTCTAAGTCTAAAAAATATATCCTGAGTTGAGAGGTGCCTTCTAAATCAATACATGTAGTCAAATAGGAGGCCACGATCCTCTAGGTTATTCGTCAGCCTCGTGTGAATAACTTTTTCAAGGAGTTTCTCTAGGCATGACGTGAGCGATATTGGACGTAAATTCTGCAGACTATGAGCCTTGCCAACTTTAGGTATGTGTATGATTGTGGCATCTTTCCACTGTTGTGGAAGGCGCCCAATGTACCAGACCTGCTCGTTGAAATATTCAACTAAGTGGTCAAGCTGCTCGTCGCTTAAATTGCGTAGCGTGGGATTGGTGATCTTATCTTCCCCTGGTGTTGAATTTTTCTTAATTCCGTGTGCTGCGACAAAAAACTCTGCTTTAGTGCTATAGGTGCGTCTAGCGTGTCGTTTTCTGCACCGGAGTAAATGCACATGACATACACAGAGCTCTCTAATGTATCACTCTCTAAGTTCCTGTAGCAACTTGGCGTTGTCACCATGGCACATGCTGCTTAGTGTTCTTAGCATTCATGTAGTGGCGGTGCGCATGTTTTGAGGATCTAGCATACTTCCTAAGATAGCCTAGGTTATCACTGTAGATAACGTATTTTCTCGCATATAACCCGCACCAAAAATTGAAAAAAATCGCCTGAAAAGTGGGGGTGCGGGATATCTGCGAATAATCCGGAAGCAGAGGTCGGCTTCACGGCAATGCATGGCCTGCAGTGCAGTCTGCATCCCCATCGGCATCGTCTGGTGCAAAGCCAATAAAAGCCAACACAGGCCATAGACAGATCCCCTCTGTAGCATGTTTATTCACTTTTTGCGTGCTTTGTTTGATTTGGTCAACAGCGTCACAACAGCGATTTGACAGCGTCTGTCTCCGAGTCAGGTGTGGCCAGTTTGCACCGTTAGTCAGCCTTGTCTGGTGAGGCACCATGAGTGGGTCTCGGCGGCAATCTTTCACCGCGAAAGAAAAACTCGAGATTATAGCTGCTGCGGAAGAAATCGGCAACAGAGCTGCTGCGAGGAGGCACGACGTTGACGAGTCCTGCATTTGCGACTGGCGAAAAAAAAAAGGCCTCTCTCGAAAGTGCACACAAGGGGAAGCGAGCATTTCGCGGCCCGAAGACTGGTGCGTACCCCCTTCTTGAGACGCAGCTTGTCAAATTTATTGAGGAGCGGAGGAGTCGCGGCCACGCTGTGTCAACGGAGATGGCGCAAATGGAAGCGCTGAGGTTGGCCCACGAGATGAACATGTCACGCGAGTTTCGTGCGAGCCGTGGATGGCTCCAGCAATTCATGGCCAGGACCGAAGACGATTGCGTCTTCGAGAGCGGCGACGAAGCCTCGGATGGCAGCAGCAACAGCGGCAAGTTGGGCGATGATTGAAGGAATGGGAATCGGCGCCGTCAACGTTGCGGCGATCGCTTCGAAATAAAGTTCTTTTGTAAACGAGATTGTGACTGTGCAGTTGTGACTGCCCAAAACAGTTTTTTTTAAGCTAAGCATGCGGGTTATACGCGAGGATTTCTTTTCTTTTTTTCGGGGAGTTCAAAGTTATATGCGAGAAAATACGGTAGGTTTCTGCTAAGGGAATAGATAAACTGGGCCCAGTTTTCTACCTGCAGTTTATGCGCATATTCATTTGCCTGGTCCGAGATTTCTTTGATCCTTACTCGCAATTTTCTGTTTAGCCTTCGTTATTTCCGTCTTCTGGTCAATCCTCATCGGAAGTCCCACAAATGTAGCAGGTGCGAGTCAGCCACAGAGTTTCCATAGTTAGCGTAATTTTTCTGGTGGCTGCTTTGTATGCCTCTTTGATACCCTGTGCCCATTGCTATGCAGTTGCCGGCAGAGTTAAGGGAAGTGGGTACCAGCGATATGCCTGCCCATCCGTCATAGATGCGGAACCGAGGTCGTGTTTGAGTTTAGGAGTGGTAGCCGAGAAGCGTATTGTGAAATGATCGCTCCCCAGGTTCTTCCAGTGCCCACCTCTAACGTTCAGGGAAAAGGTGAGGTCTGGGCACGTGTCGCCTCTTACACTGTTCCCTGTCCTAGTAGGAGCCGAGGGCAGCGTTTCCAGCTGTAGACCTTCATTTTCTGCAGCGTGAAGGAGTATTCCGCCCTAGGGTGTCTCTCTTCGGTACACCCAATTTGTGTGGGGGCCATAAAGTCCCCCACAAGGACTAGTCTATCTTTCCCTTCCATGCTTGCCATGCCGTGGGCAATTATAGTGTGAAATCCATGCCCTTTTCTTTAGGTGGGCTATAAATACTTGTTTTCAGGGTTTTGGCGCATCCTCTGTTCGTTAGAAAGAGTTCGACTATATACGTGTTTGACTGTTGGAGGCGTATCTAACGTTCAGCACGATCCCTTTGCTAACCAGCGTCACGATCCTGGGATAATCCAGGTTATAATGTGTGTAGTAGTCGCACAATCTAACCATGCATTTGATAATTTCCTGCAGGCATATAAATGTCCAACTTCACAATTTCAGTATCAGTGTCGCACTGCAGAGCTGCCGCTTTCCTTTGGAAGGTGCAGCAGTTCCATTGCCAAATTTCGGCAGTTTCGGTTGTTTTTGCATGATTAGCTGCCATGGCCGGTAACACTCTTCGTACCCATGGAGTCAGGGACTACCCCATTTTTCATTTTTCAAAGAGTGGGTGGATTTGGGCTAGCATGCTTACGATTTAATAGTTTTTTGATTGGTGGCGAGCTCATCGACCTGGTCTTTCAATTTGTGAAAATCAGTCTGTAGCTGCTTCTGAAAATTCTGCATTCCCTGCATTTGCTGCATCATTTGCTGTAGCATTGCTTGTATCGGATTTTGAGGCGGCTGCATATGCCCTCCCACTTTTTTTTATTTTTGGGTGTTCAGTTTAATGTTTCATGTTTAATATCTATCTTCAAGGGTTCATTTCAGCACGCGATTTTCTGTTAACACTCTCTGGTACTCAGGATGCGATGTAATGGGAGCCTCGACTGTCCCCACCCAGCTCACCTTTGTATGATCCGCCTTGTTCGCAAGAGCCCTGGGCCTAACGTTGACCTGCGAGGAGTGTGGCTTTAGGGTGACCATATTGATGTCCGCGTTTCCCCTCCTCGATCTTGACCGAGACTGAGAGCATGATGTCCCCTTTGACCCCTTCAAGAAAAAAAGATTAAAATATTGATGCCCTACAGACACTGCGCCAGTAGGATTTCGTCACGGAGCCCCATAACAAGGAGGTAACTGTTGTCATCCGGTTGCAAATTTTTGAGGTGGTTGTGGAATGCATGCTTCAAGGTAGTCTATAAGCGGTCGCTATAAGTTGTTTGCCTGCTGCTGGCTTAGATCACACACGGTCAGAGGTTTGAGGAAATTGCAGTCATCTTTGAGTGAAAACAACAGGCGTGCAACACGGACACAAGGGGAAGAAGAAGACAACACTGCACCTCAACAGGCAACACGACACAAGGGGTTGTCCGTGTTTTGCATGCCTGTTCTTTTCACTGTGGACCCTTACTAACTAGCTCAGCTTTCTGTCCTTTTGTCATCTTTGAGATTGGTGATGTCAATGCTAACGGGAATGCGAGCAAGAGAGTTTGAATCCCTATGTTTTTTGCCCGGCTTGTGCACAGTGGGGACACCGAACGCCCGCAGTCGAAGACTCCGCCAAGCTAACCTTTAGGTTCACCAGCTAACACATGGAATGGTGGTCGCTAACCACGCGAAAAGGCCAGCCGCGTAGGTATGCTCTGAACTTCATGATAAGTTAGCCAGACATTCTTTTTCAGTGGTACAATAATTCCTCTCCAAAGACGATAAAGTGCCGCTGGCATATGCTATAACCCCTTTTAACCACCTTTTAACTGCACAACAGCACCAATGCCGACGTTGCTGGCGTTCCTGTCTAGTTCGGTGTTGGCGTCCACATCGAAGGAGGCATGTCTGCAGTGTGCAAAACAACTCTTGCTGTGGTTGGCCCCGGTGAAGGGGACAGGGTCTTTCATCAGACGTATGAGTGGCTGGCAATGTGGGAAAAGTTTTTAATAAAGCGACGGTGGTACAAAGTCCCAGAAATTGGCGGACTCCGTGCTTGTTTGTGGGTGCTGAGAAGTCTTTTCCGGATCCAGTTGAACTCCTGCACTCTCACCACATGACCGATAAATTTGGTGTAGTCATAGGTAAAGTGGCACTTTTCTGGTTTCACCGAAAGACCAGCAGTGCGGATTGCTTGGACTACAGTCTGTAGTCGCATGAGGTGTTGTTTGAACTCTGAGAAGACGACTACATTGTCTAAATACACGAGGCAAGTTTACCACATACGCCGCGATAAAACAGTGTCCATCATATGTTGAAAAGTGACGGGTGCAGAACATAAGCCTAAGGGGGGGACCCTAAACTCATGTAGGCCATCTGATGTTATAAAGGCAGTTTTCTTACAGTCGTGCTCATCCGCTTTGATCTTCCACTAACCACTGCGCAAGTTCATGGATGAAAAGTAACAGGCATGTCGAAGACTGTCTAAAGAGTTGTCAATGTGGGGCAGTGGGTAAACTTCTTTCTTTGTGGTGTTAAGCTTATGGCATTCAACACAAAATCATAGGTTGCCGTCCTTCTTTTTGATGAAGACGATCGGCGATACCCATGGACTGGTAGGTAGTTGGATAACGTCGTCTTTGAGCATTTGTTTCACTTGACAACGAATGGCGTCTTCTTCTTTCTGTGAAGTGCAATGAGTATGTTGGCATACATGGCTCATGGTGGGGTCAGTGATAATTCAATGGGAATTGATGGGTGTGTGTTTCACACGAAAGGTTAAAGCAAAGCAGTCGCTGAACAAACGCATGAGGTTAAGGAGACATTTTTTTTTGGGGCCAATGCCAGCTCAGGGCTCTCATCGAAGTCAGGGATGGTTGTCGTAACTGCTGTAGCGCCAAGTGGTTATTCAGCTAAGGACACACAGGTCTGAGATGCATCAATGTGTTCAAAGTGAGCTAGAGTACTGCGTTGAACAAAACATTGGAATTCTTCACTGAACTTTGTCACAGTGAGTGCAGCCCACTTTCGGTGGAGCCGAATGACGCCTCTTGCAATGCAATGTTCACGACAGAATAGGACGGAGACGGTTTCCTTCAGCGATTCCCGTAACAGTTTGATCATATTAACATACTGCTTCGGGCTGCACAGTAACTGAGCTGTCGGCGACGCAATGGAACTCGCTTTGTTGGACGCTTATTCGATGAAACATTGCTGTGGTTAGAGAAGGTTACCACCAGGTCTCGCAAGTTTATTACGCTTTTGTATGCCCAATGGATATCTACACCCAGGTTGCCACTGGTGGCTACTTTTAGCCAAATGGGCAAATTTGAGAGGCCCATGGCGACTTCAAATTATGAAAAATTTTTGGCGATTTTTGGCTGAGGTCTCGACTGGGTTGATGGTTGTGAGCTCAGTGGCTGCCCAACAAATAGACAACAGCATTCTGTGTCATTTGCTTGGTTTTTGAGCCACCACTACAAGGCACATGACCTGCCATTCGGCATATCCTTCTTGTAGCTCGTGTAGATGTAGGGAGTACTGGCACATCTCAAGCGACATCCTAGCAAACAATCTAACATTGCTGCCTCGCTCTCTGCGAGGCGGCAACGTTAGATTGTTTTTCTAAAGTTTCTCTAAAGTTTCCCTACAATTAGAAGACTGTGCCATGAGTCATCAAGCTACACCATTCCAGAAGACGTTCTTCACGAAATGAAGGCAAACTATTCCAGAGCTTGCGCCAAGAGCGTTCCTTCCATTGGTAACTTATATATAGGGATATTCACACCAGAGGGCGGTGTTTGTGGAATAAAGATAATTATTTAAAGAATTTTCCATCATTCACAGTACGTGTGTACAATTAAAGCAGTAAACGCTTTACATTTTGCCAGCTAATGGCAACAGCTGTCTTTATTTAAGTGCTTTCAAAATTCAAGTTGCATATGCTGAGGCCCGTTTTTTGTGCATGTTGGCCGAGTCAACATTTTACATGCCCATTCGGAAGCAAAATGTGCAAGCACAATGTTTGCAGGATCTCCTACACCGCCATTAGTTAGGCAAGCTGCATCGCACGGAAGCTAGCTTTACAATTATGAAAAGGGTTAAGATATTAAGTTAGTTCTACCTCATGGTGAGACTATTTTGTGCACCCTTAACGACGACGGACACTGAGAACAACAACGACAGTTCTTAAGGGTGCGCAAAGTAGTCTTACTATGAACAGCTACGAACTAGCCCAAATCAGCACCCTCTATGTTATACCTGTTCGTTTCTTATATGCCTCAGAAGCACCTGACAAATGTGTGTAGTAAGTGGCAATAAGAAATGGAAAGTGGCGGCGGGTATCCCATCAGTTCACACTGATGAGGTACAAGACTCACTAATGATCGGTTCCCATAAGACTGCTGTCGTGTTACCTTCAATAAACCTTTTAGTAAGTGATGCTTTTTAATGATAAGAATAACCACATAAAGTGAATTCAAATACTGGAGGCTTAAAGCTCTCTGCAGACAAGGCTTTGAAGCGAGAGAACAGGGATGAAAGGATGTTATAAGCGTCCTCTTCGTATTGGGGTGGAGACCATGGTCGTAACCCTTGCACCACCAAGTGCATCTTGCGGCTAGTCGGACAACCAAGCTATCCAAGCACTCCCATTATGAAATGGACAAGTACGAAACGGGCAAGTTGGTTGACATTGAAAAACGTCATTATATTCATGGGGACTTGCACTGTACTCTATTATATGGGATTGCCCCGCCACGGTGGTCTAGTGGCTAAGGTACTCGGCTGCTGATCCGAGGGTCGCGGGATCGAATCCTGGCCGCGGCGGCTGCATTTCGATGGAGGCGAAATGTTGAGGCCCGTGTGCTGTGCGATGTCAGTGCACGTTAAAGAACCCCAGGTGGTCGAAATTTCCGGAGCCCTCCACTACGGCGTCTCTCATAATCAGAACTGGTTTTAGGACGTAAAACCCCACAAAAAACAAAAAAACAATATTCTATGGGATTATGCAAAATTAGAAGCCTTTATTGCTTGGTGTGGAGTACAAACTAGTGTGGCGACCTCATTAACGAAATATAAAAAAAAGGGTGGCAACTTTTTGTTTGTCACTTGGCAACATCAACTTGAAATTCAGTGGCAACCTGATCCATACACAAAATTATTTCCCTTGAACAATGATGAAGTATGACGACAGAGCCTATGAAGGTTGAGCCTCTGATCTCGATTCTGGCTGTGCATCGTCCTGTCGGTGTGACCAGGTGACCATCAGCTGGGCGCAACTTTGGACCTTCCCAAGGTGTCGTAACTTTGCGTAGTGTAGCTGCGAGTGTGCCACTTAGAACCAAGTAATCGGCACCGGTGTCTGCTAGAGCAGTCACTTGATGGATGGATAAAGGAAAAGCTTTATTGTTGTTCCTTGGGGCACACATTAGCACGCAGTGGGCCGCTCCCACATCGGGACAGGAAGGCCAAGCCTTACTTGTTCATTGAGGTATGCCATTGCATAGCACAAATGCATTTCACTTCACTTCACTTTTATTTCCTTAAAGGGTCCCTGAAACGTTTTTTTGACATTGCGTCACTGATTAGGCAACACAATTGCGAAATCATTCACACCATAAATAAAGCGAAGCACAATGCGCTAAGGCAGCTATGGGCTTATTTCTGTCGCCTTCCTCCTTACCACTGCTGTTCCTCCTCAACTCGATGTGCTGCGGAGTGCGCGCTAGCGACGACAGCGCCTCCCGCGTCAGCCGCTCTGCCGAGCCTCCCGTAGTGACATAGCGCCCCAATATCTTCACTGAGGTCGCCCGCCTCGGCAGTGCTAGCCTCTGTAATAGAGCGCCGGCGACTCGTGTGACGCCGCCAGATTCCGCGATGATACCGTTGGCTGAAACGAAGGAGTACGTTGTAGAAGCACGTTGTTCGCAGCTAGGTTTTGAAATTACGTGCACGTCACTTGGGTCGGGGCCAATCAGCGACCTCTCATTCGATCGCTCGATGATGGGGGCATTTGAAAACGCTTTTTGGCGAGCCGCTGCGACCTTTTGCAATACGCGTGTTCAAAACCTTATTGTAAATTACACACTTTACGCACAGCGCTAAAATCTGTCCTGTAATGGTCCTAGTGACCCGCTCTACCGGATCACCATGTTTGCACAAAACCGTCAAAACCGTTTCAGGGTCCCTTTAAAGGCCCCCTCAAGGGGGGTATTACATAAGGGGTGGGTTACATTTGTAGCCAATAATATATATACACAAATATACATACACAAGAATTATACATAAAAATAGTATATGTATTTACACAATAATTTATACAATATACAACACAATAGCCACTTAAGCATATAGCTAGCAGCCAAAACATAGGAATATGTTAGGTGAGTTTTTCAGCATATGAGGATGGGCAGGTGACAACAATAGAACCGGGCAGGCCGTTCCACTCAGAAGATGAGCGGCAAAAAAAAAATGACGCCGAAAAGGTAGTAGTGCGGCTGCGTGGACGGGTTACTTGTAAATGATGACCAGTACGAAGAGAAATGCGGGGGGGGGGGGGGGGCGGGTCCAAGATGTATGGTGCCTGATGAAGCGAGCTGTAAAAGAACTTGTGGAAAAGGATTAGTGAATCGATGCAGCGCCGGGAGGACAGCGAGTCTAGGCCGGATCGTGACTTCAGTAGTGGTACGCTTGTGTGATAAGAGTACGATGAATGAATGAATCTTGCCGCGCGATTTTGGACTGATTCGAGTGCATTAACGAGATATGTTTGATGTGGGGACCAAATCGGGGATGCATACTCAAGTTTCGGACGTACAAGCGTTTTAAATGCCAGTAGCTTAACGTGAGGAGGTGCGTGACGTAGATGGCGTTTTAAGAATCCCAAGGTTCGATTTGCTGAGGCTGTAATGCGCGACACATGAACAGACCAGTCTAAATTATATGAAAAGGTGACACCAAGGTACTTGAATGAGTCTACTTTTTCTAAGGGAGTATTGCTGATATTATAGGGCATATGAGAGGGCTGAGGGCGGCAGCTGAAACACATCACTTTACATTTGTTGAGGTTGAGGGTCATTAGCCAGTCGTTGCACCAGTGCTGCACTTTGTTGAGGTCGTCTTGCAGGGCACTGTGGTCAGAGTAGTTATTGATTGCGCGGTATATGGCACAGTCGTCGGCGAACAGACGGATGTGAGAAGAAACATGAAGGGGAAGGTCGTTGATGTAAATAAGGAAGAGTAGGGGACCCAGAACACTTCCTTGAGGGACGCCAGACATTACGGGGAGGGGTGCGGATGTATGATTATTCACGTGCACTGACTGATGATGGTTGGAAAGAAATTCAGCAATCCAGTTGAGAATGTTTGGTGGCAGGTTCAAACAAGATAGTTTTAGTAATAGCCGTTTATGAGGTAACTTGTCAAATGCTTTTGCATAATCGAAACTAGAAGAGAAGCTCAGGGGAAGATGGATGCTTGAATCGATGAACAAATCGCAAGGTACGATTTAAAACAGGGAATGTCGCGGGAGGGAATGTCGCGGGAGGGAAAACAGGGAATGTCGCGAAACGTTGGCTCCCGCGACATTCCCTGTTTTAATGTCGAAACGTTGGCTCCCGCGACATTCCCTGTTTTATGTCGAAACGTTGGCTCCCGCGACATTCCCTGTTTTGGCGTACATAAACGAACGCTGGAGAAGGCAGTTGCCGCCCTGACGAAGACAAGTCCGCTTGTCGAAACGTTGGCTCCCGCGACATTCCCTGTTTTAAATCGTACCTTGCGATTTGTTCATCGATTCAAGCATCCATCTTCCCCTGAGCTTCTCTTCTAGTTTCGATTATGCAAAAGCATTTGACAAGTTACCTCATAAACGGCTATTACTAAATCGCATAATCGAGGAAGATAGCGTCAACCTGGGTATTTCTGTCAAGGTTAATGTGCAAGTCATGGGTGAAGATGGCAAGCTGCGTTTCGCATGAAAACCCTTTGCGAAATCCATGCTGGGCAGGGTGAAAGAAGTTAGCGGAGTCTAGGAAGCACATGGTTTGTGTGTAGATAACGTGTTCCATTATCTTGCAGGGTACACTTGTAAGAGATATTGGCCGGTAGTTGAGAGGTGAATTTTTATTCCCTGATTTGTAGATCGCCTCTGAGCCTAGTGAAAGGGCTTAGTGAGTTCGTTTTACTAAGAAAGCAGTTACTTAATGACCATCAACAAAACACAGTAATGTCAGCGGAAACTTTGGCGGCAGGCGATAAGTTAATCAGCTGGTGATTAGCTGGTTGCTTGGGCGTCACGGGTTGCATCAAGGGAGGAAATTGGACTGTTCGACTCACCCCCACAGATTGCTGTTTTTGGTTTCCCCGAGGAGGGCTGGAGCCACTGCTGCCAGCTGTAGTGAAGGAGGTTGTGTTCCATCAGGGTGACACAAAACGCCTGGGTGACGGTGGTCGAGATTGTCTTCGCTGGGGAACTGGACTTGAGTATCATCCTGCTAGGTACTCTTCGATTCCCTGGGGGCGCTCCATAGCGAGCATCCAGGTGGGAGCTGCGAAAGGCCCATGTTGCGAAACCTACATTTGCAAGTACATATGGCCAGCCTCCCCGCAATGCTGACATAGCGGATGGTTATCAGCCATGCACCACATTCTTGCCTTCGTCGCGCTGCGTCGCGGGTCACCATATGTCGTCACTTACAGCAGTGGTCGGAAATCTGTGTCATCGAGGGTAACAAACAGCTCGGAGGGGTCCCTGGCATGCCCACCGCTTCGGCATAGGTGAGCAAAGGGTGCTTGAGTCGATACAGCATTACAGGTTGTATTACCTGTTGTATCTGCTCCTGGGCAACATCAGCAATTACCATTTTATTTGCTGGGGACTGGCACCTTCAAGCTTTTGGATCTCTTACAACATGCCACATGGGATCTCTAAGGCTTGCTATTTCATTTTCAGCCATGGTGACTGAGCGAGTTAGACGCTCGTATTAGGACGAGCGCTATCAAAGTGTTGGTTCCGTGGTTGTGACTTCGCGAACAAACTCCATCACCATAGCAGGGGGATTGCGAACAAGGCTGTCAAAGAGCTTTCCTTTCACCCCACACATAAGCAGCTGCAACTTTCACTAGTTGGACATGGCAGTATCGGGGCACTGGAACAGCTGAGACATTTCTTCAACAAGCATTGCCATGCCTTCATTTGCCTTTTGAATCCAAGGGCTAGCTCTTTCTGTTCACTGCTATAGTAAGTGTCACAAACCTGTCGCTGAAATTCTTGCCAGTTCATTAAGGATGATTTGTAGTTGACAAAACAAATGCTTGCAGGATACTGTAGGGCAAAATAAGCATAGCCCATCATTCTACTGTCATCCCAATTGTTGACGGCGACGACTCCTTCAGAATCAGCCAGCCAACATTTGACGTCTTTAAATGCATCACCACGGAAAGATCATGGTGCCTGGGGTGCATGGATAATCCAAGGGATACGAGTGGTTGGGGCCCGTTGTGGTTGATTGGCCATAATAGTGTGGATGTGGTTCCTGATGTGGATTGTCACAGGAACAGACTCGGGTGGCAGGCCAAGCAGGCGACGGCTTTTCCGGGGGACTTTGATAGCCGTTGGTGGTTTAGGCTGCAGTCTCAGTTCCAAAGCGCTTCAGGATCTGACGTACCCAGCACCTCTATCGGTCTGCCGCGATTTGGGAAAAGACTGAAGACACGAGGAACAGAAAACGGTGCATTTACTGTGGTGGCTTTGTTTTTGTTTTGACCTGGAAGCCTGGCACAACCCACTACGGGAAATCTGCCATTTACTCGCTGTTTCCCCTTTCTTGTTTTCCTTTGGTATTTCGTTTTCTATTTATGTTGTTTGAAGTGTATGTGTTGACTTAAATCCCTCCCACCCCTATGTAATGCCCAATAGGGCCTTTAGGGTATTGAAATAAATAAAAATAAAATAAATAAATCACGCGGCATGCGGATGGGAGGAAAGTGAAAGAAAAAGAAAAGAGAAACAGGGATGAAGAAGAACGCTAACTTGAGATTTAGTAAAGAAACTAAGAAAGTTCTGATTTCTTTATGAGGTAGTTATCACAAAAGGGCCACATTGTGTTTATGTAGTCAATTACGAATCACAACAATGCAAAATTTCAGGCCAATGGCTTCCACATCATCTACTCATCCAGTTATTAAACAGCCCACTATGATAATGGCAAGGGGGGTGATCATTGGTGCACATATGAAATCTGTGGCATATGCTATGTCTAGTGGCAAGTGGTCCATTCTCGCATGTAATAAGTTTCATCATGTAACACTTGTGTACCGCCGCGATGCGAACGCTCGTGCAGTGTGGCAAAGCTAAAGCTTGTGTACTTCTGGGGAGCTAACATCTGTGTACTGTGGCAACGCTAACACTTGGGTATGCAGCGAAGTTAGAACTCTCATACTACGGCAAAGCTAACGGTTTCCCTACTACGGCAAAGTTAGCACCCATGTACTTCATCGAAACTGACACTTGCGTACTGCAGCGGACACTTCCGTCCTGTGATGAAGTTAGCTCAGTTCTCCATTGGGCTGTTCTTTAGCAACTCACTGTTCTTCTTCCAGGGACAACATTGCGGGAGTACGCTAATAGCGCAATAAATTTGCTTTTTTGCCAATGTTCAGGAGCACATTTTCCTGGTATTATTAAAAATTTTTTATTTGAGTTGCACTCATACACTTATATTCGAATTCGCTTCATACTCAAAATTCTGCTATTTGCACAGTTCTAATGGTTGATCCTAATTCATAATGTGGGACGATGAAAAATGTTTACCCTGACTATATAACATGACAAATATATAACGAAAGGGCAGATGTTTCATCACGTGTACAGGTGGCATCTTCACTACATCCCCTTTGCCAGTGTATAATAAAGATGCCACCTGCATAGGTAACAAAACATCTGTACATTTTGCTATATTTTGTTTGTTGTGTTAAGTTGTGTGAGACTATAGGTGAATTTACCACCTTTTTTGGAACATTTCTGCATTATGATGCGCAGGACACGGACCAGACGGCAAGGCTGTTTACCTTAGGGACATCTGGCCTTCACGGGAGGAGATCCAGGTCAGTTCAAGCGAATTCTCCCTCCTGTCTCCTCGGTAGCACCTGATGGCACTAATTTCCCACCAAAGCGTTATGCATGACTTTATACTGACATTATACATGCTGGCGGAAAATGCTACAAAAGAAAAAAAAAAAAAGCGAGGAAACGGATGTGTCTCTCTTTCCCGCACTGTGTTGTATCGTGTCGACACGTGTGCACTTTATTGTGCGCACAACCTACTAACAGAAGCCAACACAACACTCTTGTTGTTATCGAAGCACACGCCCCCTTTTGCCCTCTACGTACTGCAGTATATTAACCACTCTCAACAAACGATTTTCGCTCTTCTGTTCCGGTGTGTCACTTCAGCAACCTATATGCCGATACATGGTGTCAGAAGTGGGATGCCGGACCGCAAAGTGCATTAAAGATGGACTATGTCAAGCCCCCGGAACCATTGTGCTTATCCAGAAATGGTGGAACAAACTGGAAGTCTTTCATACTGTGGTTTGAGCTGTTTATAAAAAAGCAACCACCCCTGACAAGCCAAGAACCAAAGAGGCAAAGACGCAGGATTCCTGCTGAGTGTCGCTGACGAAGAATCAATAGAGGTGTACAACTTCATTTGCTGAGGAAGTAGGCAAGCACGATTACAATACATTAGTCACGAAGTTTGAGGCACACTGCATCAAAAAGGAAAATGAAATGTATGAAAGGTATGTGTTCAGCACATGCCTACAAGCGCAGGCTGAACCTTCCGAACAATTGGTACGAGATGTCAAAATGCAGACGGCTTATCACAACTTTTGTCCCTTGATGGATGGCATGGTACGTGATCAGGTCGTGTTTGGTACGTGTTCACCATGACTAAGGGAGAAAATGCTCAGGGATAAAGGGCTAAGCCTGCAAAAAGCCATTACTATGTGCAAGGTGGCAGAGACGGCAGCTCGTCAGAACGAAATATGAAAAAAAGCAAAAGAAAGCCACGAAATAAATGCAGTATTGTCAAGAAGCACTCCCACAGCTACGCGGGCGTTACGAGATAAAGGAAGAACAGAGCTTTACAATGAGGGCGGGGAAGAACCGGAAGTAAATGCATTGACAAGACGCGCCCTGCTAATACTGACGCAACCAGCGAAGTGTTACCGGTGTGGCTGACCTTACACTCCTAGGGGTTGTCCGGCATATGGTAACAAGTGTCACCACTGCAACAGGCCAAATCACTTTGCCTCATGCTGCAATCGTAGAGCTGACACCAGTGGACAATGAGTTTGACGTCTTGAACGTAGCTGTAAGCACGACCGGCGACTGGCTGATTAATGCCAAGGCAAGAGGCCAGGATGCAACGTTCAAGGTTGACACTGTAGCCCAAGCAAATCTGATACCATCGTCTCTGTATTGCAAGTTAAGCATTGGAGCTCTTCAGCCTAGTGGGTAGATCCTGCGTTCCTACGGAGGAAGCATCACCAAGCAATGCGGAACATTTTCAACGCTGGTGGTGATAAATAACGAGCAGAACTTGGAACGATTCTTCGTCATCCAAAAGGACCGCCAAGCAATCATCAGCTCGGAGGCCTGTGAGTGTTTTGCTCTGATCCAACGCACCATCGAAAGTGTAACCACGAGCCCTACAAGAGATGTGACCCAAACGTTCCCCGAGCTGTTTCGTGAAGTCGAATGCCTCCAGCGGGAGTACAGTATTGTGCTTCGCGATGATGCGCTGCCCATCATTCAACCAGCACGAGGAGTGCCCTTCTCCCTCCAACAGCCACTATGCACCGAGTTAACCTGGATGGAACGAGAGGGCAGAATCAAGAAAGCCATATGCCCCATGGACTGGGCGAGTCCCTTAGTTACATTAAGAAAAAAGGACAGGCGGCTAATAATTTTTCTAGATCCTCAAAAAATCAGTGAGAGCATAAAAAGGGAACATATTTAATGCCGCAGCGTGAGGACATCGAAGCAGAACTGGCAGGCGCTAAATTTGTTTCTTGCCTTGGCGCTACCGCGGGGTTCCATCAAATTCCTTTAAATGAGAAATTGTCATAGTTATGCACTTTTTCCACCCCATTCGGGCATTACGGTTTTCTTGAGCTATGCTATGGCATAGCGTCCGCCAGTGAGGTATTCCAGAAAGCATTGAACGAGATATTTGACGGCCTTCCTGGTGTTCACATGTATGTTGACGATGTGCTGATCGGGGAACCACAAAAGAACAGCACGATCATGGCCTAGAAGACACATTGAAAGCATCCAAGACTGCGGGGCTAACATTTAACCCTGCAAAATGTGCGTTTGCAGTGCAAGTTTTGAGGTGGCATAATTGGCTGCAATGGCATCAAGCTAGACCCTTCATTGCTTGCCAGTGTGTTCGACTTACCGGCACCGCAAAACAAACGGGCTGTTCAGAGGATGCTGGGTGCAGTTAACTACTTTGGCAAATGTGCATCCATTCTGATGCAGCAAACAACGCTTTTGCACTCTTTTGAAGCACGACGCACAATTTGAATGGACGCTCGAGCACAAACACAAATGGCGTGATGTTTGCAAATCATTCAGTGCAGCCCCACTTTTGCCAATCTTTGACCTAAACAGGACCACGAAGGTCACACCAGATGCGTCAAAGGACGGCGTGGCTTCAGCCCTGTTGCAGCTACACGATGATGGTTGGAGGCCAGTGGCCTATGCTTCTAAAGCGTTAGCGGCATCCGAGCAGCGGCACTCCCAAATAGAAAAGGAAGCGCTCAGTTTAGTGTTTAGCTGCGAAAGATTTCACCATTTTGTTTATGGTCATTGAGTGACACTAGAAAGTGATCGTCCTCCTCTTATCGACATTGCAAGAAAGGCAATATCGGAAGTGCCACCTCGTGTGCAGCTTCTTTGTGACTGTCGATTGCCAAAACAAAGAAATGTGCACAGGGTGGACGGTGCTAAACCCAGCTCCTTGGCAAGGTCAATTCATTTTCTTTCCGAATATTTGTCTGCCTAACTTGGCATGTCGTCTCCTAGTGTTGATGCTTGGGCAAGTTGGTTTGTCATTCTAATAGTGATACACTGCCAAGTGCACGGAAAAAAAATAGCCAAGCTGGCCAACAGAAGGAACAGAGCACTCTGTTCCTTCTGTTGGCCAGCTTGGCTGTTTCCTTCCTATGCTTGGCCTTGTATAAAGAAACAGTGTGCCTAATTTCTCCCTTTCACATCATCTTGGCGGTGAATCAGTTAAGCTGCACTGATGAATTATGGTGTTGCAGTACACTGAGTGACCTCCTAAGAAGGAGCATGGCGAGCATTTCACGTCAGGCAGAAAAAAAAGGAGAAGAAACAGCAAGCCAGCCCAACACAGCCACGAGGGGAGAGCCCGCTTTACAGAAAAGAAACTGGCTAGCAATCTTCCTACTTTCCTTCCCTCATGCATGCATAGCATGATCCGGCCCATTCAATGTGGGGGACCAATGGGAAGTTGCATGGCTGCGTGTCATAGTTGCCTGGTGACCACTATATTAAGTCTATGATTCCTCTAGATCTCATCCTGTCAGTTCAATCACTCTGCTGGTTCAGTGGCTCAGGTGCTGCCACTGCTGTCACACGTACTTCCGTATACGACCCGTATTGACATGTATGAAACATCTGACAGCTGTTGCACTGTAATCAGTGTATTCCACCTGCAGAGTGTTACAGTGATGTACCATGCGAAAACTTCGTACCAGCTGTGATTTTATTTATTGTGTTTTACTGTATATGTTTGCAGCGCTAGCAGCATGGCTGTGAGCCTCCATACATGTTGTCATCTCGGCACTTCCTCACTGCCATTGGCAATTGATACATTGTCACACACATTTGTTCTTTTTACAAGTGTAATGCAGAATGTTTCTACATGCTGGTGATTTCAGTGCGTCTAGCACAATATGTAGGAGATCTCGTCTATCCTGCACCATGAACATCAAAGTCAAGGTCTCAATTTTTATTATGTGCACAGAAAGGCTGTTCAGCAGCTGTTGAAAGCAGATCTGGAAGCCAATAAAACAAGTTCAACAAAAAAAAAAAGAAGAAAAGCTATAGGACTTCTTGAGAATTTAATAAACTTTGTTTGTTCGAACACCTGCAGCATATCAATGCGATGCATTAATTTTTTGCTCACTTGGACGTGATCATTCTTCACCTACGAACTATGAGTGGTGATGAATTCACTCACATGAGTGTGTTATGCCCCAGTATGCAACCCACAGAGTTTAGTTTTTTTATTGTGGAGATGTACCTTAATGCTAATCCTTTTCTTAAAACTCTAGGGTTCCTGCAACACTTTTTAAACATAGCAAGAAAATGCTGCTGATCAGTCATAGAAGCTCTCGTGAACATGTCAGCCAAATATTATTGCACTCCAAGCATAAGAAAATTTCCTGTTTTGTTTCAACATACATATTGAAGGTGCCTTCTCTTCTTTTGGCAAAACACATCAAAAGCAGGCACGGGCTACGTAACAGAAGGGAGAACTGCCATTGCCCGATTCGTGGACGCAGTTAGTGCTGATGCCATGGAATGGCACCGCAGTGACCCTGTCAGCGCACGTACCATCATGTGGAGGCACAAATACAGAAAAAGAGAAGATAAAATGTCCAAAGTCATAGCGTGGGTTAGCATATCTCATTGGCCTTTCTTAAACAGCCGCCCCCTCTATTGTGCTTGTCAGGGCAAAAGGAGAGTGAATACCTTCCTAATTCGGAACTCCAGATGTGATGCTGTAACTCCGCTAATACTTAACTGATCTGAAAAAATTTTGTGGCAGGTGACTCGCGGATGCAATGAGCTCTTTAATTATTAAGTCATGTCACTTAAGGATTACTTGCAAAAGTGTTGCAGGGCCCCTTTAGCTCTCGTACATTCCTTAATTAAGTAAATAAATTACTCAACTTCAATCAGTTCTCTGGTGTATAGTTTCTTATGTCAATAAAACAACTTGCTCTGCTCGTACGTATTAGGCAGGATTAACATGAGTAAACACTTAAAGTAAGGAAATAACATGAAGAGCCCTGCACGTGCACAAAATATGTTTTTTTAAGGCCCCGTGAATAACCGCTGCTCTTTTTGTTTGCAGGCAGTGGAGAGTGAGCACGTTTTGCCCAGGATGTTCAAGGAGGTCTATTCCAGGGTTGAGGTAAGTCCAGAAAGGGAATTCAGCAAGTGATCAAACGTACGTGTTCCCTTGACATCTTTGTTTTGTCTGGTTCTGTGGTACATTTTATGAACACCAGTCCAAACTTCCAGCACAGCAGAAAAAAAAAAAAATTTGGAGGTGCCAGAGCGGGCCGTCCTGGCATTGCTTCAAAGAAAACTAAAGACATTGTGTTCAAAACTTTTTCTGGTACATTTAGTACAATTGGCCATGAATTACTTTCATGCATTCTGTTATGTGGCACACAAAATGAAAAAAAAAAAAAAAGAAAGTTAGTGACGCTTGTACTAGCGAAGCAGTGAAGCTGATGGGTGCCTGGCTGGTCTGGGTGTGGCTCCGGCACACCCACATTTCGTCGTGGTCTGACCGAGGCTTCGGGAAATGCCTTGCAAAGCGCTGCTAGGCACACAGCGACTGCTTCTCAGTCGCAGGTGCGGCGCGCATTACCTCTGCTTTATGCTGTCCTCTCCATTTGCTATACTACGCTATGCATGCTTGCTTGGTGCTGCTTGGACGCAAGAAGCGCCACTCACGTTGAGTAGCGAGGCGAGGCCGCCGGCCCGCCGCGACCGTTCGAGCGCCGAGAAGCGGATGGCCCGAAAATGCGGTTGTAGCGGCCGTTATCGCGCCGCTACGCCGCATTCGTTGGTTTTGCGCCTTCTGACTACAAAAACAGCTATTCTCCAAAGGCTCACAGTGGTACACGACATACGAGTAATATTTGTGGAACACGACTTGGTGCGACTGGGAAACGAACACACCCTGTGGTGGGCACCGCGCAGGATTCAGTTTCCATTTATTTGTGATTACCACGATCGTACAAATGATAATTGCCGGAGGGAGGCCACGCTAAATGTCAACACAAACTGAAGTGGAAGTGCTGTTGCAGACAGCACGGTTCCCTTTTATTATATTGCACGAGAAGCCTAGGATATAATTCGTAACGTATATACTATTTTTTCTAGCAGAAGCGCGGCATATATTCATGGGGAAAAAATGAAAAGGATAGCGAGACATGTTAAGTGGAATAATGTGCCAGTTGGTAGTAAAAAAACACAGGTTCACGAAACTAATTCAGTGGCACCTGAAGGGCATGCAAGCATTTTATTCTCACACACAAAAAAATTGAAAACATACATATATGAAAGCTGCCTTTTAAAGCTTAACATACTTTCTGCTCAGAGGCTTTTGCGCGAATGACTTGTAAATGTCAATTCTGTCAGTGGCTGCAGAGGCATAGTTGACAAGTAGTGGCCTGATAAACTTCACACAGATAAGCTGGACCAGGTCCTGGTGGTGCAGCCGGTCATTTTGGGGGCAGTTAAGGAGGCCACAATCAACAATGGCAGGTACAGCCGCTTCTTGAAGTGTTCTCAGTGGCTTCTCCAGCTTTGGCGCCTTTTTGAGAGCAGTTTCCATGAATAGGCACAAAATGTCCAAGACATAGACGAGCTGGTCAGAAGGTATAGTAGCCCACCCCTGTCTTGATTTCGCGTCAGCTGCTGCAGTGGCTGGTAAGACAGTGGCTTCGACATCAGAGAATAGCAGCTGTCGCAAGTCACATGTTCCCTGATGACACGGGCAATATAGCCACCAACATACACAGTTGCTGAAAGCTGCAGTGTTGGCAAGCCTGCAGGTACTCTGGCGATTTTAAGCTGCCCGAGTACGAGGCCAGCTTCTAGTGGCAGCTTAACCGAGCTTCCAGATGTTACCGGTGCATTCACTAAGATACCCTTGCGGAGTTCAGGCCGCTCATTGTGCAGCACATTGCTGCTTTCTGACGCTGCAGCAATTCCAGTTTTCAGCAGCTTTTCTAACCCAGACATGGCAGAGCGGACATCCAACTGGTCATTACAACCAAGTGACCTTCGTAGTGTGCCAAAAAGTGCCTCTATTGGGTCACTGCTGAATTTCCTCGTAAGCACGAAAGAAAACTTTTCCGTCACAAGCAAGTGACGAACACATGCAGCCGTTGAGTAAGTAGTCAGGAGAAGAGCTTCATAAGTTTCTGTTGTCAGGAAGCCACGTGGAGAAGTTGACTTTTTCTTCAGATCCTCAATATACAAAGGGAAAGTCACGTTGAGCCACTCCAGACGATCATCGTCACAGTTGTCGAAATGACGAGTGTCAGGAAAACGTTGGTGAATGTGCTGCACTTTATTGCTGGTGTCGTGCAGGGTAAACCAGCGAAAGATGTTCTTCATAAACACGATTGCTGGTCCAGCAAACGCGAAGGAAGGGTGGCTGCCATGTCCTGCTTGTTCTTTCAGGAATTCTAACGCTGAGGTTACATCCAGGGAGAAAACCTCTACTGCTATTATCACGTTCATTTTCTCTATATTGTTCGGGTACACATGCTTCCTTGTTAAGCACCGCACTGGCTTGACAAGCCACCCTTTTTGCATTTCATACAGTTTCTTTAGGTAAGTGGAAGACACTTCACCATTCTCCCCAAGCTCACGGGCAAGGAACTGCGATCGTATGTTTTTAAGCACGTGGCAGTAGTCGAAACTCAAGAAAAGTAGCCTTTCAGGATCACAAGGGTGCTCAATACGGTATGTCAAAAACCCACCGCATAGGTGTTTCATGGCACTGATGTTTACCTTATGATTGTCACTGACAAAACGCAGTATGGTGAAGCCAGCCTCTTCCACTTTCTTCATCACATAGCGAATTAGTGTAGACAGCTGCTTTCCATCGAGTCCCTTGGTGAAATAGTACGCGACTGGGATCCTGTAAGCTGTGGAGAGGCCATTTATCACAAAGCAAAGCAATGAATTTGCTAGCACGGGCTCACTCGCAGTTTCATTAGCAACTCCCATATCCACATGGCCAACAAAACAATCTTGTTGCTTGTTGTATAGTAACTTGGGCTTAATTCTCATCTCATCCACAATCGAGGAGCAAACCCTAGACTGCGGCACCTCAAGTTTTTCAAGGTCTACTTTTAAACGAGCTTGAATTAAGCTGTTAAAACCAGTCTCGGCTGAGCTGCTCCCGATATAGTTTTGCAGTGTGCTTCTGCTCGGCAGCTTTAGAAGCATTTCCTTTCGTGCATGCTCATACGCCTTCGTAGAAAGGTGCCTAAGTATAATGCAGTGGCGAATCACGTCATCAGACCATACTGGCTTCTTTCGCTTGAAGTTCACAATTTGGTCCCACAAGAAAATGGCTGGAAGGTGTTTTTCTTTTGCTTGTTCCCTTATGTACTGTAAGTCGCCAAAATGGCAGTCAGGCTTCATTTTGTTGAGCTCTTCTTTATAGCGATCTGTTGTTTCACGAAGTCTGTCAATTTGTCTTTTTAAATCTCGCTCTTTTCGCTTCCACTTGGTTCTTTCTGTGGCAAGCAGGCTGGACACTCCAACATCAACCTGTGTTGCTTTGTCAACATCTTTATGAGAGACGTGTAGGGAGTCATGACTGCTCATACAAATTTCGATAGCTGCTTCATCACTTCCCGGTGTTTGCTTTGTTAGCTCCTCTCTACATGGTTGGTTGATGTCTGCAGCTGGAATCCCTTGTTGATGGTGCTCTAATTCTGAATCCTCACTGCTGGGCTGATCGACGTCTGGAATCCTCTCTTGTTTTTCTTCATCGTCCAAGCGCTTCTTCTTTTTCTGTAGTGGCCCATTTTCCTTGTCCGTGCTCTGTGGCGTGGACCTTTTCCGGATGTTCTCCGAGCTCCTCTCCTTCAAAGGCTGGGGCCTCAGATACGCTGGGTATTCGGGGAATACAGACGGCACCACACCTTTTTTGAGGCGGCGTCGCTTGCCTTCAATGAACTCTGTTTGTCTAAAATGCCTACTGCACACTCTCGAGTAATTGGAGTTTGTGTTTGGCTCCCAGTCATCCCTCCGAATGGCTTTTATCCATTGCTGCCGCAGCGTTTCGTCAGCGGGAATTTCGTGAAACGAGATACCTGGAAGCTTGCTCTTTGAATGCGACCAACAGAGCGGTACACAGCAGTAGGCCATAGAGACCTGCCAAAAAGAGTCCAGAACGTAAAAAACCATAGATTAGATGCGTTGGCCAACAGTCGGCGATTCAGGTTGAATCACAGATGTAAAACCAGATAACTACATAGTCGAGATAGAGCACATTCGATCAAAAACACAGCCAATTTGGCTTAAGACAGGTACTGCAACACCATGCACGCAACACCATGCATGGTCAGTGTTCAGGGTAAGACCAACAGCTTAGATTAATACTGCGATATAAACTGACTCAAAACAACGAAGTATAACTATTGAATACCTTCTTCGCGATGCATGCGTGATGTATTTAAACTCGGAAACACGCAGAGTTAACGGCTTACCTTTGAAATTGGGCGCTCAGGATATGTTGTTGGTAGATTTCGGCGCTTTCGACGCCTCCCCGTCACACTGATTTCCTAAACGAATTGCTCGTTACTAAAGGTACAGACCGTAACAGCAACGCGGCTTACCGTTACGATTGCAGCATGCCAGACCGTTCGGCAAAGTAGCACAATGAGAACGGCGGATGGATGGATGGTTCCTATGAGCGTTCCCTTTGTAACGGGGCCAGAGAACACCTATACAGCGCGGTGACATGTGCGCCACCAGGCTAGTAAGAAGATTTAAGAACTTTTTTTTTCTCTCTCTCTCTAAATTTTCCTCATGCCTTTTAAATTTACTTCAATCAAATCGATCATACTATAGCAAAAACGGAAATTCATAGCCCAGTTCCCTGCCCCTTATGGCAGACTCTACGTGGCTGGCGCCACCATGCGGCATCCGGCGGTGTAATCCCAAGGAAAAGAAGGCTCCCGCCGACGGTCGCGCTCGGCTCACGTGGCAGGCACAAGTATAGAGGAGGCTATGCCACTGCTGCTCCCGCCAATGGTGGTGGAAAAAAGCGCAGGACCCCCCCCCCCCTTCACGAACAAAACAAAACCAAAATGGCGCCGGTCGGTTCAATGGCACGTGAACGGCGCTCGCTTGAAGTTGTGCTGTTTCGGAGCGTGTTTGAGCAGTACAGCAGCTGCCGCTGCTCGTAATATATTTGATATTAAGTAGTTTTAGGGTGAATTATGCGCTGAAAATTACAGGAGAGGTAGTTTATCACACGTACGGTGCAAATATGCTGTTTTCTGAAAAACGTGTTTTTCACGATTTTTCGACTTTCAAAGGCTGCGCCCTCCCTTAAGTGCTGTGCATGTTTCGCTACGGCTGTTGGGAATCACACCAGCAGATTGCGGTGCACTCAAGGACATAAATTTTTCTGTTCGGATTTTACGATGCGCGCATTTTACGACACTTTTTCACGATCCCGAGAACGTCGTATAATCGGGGTTTCACTGCATATAGTGGGTTTTCGTTGGCATTTTTTTTTTTTTTTTCAAGAAGAAGATTACTCACAAGCAATATCAAGCAGACCAGCATCTTCCTGTTTTCTCTCGAGTGCACGTGTGTTTTCAGGATGTCCAAGCCATCGTGCCTCACCAAGTGTCTTAACGTGCACTTCAACCTTTGAGCTTGTGAGCTCTTTAAATTTAAAATGTGCAGAACCAGCAAATATGGTTAGGTTAGGCCACCTACAACACTCCTCCTATTGCTTACACGGCACTACAAGTCTAGGAGCACGGATTGTTTGGTATGCAAATCGGCGTGCCGTCAAAACCGAATTGAACGATGGGTTTTGCATGTATATCAAACACTCCACCGCAATCCTGGATTTGTAGTTCCATCTAGGCACTACGTCTTCGTGTACATCTAGTACATGAAGTTTGTGTACATCTAGTACACGAACTTTCAAACAGAATGTTTTTCCCAGAACACAGACACGCGGGACGCCACAGCCATGCAAGCGGCTGGACACACTGCCGAGAGCAGCGACGAATACGGACCTCACGTGGAGATAATAAAGAGCAGCAAAACAAAAACTGCGGGAAACTTGCTGAAAAGGCCAGATCAACAAGTTATAGACACGCGGCGGGCCTTCACAAATGAGCTGTGGATAAATGAATGTTCCCAAACTTGGAACCAGAGCTGACTGGTGAATAGCCTGTGTTATTTTCACATAATTATCACCACCAAACCTTATTAAATTGTATTATTGACAGCATAACATGATAGTTGACTTCTTAGGAGTACTTTGATAATAAAAAGTATATTAATGGAGCACAAACTCGAGCGGCTGCACTTTTTCCTCAAGCATGGCAGCCACTCCCCCTTTCAAATAACACATGCACATTAATTCGTGAGAAGTTCAGGAAAAATTGCGATGTCGTCAAAGCAGAAAAATTTGGGCAGATTCTAAAAGAGCAGTTCCACAACTAAACATGAGGTGCAGCTGTTTGCACGACAAACAATTTTAACGTTTCAAAATTGGCAACTTTATTCATCAATTGCCAATTATGCAGTGGCAAATGCTTATGCACAAAAATTATTGCGTGTAATCTTGTTACTTTGACAAGCGTTGTTTCACTTGAACAAGATCTATTTGAGTGTCACTGTAGTGAGGCTGGCAGTTAGGTGAACAACTTTATTGCCGTTTAGTTAGTGCTATATAAAGAGAAGAAGCGTGACGTAACATGTCACGTGGTTACAGGTGTTAGATGATGGCTGCACACCCAGCCGTGCTCTACATCCTCCTTTAATTGGAAAACAATTAATTATACCTTTCAGGCTGCGGGTATTGACAGGGCTGGCAGTGAGCTCTCTTGCTTCGGCGTAGCTCTTGAGGAAGGTGGTCTTCTCTGAGGCCTTGTGGGTCGGCCTCTCCTGCAGGTGCTCTTTTGAGCACCTGAATTCTCGACCACCCTCCGTTCTCAGGATAGCTGACCGGGGCCTGTTGGCAGGCCTCGGAAGAACCGCAGGAGACCACGTTCGCCGGAGGGTGTCGTATGTGGACACTGGCTGGTCTTCAATGTACACAGCTGCACTCCATTCATCACTGGCGATCGCATCGACAGTCACTGTTCGTAAAAAAAAAAAAAAATCATTGTCTTCAGCTCGTAGCTCTCGTATTTGTTGGCTGACGTTTCACGGGTACTTGGATGACCTGCATACTCTGGCGAAATGGTATTGCCTTCTGCGCTTTCGGCATGTTTTTCCTCTTGCTGGACACATGTCACTGCGGTGCATTTCAACCCCACATTTGTAGCAAATATTTTTTCCCGTTACGACTGCGTTGACGAGGGTGCTTTCACTGGATCCTGTAGCTCCACTTATCCCACAGAAGTGCTCTTTGCCTTGTTCATGTGCACGACATGTGTCGACAGTCTTTTCATACGTCAAGTTTTCCGCTATCATTCTTTGCTGCGGGCTCTTATCTGTTGTGCCCAAAATAATTCGGCTGCACAACACGCGGTCTTCAAGATCCCCAAATTCGCAGTTTCGCTAACACCCACAGTTCTGTTAGCCGCTTCTTAAACGTTTTGCCTGCCTTTGGATTTCTTGAATCGAAAAGAAATCCTTTACATGTTAAGTTTGTTGCAGGCGTGTAGTGTCCCTCAAATTTCAACTTCAACTTTCAACTTCAGTTTTAACTGTTCCTCAATTTCGAACTTGAAGGTTTCTCTATTCCTTTCAAGCTTCTTCACCTATGGTAGCAATGTGGCTGCTTGAACATCCTTTGACTGATCGCTCAATTTTGTAGCAGCGGAGAAGAGCAGAAACTCACTTTTCCAAGATTTCCAGGCAACCCAAGGGTCCCGTGACACCTCCATGGGCTTCGGGGGCGGTAGTAACGCAGACGCCATCGACGCATCGGCTGGGTCTTGCTGCCACCATGTAGCAAGGCTGGCAATCGGGTGACCAACAACTTTATTGCCGTTTAGTTAGTGCTATACAAAGAGAAGAAGCGTGACGTAACATGTCACATGATTACGGGCGTTAAGTGACAGCTGCACACCCAGCCGTGCTACAGTCACAAAACATTTCTTTATTTTTTCTTGCTGAAGGTATCAAAATAATTTATCAGAGTTATTTTAGCCGCTTAATACGAAAGCGATTTATGTGCTACACTGTCACAGTTTTCAACTACTGCTTATGTAACTCATGAGAGCGGCTGCCCTGTTTGCCTTCCACCTGGCGAGTCACCACACAATTTCAACCTCATGTAGTGAAGCACACCCGCGGCACCTCTGACGCAGTGCATAGAAGAAGACGTTGCTGTTGCTTGGTGCTCAGCTGATCCGAATATAGTGTGTCCTGTTGACATCATGTCTTGAATAAGTCACCAGTTGCATTTGGTTCAGGTGCTGGGTTAGACCCCTTCAGCGTCCTGAAGCTCCGCAGCCGTACTTTACCTTGTGGCTTCACAATGAACAAGGATGCCAGCCCCTCGCAAGCTGCCCCCATCCCCACATCTGTGATGTGCTCTGACGTGCCCCATCAGCATGATCCTCCAATATTCAGCGGTATTGATGATCGTCAAGAACTGGCTGCTGGAGTATGAGCGCTGCAGCGCGCACAGTAAGTGGGACAACCACGCCAAGCTCGGTCACGTGATCTTCTATTTGAGCGATGTGGCCAACCTGTGGTTCCACAACCACGAAGCCGATTTCACTACCTGGTCGGCATTTAAGGAGACCCTCACTTCTTTCTTTGGCCAGCCAGCTGTGCGCGAGCTCCGCGCTGAACACAGTCTGCGTGGGCGATCTCAACAGATCGGTGAGACGTTCACGAGTTACATTGAGGTTGTGATCGGTCTATGTAGGTGGACAAATGCAGACATTGCCGAAAGTGATAAGATAAGGCACATAATGAAAGGTATAGACTGTGACACCTTCCATATGCTCGTGGCTAAAAATCCACGGACGTTTGCTGAAGTAATTGAACTTTGTCAAAGTTTTGGTGAGCTGCGTAAGCAGCGCATATCCGCTCATCACTCTACTACGCAGACGGCAGACGTCTTAGCGTTGGAGCAGAGGCCTTTTGGCTCGAACTATAACGACTTGCTGCCACAAATTCAGCAATTCATCCGTGAGGAAGTTGCTCACCAGCTTTTTCTTGCAGCCTCTGTCGCTGAGCCTCCAACCTCGCTGAACCACTCGCTTCGGTGCGTTACCCAGACGCAGGTTGCCGACGCTCTCGTATGACCGCCTACACAACCAACACCGCTTCACCCAGCCCAGTCACCAATTACTGCACGCTTCCACGTCCGGTACGCCCCGTTCATGTGCTGTTCTCACCTCCCAGAGCAGCTGTAAACCCCTGGCACACTACGGATAACCGGCCACTTTGCTACTTTTGCAGCATCCCGGTACATGTGGCGTGCCTCTGTCACCGCTGCGCATCCTATATTCGCAACAGCGCTCTGACCTACGGCCACTTTAACCAGCAGCCACCGCACCCTGCACCGCCTGATGCACCAGACTCGTACTCACGTCGAGCCACCTACAACACTCCTCGATCTCCTTCGCCACGCCACCGCTCCATTTCGCCTATGCTTCGGTGTTTCGACCACATCCAAGAGGAAAACTAGCAGCCGCAGTTCCCGGCCAAGAGCTGCATTGCCATCGAAGATTTCAAGCCCTCATTTTCCACACACTAACAAGATAGTTATGTTTGCAAGATAGTTATGTTTGTTGATGGTGTACCGACTAATGCTCTTGTAGATACTGGAGCTGCTCTTTGTGTGATCAGTGATGTACTGTGCAGCAAGCTGAAGAAAGTGACGACTCCGCTTCTTGACATTTCATTACGCACAGCGAGCTGGCAGCACGACATGCACTGCCCACATTTTTATCCAAGGCGCACTCTATATAATCGAACTTGTTGTTCATTAGCATGCATCGCATGAAGTCATTCTGGGGTGAGATTTTCTTTCTTCGCATCGTGCCGTTATCAACTGCGCTCATACACAACTTGCCCTGTCCCCGTTCAGTGCCACGATCATAGATACCCCTCGCCCATCTGATTGTCACTGCTGACATCGTTATCTCTCGTTTTTCCACTGTCTTAGTATCCATCTACTGTGACTCTTGCCTCACTTCGACAGCCTTGTTTTCGCCGGCCGACGAGTGTGTCCGCTGCCGTAACGTTGTCGTTCCGTTTGCCATTGTCACGCATGTTGATGGTTCCAGCACTGTTTACATGTGCAATCCGTTCCCCTGCCCCGCAGCTATATTAAATGGTAAATGCATTGGGCATCTTGGCACTTTTGATGCTATCTTCCCATTAGCACCTTTCAACGAGGCCCCACTGACTATTGACTTGTGTGGTTTAACGTCCCAAAACCAGCTCTGATTATGAGAGACACCGTAGTGGAGGTCTCTGGAAATTTCGACCACCTGAGGTTCTTTAACATGCACTGACATCGCATAGCACACAGGCCTCAATATTTCGCCTCCATCGAAATGCAGCCATCACGTCTGCCACCAAACCCGCATCCCTCGACCACAACGTTTTCTTGTGCAGCATTGATAATGAGTTGATGCAAGCGCAGCGCAACAGCTCGTTAAGCTGCTTGATTATTTTCGCACCTCATTCGACCTCTGTCATAAATTTGACGTGCTTGCCTTTACTGAAACCTTGTTCAGTGACTGTGAGGACACCCTTGAACTTGATGGCTTTGTTGATTTGTCCTTGTGCAGAAAGAATAGAGTCGTACGTGGTGTTTCATTCTATATCAAAAATACTATGCATTTCAATTTGTTAAAAGACACATGTTCACTTCACAACAACGACGAATTGTTAGCTGCAGAAGTGCAGGGTATTACAATGTTGCTGGTGTATCGACCACCCTCTGGTAATGTACATAACTTTGTTGCGCATATAGATAGCATACTTCCTGAAGCAACTAGAAATGGCAAACCTGTGGTCATATTGGGTGATTTTAATCAAAAGAAGAGGCGTGCAGGACACGGACACAAGAAGAGCAGTGAACACCACGAACGCCGACTAACAACTGAAGCACAGCACAGAGGCGAAAAAGAAAGAAGACACACAGCTTATCTGCGCATGCTCGGAATGGTAGCGCCACCTGTCATACTGTTACACGTGCCGTTCTACGCGATAGACAACTGCTAAGACATTCTATCTCCTCTCTGTTTAAGATAATCGACGGTTGACTCACGCATGCACTTCCACTAATACTAATATGCCAGGCCTCTACCAATAAACGCGTATCTTCGTTCCTATGCCTGTACAGGATCTCGGTTTTGTCTAACTCGGGCATGCAGCTACAGACCTGGCAGTGCAAGGATAGATTGGACGGCGTCCCACCTGATAGCGACTGTGTTCAATTAATCTTTGATTAATACAACGCGCGGTTTGCCCTACATAAAAACGTCCGCAGCTAAAAGGAATCTTATACACCACACCCATGCGACAGTCGGTGAAATTGTTCTTGGCTAAGTGCTTAACCGGACAGATATCTGTTCGCTTCTTACCTTCCATCTGCTCATTTCTTCTATGCACGGCAGCACAAACCCTTCCTAACTTATTGGGAGCCGTAAACACAACATTAACCCCATATTTACTTCCTACTTTCTTAAGCCTGTGCGAAACTGCGTGGAAAGTAGTCTGATACCATTTCTAAGAGAAGGCTTCTTGACGTAAAGGCTAGCTATGGTTATACAAGCATTATCGATGTTTCTACTCTTATTACGGCTGTTCGTTCAACTGCAATAGACTTGTGTTTCAGTGATTTCTTGCCTTCTGATGTGCACTCTGGCATCATGATATTCAATTTCAGTGATCATTTGCCTTTCTTTGTTTTTTGTTCGTGTACGAAGATAGTACCACCCAAAACATCGCCAAGATGGTACAGGAGAATTAACGACGATACATTGCAAAGTTTACGAAGCTTGATACAAAATGAAGATTGGAGAGATGTTTACAGTGAAAGTAATCCTAACCTTAGTCATACATATAATAATGCATTCCCATTGGTGAACTTTGTTAAATATAAAAAGTCAAAGAAACCTTGGATAGATGAGTTGTAGAAACGAATTGTCTGTAAAAATAAACTTTATGCTGACTTCATAAAATTTAGAGACGTAAATATTCTCAAGCTTTTTAAAGAAGGGCACAACAAACTATCATCCGACGTAAATAAAGCGAAAGAGGACTGCCATGTGAAAATATTTTCTGATAGATTGACCCCAGACAAAATATGGAAAGTGTATAATAACCTTATGGGTAAGACAAACAAGAAGTCTGTTCATCAAATAGAAGAGGGAGGCAGGATATTCTCAGGTATTTCCTTATCGAACAAATTTAACGAACACTTTCTCACTATTAGCGATGGTGAAACAGGCGTTGATGAAAACGACGTGTCATTATATATTTAAAAAAAACTCTGCAAAAACAATCTTTCTTTCACCGGCCTCATCGACTGAAATAGCACAGTTAATATTGAAATTACGGAACAACTGCTCGGCTGTAATTGATGGCATTAAATCGCAGGTAGTAAAACACGTTTCCGATATAGCGGCACCGATATTTTCGCATATTTGCAACCAGATGCTAAAAGAATTTTTCCTGATAAGCTGAAGATTGCACGTGTCTCTGTTGTGCACAAAGGAGGCACGCGCAACTTGTTTTCGAATTATCGTCCTATCTCTGTTTTGTCTGTTTGCAGCAAGATGGCTGAAAATTTTATCAACACGCACCTAGTTGCTTTCCTTGAGAAAATAAATGCAATATCATCCCAACAGTACGGATTTCAAATAGGAAAATCAACAGAAAGAGCTTTAATTCGTGTGAAAGATGAAATAATAAACAACACAGAAGGTAAACGTTTCACAGTGGGACTATTCCTCAACCTAAAAAGGGCTTTTGATTCTGTTAATCATCAAGTTCTTTTACTTAAATTGCCATACTATGGAGTAAGAGGCACCCCGTTAAACTCGATTAGAACGTGCTTATCATCAAGAATACAATGTACTAATGGGAATGGTGTTTCATCTAGCTTCATGGATATACGTGCTGGAGTTCCGCAGGGCCCAATTTTGGGGCCGCTCTTATTTCCTTTGCATATTAATGACATCGTCAACATTCCTCGCACTTCCTCCATGGTTATGTATGCTGATGATGAAATATTTTCTCTTCTGGGTCTAATTTACACTCTGTTGCGAGCAAAGCAAATGCATGGCTGGTCGAAGTATCGAAATGTCTGACAGCAAATAAAATTGAACTTAATGTACACAAGACAAAGTTATTATTATTCAGACCAAAAAACAAGATAATAGACAGCGAACCCATCATCCATTTTTGCAATTGCCCTCTTTCACGAAGTCCGCATAAACGGCGACGTCTCTATAGTGCCTTTGTTTTCCTTTCTTTTTATTTTTTGCACAGCGCAGCCACGGACTTAAATCTCTGAAATATCCTTTTTTTTTTTCTTTTTTTTTTAAAGCGGGTGAATGCAGATCAGTCGCACGCTTCGAATGTCTACCACGTGCTGCTACCTGGTCGACAGCTTTTACACGTGTAGACTTTGAAAAATGTTGCATTGGTTATAGTGCGTTAACGCTTATAGCGCGGGTATTTGCGATTCCAGCGACTTACGTTATAAGCTGTCTATGCTGTAGTGGGTCATAACCTTTCCTTTCTTAGTATGGTATATATTTCTACACTGTGAACTCAACCATTGCTTCTGATAAAATGTGTACTTCTTGCAAGCCCAATCAAAGGCTGATAATTTGTCTGTCTTTTCAGACTGGCAGCAAGCACTGGCAGGCGTTGGATGCACCGAAGTCTCTTCTGTATCCGTGGGACAGCAACTCCACGTACATCAAGTGCCCACCCTTCTTTGAGACTATGGTAACGCTGTGATTCATTCTTCTACTGTTTCTGAGAAAAAAATCCTTGATATTTACCTCGTTTAATTTTCCTTCAGCAATGAGTGCAATTTATTGTGGATGCTATAGCAGGCAGCATCTACAGGGATTCCACACATGGCTGCACCAAATGGCCACTGCATTCATGCATGATAATGTGCAAGTGTGTTTATGTGCTTTTGTTCATATATGGCATTGGGGAGTTCACAATCACTAACATACTCTGTGATGTGGTAACATTTACACAGAACCACACCTCGTTCTGTTGAGCCATGGCTTCCAAGGTTGCGCATCATCGTGCAGCGCAGGTGCAGTGTTATTGATAGGGTTCCGGAGAACAGTGTCTGCCACGTTCGTGTCGCCCCCCTTGATGTGGCGGATGTCTTTGGTGAATTTCGGTGCAGTTGAACCCACTTATAAAGATCCCAGACTTATCAGTTAGGGCGACCATTTTTTTCAAATCATTGTACTTTTACTATGAACACTTCAAGAACAGGTGCGGTAAAGATGTGATGAATAAAAAATGAAACAAAAATTTAAAATGGCCTTCAGAGCACGAGAGGCACGCACTCACGCATGCACCACCTCGATTGAGTGCCAGTTAGGTGCTGTTACTTTGAAAAGTTCGGTCTGTGCAGAGTTGCAACAGGGCTGCAATAAGAGTGCTTATTTGGGCTGGTTTGTGCATTGGTGAAGGAAAAGTGCAAGCAATGGGACGAGACAGGCAGATGAAGTGCCGACTTACACCTCTTTTCTCACAGGCAGAGTACACACAGGAACATGATGAAAATGTGATTGAGAGGGGAACAACCAGAGTGGGATATATGTGGACTAGGTGTCTGAATAAACAGCATTTCTAAAAGTTGCAATCATTCACTCAAAAGATATGCAAGTTCATTGGCGAGGAGCACTATCAAGGGCACAGTCACGCACGTCCCCTTTCTTGTTGATGCAATAGGCCTCGGAAATTTCACGGGATCACTGGTCACTGTAACATTTTGTATTTTACATTTTTCATATAAGGTGTGACAACCACAAATTTAACTGTGCACAGCCAAGTGCCTGCCGTCTGAGCAATTCATTGAAATGCAATGTTCTCCCAGTTGTCATTAACTCGGTGGCCCATTTGACCAATGTAGCAACGACCAGGTGAGTGGGGGAATTCATATTCTGAATCAACACTGCAATCTACAAAATTCGTTTTGGTGCATTTCATGTTCCAGCCGCCTGGCCCCATGTCTTCTGTGTTCATGTTTTGCGCATGCTGGCATATTTACTCCTTGCTGGAAAAACAACTGTAATTCCTGCGTTTTAAGGAGGGACGTGGCACTTTGGGACTGAAAATTGGAGAAAAAGTCGAGTTTTTACTGATGAAATATTCGTTTATAGAGCCATTCCACACCTATTCACAAATTTTCATAGCCAAATTTAATAATTACCTTGCTTTAAAGAACCTATCCACACATCAGGCCCTTAAGTTTAGCACATAACTTAAGCACATAACGAATCTCCTCTTTCTTAAAAAAAAAAGTAGGCTGTTTGTGTTAATTTTGTGTTTTTCCAGCTGTTTTAGGCCCTTAAGTTCAGCACATAACTTAAGCACATAACGAATCTCCTCTTCCTTAAAAATAAAAGTAGACTGTTTGTGTTAATTTGTGTTTTTCCAGCTCTTTTAGGTCCAGTAAAAAACTTTCGGCAATTGACAAAAGTGAATTGTAAGAGCAGCTTACAATTTGTAGTCTACAATGCTTTTACAGCCCACGCGCAACACAATGCATGCAAGTAAGAAGACAGGACAATGTGGGTGTGTGTGCTTGTTGCCTTACGCTATAAAGGTAATTATTAATTTGCACCAACTAGCCCACCGACGCATCATGCGTCGTCTTTTCACAAACATCCACAATGAACTGATATGTCGCTCCTGTGTCAGTGTTTCATCGGGCTTTCATTGCTACGGTTCTGCAAGTAGCTAACGTTCTAATGGAACTTGTTGCTGGGCTGGTTGGTTCATGTTCTAACATTGACCGAAGACTTATCTTCACTCACATGCGCGGGAAAAGTTAGTGTGAGCAATATTCGGATGCTTCATCACCACGGCTAGTGCCTAAGCGGTGTTTAAAAAAAAGGTGTTGCAGCCTGATCTACAATATTCGTTGCTGTGTGCTGATCCTGGCCACTGAGTTCAACGGGTGAGGTATCTTCATCAGTCAACCCCGGTGATGAATAGCACCATCTTCTGGGCCCAGGAGGGTATAAATTTCCAGGTGTTATTGAGTTTGTTCATTCTGTGTTCATTTCGTGACATCAATAAAAGGTTATTGCCGGTATTGCCTTGTGGCGATGGTGCCTCATGATATGACCCACACAGCAACTTAGTACTGGCGATGGGGGCCAACACCTCCTAGACAAGGTTTCAGGTCTGCATGTCATATGACGTGCTGCTTTCACTTCGCATGCGCGTTAGCTGTTAGCATGTGGTGCCAGCCATCTTTTTTTAACCAGTTCCTCTGGGCACCACAGCAAACATCACGCACGCAGAGAAAAATACCGTATTTACCCACATAATTTGCGCCCTCGCATAATTTGCGCACCCCTGATATTTAGCCAGCTTTACAAAAAATTTTCCTCGCATATTTTGCGCTCCTAGTCCCGCCCAAGCCAGCTCGCCGGCGCGCGCGCACTGGCAGGCTTTGGAGAGCCACGCGTCTGCACCCCTCGCTGCGCAGGTGAGCGCAGTCATACGTAAAAAGGGGCTGCGAGTGCGATGTCTTTTTTCCGATTCTTTTCTCCAGAAGCCCCCGGAGCCCAAAGTACGGTCGCTAGAATAAAAGCACGCGAGTGGGGGCGACGAAAACGGCTGAAGCAGAGATCAAACGAGCCTGGCCCATATCCGTCGCTCGGAGGGCGCATGTGATAACATCGCCCCGATAGGGACGCCTCCCGTCGAAGCCGAGAGGAAACGCCCCGCCCGTCTTTAAGAAGCATGAAAAGACGCGAAAGGGGAGAGGGGGGGGGGTCGTTCGTCTGCCGAGATTGCGCTGGCACGCGCGCTATCTCGGCGGCCATCAGCGCCACGGCTCGTAAACCCTTCTAAGTGCTGCGCTTTCAACGCAAAGAGACTGCGAAAAGCGTCCCTGGAGCAGCCGTATTCTCTTACACCAGTGTTTCGGTGTGTTGCGTGAGATCGTATCGAAAAGAGTTACCATATACCGCGCGCGTTACATTACACGCTATTTCGAATGTGTTCGCGAAATCTCCGCTTAATTTGCGCACGCCCCTTTTCGGAGATCTAAAATCCCGAAAAAAAGTGCGCAAATTACGCGAGTAAATACGGTAACTAGAATGGCCATGACAAAAATTGAAAAATGACCTACCTTCATGCAGGCAGTCAGTACACAATCCTTCCAGCGATTGCGTTCATCCACTTATGCCGCACGTTTTTGTCTTTTGGAAAGGAGAGCACCTGTATCTTTTCCTGTCAGGCATAGTTCCTTGAACACAACACTTGTTCGGCATGGTCACTGTCTCGATTTCGGTTCCATATTCACAAAATCCCACCAATAAGATGCAGAACCACGTGCAACGTGCCTTCAGCAACGGTGCAGACACGCCTCTGCCAGTAGGGTTCACTTAGGTTTCTGGGGAAGAGAATGCGACGGGAGTAGAGTCGTCGGACAGGTCAATCAGGCGGCGGCTTGTGACGCCACATTAATCTTGGGCGCAGGCCTGAAACTTGTCTAGGAGGTGTTGTGAGGGCTGGACTATGAATGAAGCCACCACAATGGGAAACTAGCTCCGTCCAGTAATATACTCATTAACAATGACATGCCACCACATTGGGGGACTTGAGTATCGATATCACTCACCCTGAAGATCAGGAGGACTAGGCAAAATGTATCCAGTTCTTTGTCGAGGCGCAGGACATTACAGACACCAGCAAAAAGAGGTTGACTTTCCTCACCCGGCACGGTCCTGCTACTTTTCAGTTGGCACTCATACCACTGGCCCAGCTGAAAGATAACTCGGAAGAATGCGGGTGATGCATCGGAAGGAGAAGAAACTGCAAAATGCACAAGACACAGCAAGAGACACCATAAAGCGGTATTGACAACTCTTCATTTAATGAAAAGACATGAAGATCAAGGACATGTGTGCACTGGAAAAACAAAATAAAACCAAAGAAAAATACGGTAAAAACACAGAGCAGCCAAAACACTGATGGCAAAACTATCCAGATAAAATGCCTAAAGACAACAGAAAACGGGGTGTCAGGTAGAAAGAAACGGAAGTTCTTTCCGAGAAATTGATACTGACGGTGAACTGACGCAGTCACCATCCTTGAAGCGTCGCATGGCCACAGCCTCTAGAATCTGCCTTTCAAGTCAACCATTCTTCATGCTGATAACCTGGGACAGCAGCCTCTGCAGTTGCATCAATGGATAGCCAAGTTTTGCCCTCCATTTGCCTCAAGAGAACGCTCATGCCCACGCAAACGAACGTTTAAGCACCTTCCGGTTTGTCCGATATAAAATCTACCACAGCTGAGGGGAATCTTGTAAATGGCATGTAATGCAAGGCACGTTCTGAAATTCTTTAGTGTGAATTGCATCACAGCAGGCTGTGCCACTGGTTCCGTCTGCAACCATCCTACACAACTTTGAAAACTTACAAGGTGCTGAAAGGACAAGGTTAATGCCATATTTACCAGTATTGTTTTCAAAATTGTGGGAACCCTTACGTATGTAGGGAAGCACTTCAAGTTTCTTCCGTCTAGTGTGCTCATTGGGGACTGGTTTTTCGTTTCTTTTTAAGCCTAACAAGCATTTATTCAGCAACAAAGCAAGAGGGAGCTCTGGAAGCCCACCTTTTTCAGATGCACCTCAAGTCAACCGTATTGCTGTACCTTGAGTTCATACTGTCCGAGTGCAGTTCAAAGGTTTAGGCGGCCTATTGCGCCTTGTCTTTGTCAAGGGCAAGCACCCAAGTCTTCTTGGGCTGCAACGGGAATGCAATGCATCAATCAGCAACCGTCCTCACTTGATAAGATATTCTGGAACTTTGCCTCTGTCTGTGTTTGACAGGACGGTGGGCTGCTACAAGGGACCGCAAGTGCACTTTGCACTTAACGCTGATGTTGTGCCTTCCTGGGTCTTCTAAATTTCTATCACGCATACCTTCCACACAAGGCCACTGTCACTGTATCCCTGCACCATTTGTTGGGCAACGAGGTCACTGGCTGTGGAAAAACCTACAGCGAACCCCGTTCGACAATGTGAAGGAGCTACTGGCATCTAATCGGGTGCTGGCACACTTCGATGAGAAGAAGCCAGTAATGTTTTCTGCGATACATACCCGTACGGAATAGGAGCGCTGTTCTGTCACAGAGTGTCAGATGACCAGATGACTCGTAAGAACCAATCAGAGTGTCAGATGACTCGTAAGAACCAATCACTTTTTATTCAAGGACCTTGACCTCTACGGAGTAGAATTGCGCCCAGATTGATAAGGAGGCGCTCGCTGATGTTGGCAAGGCAAAGAAGTGCCGTGACTACATATTGAGCCAGCCATTTCAGATTGATACAAACCACAAGCCGTTCTCTTCACATAAGACCGCAAACGGCATGGATGCTTACACCGCGAGTGTTGCGTTGGTCCATTTTTCTGAATGGGTACCAGCATTCTTCACCACTGACCAGGAAGGCCATGCAGATGGTCTCGGCAGACTTCAAGTGCGTCAGCGCCAGGATGACCCTTTACCAACCAATGTCTTCATGTTTTTGGACGTGCCTCCAGAATCTCCAATCCATGCAGACTACGTGGCAAAAGGACAGCAAACACACACACAGACTGCAACTGCGAATGTGCCCTGAATTTTCGCGCCTGCTCCATAGTCTCTAGAAGCCAAGATAAATGGGTAAGATTGATAATTGAAGTGAAGAGGGTTATTGAAGCAGGCAACAAGTGTGTTAATGTTGCCTCCATTTTATTATCAAAGAAATTGTTTTTAAATGCGACTGCACCTTGATGATCGTGATAGTGCTTGGTATATATGTGGTGCTTTCTGAGTAAGTATTGTTCGTAGGCGCCTGCGTGTGCATGTGTTTGCTCTTCTTTTTCCTTCATTTTCTTAGTGCCTTGCACTTTCTATCATGTACTGTATAACCAACATGCCAACTCTTTCATCCTTACTTTGGATACCAGCGTACTCTCCACCACTGGCCAGGAAAACAGTTAGGCCGCGTAGATGGTCGCAGCAGACTTCCTCAAGCGCACCAGCGCCCTGGTAACCCTTCGCCAGATGAGGTCGTCATCTTTCTGGACATACTTCCAGACTCTGCAGTCCATGCAGACGATGTGGCTAAGTACTCCACCAAGGACACTATCCCATGTCCTCAACTGTGTTGCAACACACGACACATTCAGTCGTCCATTTCAGTAACGTCCTTTATTTGAGCGTTCGCACCAATCAGGCGAATAACCCAGGTCGCCCGTGGCGCGAGCATCGCATTCTGAGCGAGTGCTCCACTTCTTGGTGTTGATGATGATGCCACAGATTCTTTCCCCTATGGAGTGAAATGCTCCAGGGAAAGGCGCTGTCGTGTTGAGCGCCGAAGTGGTTGATTTGAAGTAGGAGCATGTTCTTGAAGTGGGGTCACCTTGTCGGAACCACATGATTGTATGGGAGAAGTGTCCCGACATCGCACTTGGTCCAAGTGCCGCCGCTCCATTCCTTGAGCCATGTCCACAGTCAACATGTGCATAGTCAACATGTGCATTCCCTGTGTATCACGCATGATGCCGGGTATGCATTTTTTGCGTGGCTTTAATGTTCTAGTCCACACACGCTGTCCAACTTGCCATCGCTCTTGATGTGAGCCTGGCTATGTGTGTTCTGCATTGGCAGTCGGGATGATGCAGTCTTGCTGTGTCCTTATCTGATAACCAAGCAAGCGTTCCGCCAGAGACATGCCTTCATTTACAGGAGTGCCACGATAATGGAACAAAAACCTCGCAATTCTTGTCTCTAGCTGGACTCCCTCGTTTATCTTCTACGCCTTTCAAGGTTCGAACAGCCCTATCCGCTAAGCCATTTGATTGTGGATGATAGGGTGCAGTAGTCAAGTGCTCCACCTGGTTTTGAGCCAAAAAAATCACAAAGTGAAAACCTCTGAACTGCACTGCGTTATCAGTCACAAGCGTGTGAGGTAAGCCAAACCTTGCAAACAGTTCCCTCAGAGCTTGCACTGCCATTTCTGCTGTCATTTCTGGGACTTCCTTGGAAGTGCTTCTATCCACTTTGTCTCTGCGTCCACTACCAGCGGTATCGTGCATCCTTTCAAGGGACCTGTGTAATCGGCATGCAACCGGCTCCATTTGTGTCCGTATGTAGGCCATCGAACTGGAGTCTGTGCAGGAGGCATAGCTGCAGCTTGTACAGAGGCAGGACATCCACGCACCAATTATTCTATTTCCCTTTCCACGCCCCGAAACCAGAAGAGAGATCTTGGCATGTTCTTCATTGCTACTGGGTGTGTGTCATGAAGCAAGTCCGATATGCGAGGGGTAGGGCTGCGGGAAGTACAATGCGATGTCCCCAGTACATCATACCTAGACAGTAACTCGGCTCATCCTTCTTGCAGAATTATGGCCGGAAGCGAATTTGTTCTTCAGACAAAAACTTAGACCAGCCTTTTTTAGTCCAATTTGCCACTTGCTGCAGCGTCGAATCTTTATTTGTTAGACGTGCCACTTTCTTGACGCTAACAGCCTTCCATTCCAAACACTCTGGGTGCTGTTATGTTGAAGTTTGTTTGGTAATGGCAAACGACTTGGGAATCAGCATTTATGTTTTCTGTGCCGCTGCGGTACCGATGCATGTACTGATAGTTGCCCAAGAGAAGAGCCCATCTCTGAATCCTAGCCGCTGCCATGGGTTGAATGGCTTTTCCTGGGCCAAACAAACCTGTCAAGGGCTTATGGTCAGTGACCAAAACAAAATGGTTGCCATATAAGTAGTCTTTAAATCATATCACACCAAAAACAAGAGCCGACGCTTCCGTTTCTAGTTTAAAATAGTTGCGTTCTGCTTTGGATAGCATCCTGGAGCAGAATCCAATAGGATAATCTATATCGTTGATGCAATAAGAGAGTACAGCTCCAATGGCGAAGCATCACACTCCATTTTCATAGGTTTTTGGGGTCAAAGTGTGCCCGAAACATTGACGCTTTTATAGCTCGCTTAACTTTCTGGACCGCTTCTTCATGTTTCTGTTGTCCAGTAATACCTCGTTAACTCGAAGTTGTAAAAACCAGCGAAAATTTCAAGATAAGAAAAGTTGCACAAATCACCAGTAAAAATCAAGCGCTTTCCAGAAAAATCACTACTACTTCCAGCTCTTCAGCAGCAGCGTCTAATCTTTCTTCTCGTGAAGGTTTTGAAAGAGAAAAAAATAACATGCAAGAGACACTAACTGACTCAGTTTTGCAGCACTGCCATTTTATTTAGCAGAGAAAAGCTGCCTGATGCTGTTCTGCTTTGCGGTCATACTCGAGCCTAGGAAAGCGTCCTTCAGCTGCTTGACACATCACATGAGCCGATCTTCCCCGTCACTGCACTTGACCTTATTTTGCAGCAAGCGCAGCAAATTTCTCGTTTCGGCAGAGGTCGGCACCTTTCGAGATGGTGCATCTCCACCGTCCCGTCCGTCAGTGGCCGTTTGAACGAATTCGGCATCGGTCATTTCTCCAGTCACTGGCACATCTTGCTCGCATGTGTACTTGAGAAAAGTCGCGTCGCTTTTGGCAGCACCGTTACCGGTAAGCTTGACGACCTCTTGACGACCGTTACTTCTGGCGTGCCGCAAGGATCTGTTTTGGGGCCTTTGTTATTTTTGATTTATATCAATGATATTGTGCAGGGTCTTCAATGCAATGTCAGATTATATGCAGATGACTGCGTCATTTATAGGAACATAATAAACGAACACGATATTATTAGTCTCCAAATCGATTTAAACACAATTCAAACTTGGTGTTCTACATGGTGCATGTCTTTGAATGGTGCTAAATGTCAATTTATATCCTTTACCCGCAAACGTTTGCCTGTGAGATCGGAATATCATTTGGACGATATATCACTTGAACGGGTACAGCATTACAAATACCTTGGGGTTTATTTTTCAGAAAATCTGTCCTGGACTAGACACATTGAACATGTAACCTTAAAAGCTTCCCGAATGCTAAACCTCATTAGACGCAATTTTCACCAAGCCCCCAGGAGCGTTAAAGAACAACTTTACAATACGAATGTTCGTCCAATACTTGAGTACGCTTGCGCTGCGTGGGATCCTGACACCTTCTGTCTTGTGAATAAACTTGAACGTATCCAGAATCGCGCAGCCAGGTTTGTCTCTGGTAATTACAACTTTAAAAGCAGCATTTCATTAGTCAAAGACAACCTTGGCTGGAAACCCCTAGCCCAACGCCGCCTAGTAACGAAATTGGAACTTTTCTACAGAATTTACTCTGATCTCACAGGTATTAACAAAAGCTTGTATATTTTTCCCCCTCACTTCATCTCTACGCGCTGTGATCATGACTGTAAGGTACTTGAAACGCGATGTCGCACTAATGTATTTCAATATTCATTCTTTCCGCACACCTCCATGCATTGGAACAGACTTCCTAAGGGTATAGCTGATTGTAAAACATTATCCCAGTTCCAATCGTTTTTACATTCAAATTTCCCGTGAGCTATAAACTAGCTGCCCCTTGCCTTTGCGGTTTTTTCTTTTTCTTCTCTTGGAGAGATTGTGCCTGAATTGTGTGTTGCCACTTTTCCTTACTGCATATACCGCTTTGTGATTAGCTCATTTTATGATCTTTGTATTTGTGTAACCACAGATTTCTGTATGTTGATTTTCTTCTCATGTTACCCCCCCTGCAATAATGCCCTCGTGGCGCTGCAGGTACTTGTATAAATAATAAATAAAAGTTCCTCACAGCCTGTGAAGTCATCTTCTGGCAAACTGGCGGCACGGGAAAACCCAGCATGCGCAAAGGAGTTGGCGATAGCCGCTATGCGAACTTGCTGCCAAGCGCTGCTGAGGAAATGTACTGCTTCCGGCAGGTCAATTTCTTAGCCTTTGCCGTTTTTATACGACAACAAAATTCTATGGAGCATGCTCTTTTGGTAGATTTTTAGGGCAACTTCTATCATGGCTTGGTCCTTCTGCTGCAGCACAGATGTCATGTTTGCGGGCAGAAACTCGACTTTCACTACCTCCAAGTTCTCTGTTTTGCCATGGCCTGGGCAGTTGTCCACAAGGAATAGGTGGGACTTCCCTGTTTTTCTTGGCCATCTTGTTGTCGATGGCGTGAACGTACTCTTCGAAAACAATCACAGTCATCCGTGCCGCTTTATTGGCGCGATAGGTAATGCCATTCGGCAGTCGGGCATTTCTAAAGCACCTAGGCTTGAGAGCTTTGCCAGTTATCAGTAACGGGAGCTTTTCTTCACCTGTGGCATTTGCGCCGAAAGGACTGTTACCCTGTCCTTTCGGTGTTCCCTCCCGAGCACGCTCCACCCTTTGGTGTGAAAATGCGGCTCGGCAACATTTTATAAAAGAGCGCTGCCTTGTCAAGTTAAAGATGTCTCTGTCAGCTTAACTTTTGCAACTCGGTGAGCCAGCTGCTGCACCAGTTGTCTGCAGTGTCTGCGTCGACAGTGCCACTCTCACCGTGCACCGACTTAGACACAGCAATGTTCCTTTTTTTTCTTTTTTTTTTTGAAGCAGTCAAACCAGCCGCTGCTGCAGTCTAAGTCTGTGTGCCCCATTTGCAAGGTTAGAGCGTCTGCCTTCTCCATCATTAATGCTGTGGTGACAAGAAGGTTGGCCGCTCTGGCATTTCACAGCCACACCATCAATGCTGCTTCAACACCCGGGAACTTGGAGCTTCGAACCCCCTGCTGCTGGCTGGAGAAGCTCTAGTGGTATCCATTGAGCACCATCTGCTTGTTTTTCAGCACCGTCGAAAGTGTAGACAAAGGGATGCCGAATTCCTGCGTGATGCTCGATTTTGTTCGGCCATCTTTCTCTACTTCCTTAATTAGGGCAACCTTCCTTTCTAGCGTTAACGACTTGCACTGCTTTAGTGACACCATGCTCGCCACGCTCACGCTAAGTAGCTGCTCCTCGCAGTCAGTGAAAAATCCATACCATGTGCGTTGCACAGATTCAACAGAAATCACACCTTTGAGAGAAAATCACATGCACTGCACAAAGTAAATGAGACAAACTGCGCCAAGCGTGGGCAGAGGGCCTGTTGTACGCGTGCGTCCATGGTGTGCCACACGACATGCCACAGTATTGCTTGACAAAGTTGGTATGTTGCTAGGCTCCGACTTCATGTTCGCGGAATGCATAGACTTCGTGGCAGGTGCGGCTAAAAAAGCAAAAAAAAAAAAAGGAATCGAGGGACTTCAGGCGCAGCAGTGTCATGTGAATCTTGTGAAATGATCCAGCGGCGGGATTTTCATTCCACTCCCAGCCAAGATTTTTAGATATCTGCAACGCGACCCAAAACTATTTTGAGGTAAAGGGCAAGAAATAAATGGGATTTATAGGAAAAGGTTCGGTGCCATTAAAAATTTTAACTTAGCGTATTTTTCTCGATATGAGAGTTCGAGTTAACGAGGTATTACTGTAGCTCCCTTTGTTGGAAGACTGTACAGTGGAGCTAATATCATGGACAAGTTTGGTAAAAATTTGGCCTAATAGTTGATTAAGCCTAAAGATGACTTCAGTTTGCTCACCGACTTTGGAACAGCTGCATGGAGAAGTGCTGCAGTGTTGTGTTCCTTTGGTTTAAAACCATTGGCATTCACTTGATGTCCAAGGAACGAGACTTCTTGTCTGAATTTGCACTTCTTGATATTTAACCTGACACCATATCCACATAAGCACCCCAGGACCCTCTTCGCCAGTGAATTGTCATTGCACTTTGCAGCCACTATGATCTCATCCAGGTAGGCTTGCACCCCCGGAATGTCCTTGAACAGCACGTTCCTATATCTTTGGAATATAGTCGGCACTGAGCTAGCTCCGAAAGGTAGCCTATTGAAGCAAGAGGCCCCTGTGCGTGTTTATAACAGTCAGCTTCTTGGCCTCGACGTCCGGGGGCAGTTAGTTGTACGCTTGAGTCAAATCTAACATGCTGAATACTTCGCCACCATTTAACCTGGCGAAGGTATCGTCCACACGAGGAAGTGGGTGCTGCTCGGTCACAGTGGCCGCATTCACTGTCAGCCAAAATTGCCACCAAGTCAAATTGTCCCATTGGCTTTCACTACTGGAGCCATTGAACTGCAACTGGCCCATTGGCCCATTCAGCTGCAACAACCGGTGATAGGATACCGTCTGTGGCGAGTCGGTCTAAAGCGTCGGATACTTTAGTGGTCAGAGTGTACGGCACCGTATGTGCTTTGCAAAAACGAGGTGTGGCATGTTCTTTGAGTATTAACCTCACAGGCGGACCTTTGCAGAGTCCTAAGCCTGGCCCAAACGTATCCTTGAATTCCAGCACATAGCATTGGTCCAGGTCTGTCAGTGATCACCAAAGTGCCCTGTACATCACGTCCTTCACAAGTGGCCTTCATGCGCAGTTCTCCAACCACTGGAAGTTCAACCAAAAAGCACAATAGTTGAAGAGTGGTACTGCTTAGCGATGGCCAACTGTTTTGATTTTGCCTGTACGTGGTCATTCAAATCACGCTAAACGATGAGCTCGTGTCAACAAGCATAGTTAGAGGTACTCCATTCCAAACGATCTCTTTGACAACTGGTTTAAGAGTGTGACCATTTGTAGTTTGATGGGCCACAATAGTGTAGAGGATAGTCTCATCCTCCGAGCTATCATTAGGAGCAGCCGACAAGGTGTATGCTCCTCGAGGCTTACGTCCAGTTCATATACGAGCTATATGTCCTCGTTTACTGCATCATTGGTATAGAGTACGGATGTGGTAGCACTGATGCTCCTGGTGAGTTTCGTAGCCACGCCGGTTGCAAGGTGTAGTTCTTCCAGGCCTCAGTCACAGGTTTCCAAGCCGCGCCTTCTGCAATGCATAGTGGATGCCACTCTGACCTATTGGCTGCATGCTTCGAGCATTAGCGGCAATATATTGAGCCGTGATAAGAAAATTCCCCGCTTTGGTAGCATTAATGCCGGCAATGTCAGTAAGTGTCACCTGACGCCTTCATCTGATACTTCACACACGATTGGGTCTCGCAGGATGCGTTAGAGAAATGTTCCAAAGTCAAATTTTTTTGCGAGCCTCCTTACTGCGGCAATAAATTCCTCTACACTCTTGCCTTCATTTTGCGAATGCGTGAAAAAAGCATAACTTGCCACTATTTCGTTGACTTCCAGGGCGTAGTATTCCTCGAGGCACTTCACAGTTTCATTATAGCCTAGTGCATTGATCTGCTGCGGATGACAACGGCCCTGGAGAACTTGAATCATACTGTCGGGTAGCGAGGCTACTAGCAACACTAGTCTCTTCGTGAAGTCCGAGATGTCTTGCACTTCGAAGTAGATTTCGAGACGAATCCAGCACGTTGACCATGTTCCTTCAAACACTGGTGGCCTTCCGACACTCATGGCTTGGTGACAGCGGAACTCGTTGAGGTCTTCGCTGTCCTACTCACCACTATTGCAACGCACGACACGAAGTCAGTCATACATTTCAGTAATGTCCTTTATTCAAATGTTCGCACCAAGCCGGGCGAAAAACCTAGGTTGCTCATGGCACGAGTGTCAGGTTCTGAGCGAGCTCCACTTCTTGGTGTTGATGATGATGCCACACACTGGGTGTGAAAGGGGTGGCCAAGGTGCACTTGGAGTTCTAAATCCGCACCATTCTTCTCCAGGGAACATGAGCTGTCCGCCCACAAGGGATGCTTACTGTGGGCTGACAGTGTAGTCATTCCACTAAAGCTCCATGTCAGGGTCCTGAAAGCTCTGCATGTCGGACAACATGGCATCATCAGAAAGAAAGCTCTTGCCCGCAGTTATGTATGGTGGCACGCCATGGACACGGATATTGAGGAAGTGGTCCTGTGGTGCCTTCCTCACCAGGAAACGTGGCCCAAGGTGACTCGAGCACCTCTGCACCCATGGTGGATGATCCGGGCTCCATTGTCACGCCTAAACATTTGATTTCCATGGTCCATTATAAGGACAGACCTTGATTGTTGTGGATTGTTATTCAAAATGGCTGGAGGTCATGCCATTGTCGTGAAGGACATTGTGTGCTGTAACCAAGACCTTACGAAGCTTGTTCACCTTTGTCTCGGATGACAGCCCGCAGTTCACGTCCACAGAATTTTGGGGGCTCCTAGATGCCAACCTCCTCCGCCACACATCTGCACTGAAAAAATGGTATGGACCACGAAACAGGCATTATCTCGGGTAATCCAAGGAAGCTGGTAGACAATCCTGGTAGACTTCACTCTACAGCAGCATGTAACTCCGCACTCACCCACGGCATGTCTTCCGTTCCAGTTTCTGATGGGTCGCCGACTACCTTACTGGACCGGCTGCCCATGGACCCTGACAATTCTTTCCGGTTGGCAGGAGCTCTGACTACAGCACGCACATTCCAGCCCAACAGCCCTTATTTGTACAGAAATACAGCCGGCGCCCACCATGGGTATCTGTTGTGATTTCCAGAGCAACTGGACCTCTGGCGCAATCTCTCACCTGAGGAGCAACGAACAGTTATGCTACCTTCGGATGACATAGCAGCTTCTCAGCTACCACCAAAAGAGCAAAGGGCAAAGGGTAGAACTTCCAGACCCTCACCGTTTGCAGTGTTTGCAGTAGACACCCCAATACCTTCGGGACTTCATGCTGGCTTTGGCTGACTGTTGATTCTGAACTGAGGGGGAAGGAGTGTTGTGCACCAATCCTGCCACTGAGTTCAGTGGATGGCATACCTGCGTCTGTCAACCCTGGTGATGAAGAGCACCATCTTCTGGGCCCGAGAGTGATATATAGTTCCAGTTGTTATCGAATTTGTGCGTTCAGTGTTTGTTTTGTGAAAGCAGTACAAGGTTTAACAAGATGCTTTGCTGGGTCAGTTGGTTCATAGTCTGAAAGGAATTTTTGAGCAAGAAGACAGCAAGAGTGCTCGTCATGTCATCCTGTACAGGGTTATTGCCAATATTGCCTCGTGCCGATGGTGCATCGAGGTACAACCCATGCAGCAACTTAACATATTGTTTACAATACAGGGTTGAAGTTTAATGCTAAATGCTAAATTTCTCAATCCAGTGTTTCAACAGCAAAGTTATTAGTGAAATTTTGCTATATTCATGCCAGGATGATGGCATAAAATATGATGCCCCGTCTGTACTGGGGGCTCACACTTGCTCCAACATGAATCAGTGGCAGCAAACTACGAGTGCTACCAAGCTGCCTTGCGTTGTGAAAAGTGCTGGCAATGTCTGCATTCAAGGGTGTTTCCATTGCAGGAGCGTGAGCCACGGCCAATGCTGTCAATAGAGGGGGCTTATGTGCTGCTCAACCTGGGTGATTCGGTCACTACTGACCACATCTCGCCAGCTGGCAGCATTGCTCGCAACAGTCCGGCAGCTCGGTACTTGGCAGCCCGTGGGTATGTACAGCTGTGTTTCAACCTAGCAGTAAATGTAAGACCTCACTACGTGCTTTGTTTTACATGCCTCCATGCAGTAAAGGAGGCCGTTCTCATGGAAGGACAATAACACACAATACCGGCTTTAACAATATATCCATTATAACAATGATGAACTGCTGCACCATCAACTTTTGTATGTTTTCCAAAGGGTTACAAAGCTTGCCTTGAGGACTTGAGTGTGGTCATCAATTTTGAATTCTTTTGCTCTGGCTAAGCTGTTGAATATTATTTTGATTTCTTCCTATTCGTTTTTAGTCCTAGTTTGGTACTTTCCCGATTTATTACCATCAGTACTCCTATCTGTCAGCAGTACCATCATTCTCAGTACTACAGCCACTATCAGTAGTAAAGAGGATAGTACAAACCTCACATTGCAGACATATTATGCATCAATTTTAATTTCCTTGTCTTCGCAATCAATCTGCGTAAACAGTTCTATTCAACCCTTTCTCTAATACAAATTAATATCGAAGACAACATAATTGAATTCTACAGTATCGAAGAAAGGGTGGCATGCATTGTGATAGAATTAAGAGATATAGACAAAAAAATAATACAAAGATGCGCTCCAACCTTTCAATCTTTATGATGAGGAAGTAGAACAGTTCTGTGAGAATATTTAATTAACAGTGAAAGGGAAAATTAACACCCACCTGTTCGTAGCACAAAGCTACAAGGAAATCCATATGGATTTCTCAGAAATGACAGCTTCCTGGTTGCCGAAAAATTCGTCCGTAGTTCGAACCCGGAGTCCAGCGCCTGCCAGGGGTGCTCGGTCGGCCAATTGAGCAAACCAGGAGGCAGTGTGAGTAAGAATCCATTTACAACTCAAAGCACATGGTCATGAATATGGCAAATGAGTTCTGTGGAAACCTTCAAGGCAGGGTAACGTTTATACAGTAGAACCCCGCTGATACATTTTTCAGGGGACCGTAAAATATAAGCGTAAGAGCCAAGAAATGGGGAAAATGGGAAAATGAGAGAAGTGGTGATCGGCACACAATTTTATTTCAGTGCTAGCGCTTTCATGCTCGCATTGGCACACTCGGCTACGATTTCGTCAACAGAGAAAACCTCGGAGGTGACAATGGCGTCATCGTTGGAAACGTAATCATTGTACGCGATTCCGTCACCAACAGTTTGCATCGCTGTGCCATAATTTAGATGGCGGAAGCTGGAAACGTAATTGGCGTCGCACATTGTGCAGCTAATCCTACAGTCAAGCCAAGTCAAGCTACGTGAAAAGTCAATATTTCCGTCAGCAGTGGCCGCTTAGAATGCCGATTCACGACGTAACATGTGGGAACGTTCCCACATTGTGACATAACAGCGGGGTTCCTAATGCATTGAATCCTATGGGAGCTATGCCGGGACCGGCCAAAAACGATGTAACAGCCGGGAAAACACAGCAGCCGGGAACGTAACAGCGGGGTTCTACTGTAGAAGAAACAGTTAGCATCCACCTGTTTGTGGATGCTAATTAATTAATTAGCATGGGTTTAATTGTAGCAGAAAGCTACAATGAAACCCGTGCATATTTCTCAGAAAAATGTGTGTCAGGCTGCACAGGATGCCTCAGCATGTCTAATGCGCCAACCAGCTGGAAAAATGCTCTTATAATCCTAATACACAAGAAGGGAAATGCAAGAGACCTAAAGAATTACAGGCCAGTCAAGCTACTCTCAGTATTGTACAGACTATTTCACAAAAGTCGGTTCAACTAGGATAAGAGAAGTGCCCTTATCCTAATTAGAACAAGCTGGTCACAGCCATACTATCAATGAAATGATTGAGAAATTTGCTTAGGATAAAAAAGCTTTGCTAATCAAATGTCATGCGTTCACCATCTTCTCCAATTGTGCTTTCCTGCCCATCCCCGTCGGTTAGCGTTCACTTTACATTTGTTGGGGAGAGTACCCTCTGAGTGGCGCCTTACGACAGAAGTAGGAAAAATTAATATTGTAATCAGATGCGGTGGTGCATTGCATCCCTCATGATGGCATGTTGTCCTGCTGCCTGTTCAAGAGACGCGGTCACGTGCTGTTTTATGTTGCATCATTTAAAGTTGCTTGCCAAGTTGGCCTGTCTTCGTTATATCCGATAGTTCATTATATCCGGGTTCGTTATAACAAGGTTCTACTGTACACCACTATCCTCTCAGCAATGCACACTCAAGCAAGCTTTATTTTTGGGTAGGCAGCAGAAAATTAGTTATCTTAACTTGCATCCGTGATGGCCTTGCAGCAACGATGGCATCTGCAAAATCTGCAAGACCATGGGCCAGTTTGTCCATGAGGCCATGCTCCTCTGTGGAGGCTTGCATGATGGTCAAAGAGATGCGCTGCTTCCAATAATGAAAGGTCATCATCAACCTGCATGTAGTTGTCATCTTTGCTTTCGCTTGAAGCTGGGCGAGGTGCGTCAGCGGCAACAATGTCTGAGAGCTCCGGGGATGTTACAGTATGGCCATCGATGTCAGAATTTATGTTCCGCCACTTCAGCTTGGGCCGTTTCCAGTACTTCCGCATGCAGGCTCTCGCAGTCATGTGGCCTCATCAACTTTGTCGTCCGCACCATCACACACAATGATTTTCACTTGCGCGAAAGAGTTCTGTGCAGTCGTAGGCAGGGCCTGCATCCAAGAGTGAGCAAGCATGTGCATGGCACCAAGAAGGTCGCGCAGGCCTTGCCACTATTCATGGTGGGTAACATTCTATGCAGCAAATTGTTCTGGTACAACTGCTTCACAGAGCGGATGATGCCCTGATAGAGGTGCTGCGCAAGCGCTGTGGTGTTTGGATGCGAGAAGAGCAGCTTGATGGCTGCTAAATTGTCCAAAAGAACATGCGCCGACGTGTTGTTGAGCATGATGAGTATGTTCCTTTGTTGGGCGGCAAAACAACGGTCCAGCTGGTACATGTACTCTTCAAAGAGATGAGCCGCCATCCATTACTTATGTAAACAACATAGGACGGCATACAGCCACCTTTGAAGCACCTTGGAAGGTTAACACACATTCCAATAACCACGAGCGGTGGCTTTTCACTGCCGGTCTTGTTATTAACGCTGAAGACGATAAATGTCCAATTCTTGGCATTTGCTGTGGATCATTGCACTCTTTTATATTGCGAGTAAGTAACGTAATTTTAAGTTCAATTTTATAGGAATTGTGCTGGATTCTGTGTTCATATTGCATAACCATTTTTATTGATTTATGCCTTATGAAATCTCAGAATGAGATGTTTATTTGTTCGCTCATTTATATAATACACCTTGAGGTACTTTTCGACAAAGGGCTGAAAGGGGAGAAAAAATGGTGGCGGAGGGGTCTATTCAATGGCTGGAAATCCACAGGAATTGAATCATCGAGGTTGGCCTCGATGAGGTAGTGAAAGTATAATGTCCTCAAGAAGGACATTATACTTTCACTACCTTGTGGGCCGATGAGTGATGTGAACGGTGTTCCAGTAGAATCTGTACCGAAAGCGGGCAACTGTCCAGTCATTTGAATGTCCGAGTTAGTGTTTGATGATGCTCTACTTCAAATCAAGGGCAGTGACATGTAAGTGGTCAATGGTTTCATCGGTTCCGCAGACGTCGCATGCTGCACTGTCGGTCAAAGGGTTACAAAACAAGCTCCAAGTTTCGGTCCCATATGTCAGTACTGGCAAAATACAGTAATTATATAATTTCCTCTTAAGTGACAATGGCAAGTTTCCGTTCATGAGCTGGGAGTGTCTCCCGTATGCGCACCATCCCATGCTTATTCTTCGGTGTATTTCTTTTACGTGAGTAAGTTCTCCTGTCAGGAGCTGTCCTAGGTATGTGTATTCTTGTACGACTTCTGATGTCTGGTTTCCAATTATGAAGGCACATTTTTTTCGCCGTGCCACCCATCATTACTTTTGTTTTTGGCATGTTCATCTTTAATCCTACCTTAGCACTTTCCCAGCTTTAGTCTATAATCATCTTCTGGAGTTCGTCGCCATCATTGCTCAAGAGTACCGTATAAACCGGAATATAAGTCGAGATATTTTCAAAAAAACAACGAGCTAAAGTCACCCCTTGTCTTATATAGCGGTGTTTAACCGACAGTGCGTCGCCGTCTGGCAACATGTGGCGTGCATGAGTGTCAAAAGCCACACAGGGCAGTATCCAATAGCAGGCATTTTTTTTTTTAGTCTCACTGTTTTCTTTGTATTCGCTCTGTGCTTTCGATCTGTTCGGCTTCGATTGACGTCGCCTATGATATTTAGGGTTCTTTTTTTTCGTTCATCGAATATGAGCAGCGGCAAAGGAGGCAGTTCTCAGCTGAATTTTAACTAAATGTTGTTGAGTTCGCTGCAGCGAACGGCAACATGGCCGCTCAGCGCCGCTTTGGGGTTTCGGAAAAAAGCGTGAACAGAAAGGGAAGCTGCAGAAGTCGAACCCTCGGAAAACGTCGTTTCGTGGGCGAAGTGTGGTTCATCCACACTGGAGGATATGCTCGCGGACTTTGTGCGGGAAGTTCGTGCGCGCTCGCTGCCAGTGACGGTGGATACCATTCGCAACAAAGCCACGGAGCTCGCTCGAGAAGCTGGGCTCACAAGAGAACAGTTCCGTGCACCAAACTCGTGGGTGCGTCGATTCATGAGGTGCAAAGGATTTTCTCTCTGCCGGCGCACATCCATCTGCCAAAAGTTGCTGCGTCCTCGCAGCATGCTCGTGTCGGATGCGTTTCGCGGTCACCTTACCGACGCTGTGAAACGCACACTTGGCGATGGAAAAACGGACCTCGTTGTGATACCGCGTGGTATGACATCCACCCTCCAGCTGCTTGACGTTGTGCTGAACAAGCCGTTCAAGGACAGAGTGTGGCTGGGGTACCACGAGTATATATATCCGGTGACAACCTGAAGAAACCGACGGGCTGCCTACAGAGGCCTTTGCCTGTGACTGTCTGCGGCTGGGTGCTTTCCGCCTGGTGTTCCTTGCGAGATTCCATGGTGAAAAATGCTTTTAAGAAATGTTGCATCAGCAACTCGTTGGATGGCATGGAAGACGACACACTATGGGAGGCGGTCAGCGACACCTCTCATCTTCAGAAGACACTGATGTGTCATCTGACGAATAGGAACAGCTGCGATGGGTGGGCAGTGCGCCCTATTCGCAAATAAATGTGCTTCGGCAATTTTGGGTTGTCATCTTTTTTTTTTTCTTCTTTTTTGGTCACCTAAACTTGGAGGGTCAACCTATATTCCCACTCGACCTATAGTCTGGTTTATACGGTACTATGTCGTTGGCGAAGCTTAAGTTGCTCAAATATTTGCCGTTAATCATGAGCACTTTTTCGTCCCAGTCTAGACTTTTGAGGATTTCTTCCAAGCATGCAGTAAATAGCATTGGAGAGATTGTATCTCCTTGTCTGACATCTTTCTGAATCGGAATTTTCTTGCTTTTCTTAAGCAGCACTAGGGTGGCTGTAGAGTCTTTATATATGTGAGCTATATTTACGTAGCTATCACATATCCCTTGACGACATAATGCCTCCAGAACTGCTGTTATCTCTACAGAGTCAAAGGCCTTTTCATAGTCTATGAAAGCCATATAGAGCGGTCTGTTGTATTCAGCGGATTTCTCGATTACTTGGTTGATCACACGGAGATGGTCTATTGTGGAGTATCCTTGTCTGAACCCTGCTTGCTCTCTTGGTTGGTTAAATTCAAGTATTGCTCTTATTCTATTTCAGATAACCTTTTTGAATATTTTGTATAGTGCTGAGGGAAGACTTAGCGGCCTGTAGTTCAAGTCTTTTACATTTACCTTCTTGTGTAATAATAGAATGTTGGCATTTTTCCAACTTACTGATACATTTGAAGCTTTGAGGCATTCTGTGTACAGTGAAAGGGAAAATTAGCATCTACCCGTTTTGTAGCACAAGGAAATCCGTACGGATTTTTCAGAAATGAAAGTGTCTCGAGCTTTCTAGTTAGGAAGTGTCCTCCATCTTTAAGTCGGCAGTTATGCCATCTTCTCCAGCTGCTTTCTTGCAGGACGTGCCTTGAATTGCTTTCCTAACCTCGTCTGCAGTGACGCATGGAACTTCTCAGTCCTGATCAGAGTTTATTACACTCTCGGTGGGTCATCTCATGTTTGAGCTGTAGAGTTCTGAATAGAAGTCCTCGGCCAATTTGGCTATATCATTGAAGTTAGTAATGATGTTACCCTGCCTGTCTTTCACTGCATGCATTATGTTCTTTCCCACACAAAGCTTCTTTTTAGTTGTTTTGATGCTGACTCCTTTTCTGATGGCTGCTTCCATTTCTTTCACGTTATGGTTGCGTTTGTCACTGACTCTACTTTTGTTGATGAGCCTAGACATCTCGGCGAATTCTATCTTGTCTCTTGAGTTAGTTATTCTCATCTGTTGGCATTGTTTAATTAAATATTTAGTATTTTGCATGAGATTATTCATATCTTGTCTCAGTGCCTTGCCTCCCACTTCGTTTGCGGCTTCGGTGATCAGCCTAGTGATGTTTTCGTTCATCTTCTCTATGTCCTCATTGTCTTCCTGTCCTAGAGCCTCATACTTGTTCTTAAGTGCAGTTCTAAATTCTTCTGTTTGTGCCCTGACAGCATCGAGGTTGGCCTGTTTCCGTACGAGTAGCTTTGTTCTTGTCCTCTTAAGATTGAGAGTTGCCTTTGCCCTTACTAGTCTGTTTGGAAGTCGGTCGTGGTGCATGTCAATTGTAAGGACAATAAATCAATGAAAGAAATTAGTACGGATGGACATAAAATCAATGCTTGGAGAAAGAGAAGAGAAAGTTAAGCAGGCACATGCCGCTGCAGGGATGGCTGATAATGAAAAGGATAGCATGATTTGTGCCGCTCAACCCACGGTAGGGTCTTCATACTCTATGCAGGGCTCGCAATCTTTACACAGTTGTGGTCGTCATCATGCGTACATCCAGTACTCTGAGTTGTGTGTCATGTTGAGCCCTTTTTAAAGCTAACTTGCCGGCCCGGTGTGGAAAGTGCATGGAAATGAAGGGAGAGAGAGTTTTCTTGTTCAAACATTCTCGAAAGGCTGCCCTTTGGAGCAGTCGTGATGAAGCGAAGAAGACAAAAAATCAAGATAAAAAGAGAGAGAGAGAGAAAGAAAAAAAAAGGGAAAAAAGACTAAAATATAGGAGTATGGAGGGAAGGATTTCTTCCTTTCGTCTGCCCCAAAGACGTCTTGCTTGTTCATGAAGGTCATGTGCAATTTTTGTTGGCGCCGGGCACGCATCTGCTTCCATTATCACGTGTCGTTTTGACCGCCAGATATTTCATAACAGACGACAGAAATGGTCTTCGCGTTCATTTTTACTTCGAATACCAGAAAGGCATACCTAGCCGTTTCGAATGCGGCGCGGCGCTCTCCGCCGTTTTCGCCGTGCTATCCAGCGTGTTCGCTGACCGACTGTCTGGTGTGTCCTCCCTCCCTCCCCTTTTCTCCTTCATCGCAATAAAGTTGCTTGGGGAGGGGGGGGAGGAGCTAGAATTCTGGCACGTTTGGAAGGATGATGTCAATCTAGCTATCATTTGCATAGGCACGGTGATAGTATAATTCTATGCCATTGTCGGTGTTGCTTCTTATGTCGTATCTGTTGAAAGTGGATTCCGATTGCGCGGGAGTGCTGCTTCTTTTATACTCAACATGTATTACGCGGCTCGCCCTTGCTCACAGGTTGTATATGCCTCTGTATATGCCTTCAAAATTTTCACGTTCTGTTTTTGTTGTTCTTGATGTGGATGTATGTGGCCGGTAGCTTTAAATATTTACGGCCAAGCAGCTTCGGCCATCAATTGACGCGCTCACTGCTAGCTGAAACAGGCATTCGGTGCCATTTCGGAGCATCGCATTGCATTCGTCAACCTGATCCTCGGTGCGCCTCACCAAAGAAGAGGCGTGCAGGACACGGACACAAGGAGAGCAGTGAACACCACGAACGCCGACTAACAACTGATGCACAGCACAGAGGCGAAAAAGAAAGAAGACACACAGCTTATCTGCGCATGCTCGGAATGGTAGCGCCACCTGTCAAACGGTTACACGTGCACGCCTCTTCTTTTGATTATGGACTGTTACCAACTTGCTCAACTTTCTCTCCTTTTGACACACAGTGCTGACTAACAACTGTTTTTATTTCCCAGCACACGCAGATATATATGTGCATTTTACAAGGAATTAGGAAAAAACCGTGCAGATTAGGCACGCGTTGTGTTAAGCAGAAGACAGCCGTCGATATCACAGATCTTATTATAAGAATTAACACTCTTTGTCTGATAGAGCTATTGAGGCAGTATTAACACACGTCATTGGGTTTCATGATTTTTTGTGCTTCTATTATTGCACGTGCCGTCCTATTTTTGTTTCTGTGAGTACGCACATATGATTATAAAGCCTCCCTCTCAACTTCGTATGCTGCAATTAATGCTTTCATCCTAATCTGGTCTCGGGAGCTTCCTTAACCTAAATTGAACCAAAGCTGCAAGTTGTGCACATATTCTTTTTTATTATTATTATTGTTTAAGGTAAGAATTACGATGCAAATTTGCTTCTCTGGTGTTTGCACATAGAGGTTCAGCCGTATTGCTTAGGGCAAGCCAGTACCATTTGGAATAGTTGTTGTCATCTTAAGCATTCAAAATGTCTTAGAAGTGTCTGAGAGTGTACATGTGGTCGCTCCAAAGTGCTCCAAAGATTGCTGCAAATCTCACTTCATAAGTGGCACTGCTGAAAGTATAATGGTATACTAGGTTAAGTTACAGTTAATCTTGGTAGTGCAACATTGTGTGCTATAGCCACAATTTCTGTTTTTTTTTTGGTTGGATTACAAAGCACTTTTGCATGGTTCCGAGAAAGTCTTGTAATTATGAGATTTTCACTAGCCGTGTTCAGTGCATAGTTGTAGACATTCTCTTGCATTTGTAGGCCTGTGCTCTGAGCAGTAGATTCTTGTGCCACCGGTCAAGGCTGCCTGGTCATCATTTACAGGCTGACCCCTCGAGAATTCAATTCGTATGGAGCTCGCCGAGGAAATGATGATGTCATGGCTCGTGGCACGTTTGCCAACATCCGTTTGGTGAACAAGTTTTTGGACAAGCCTGGCCCACGGACTATTCACCTGCCATCTGGGGACGAGGTAAGGCAACAGAAGGGTGAAAATGTGGTGAGGTATGCGAACACCTGAGGTACTGCTGAAAAACGCACAGAACTTGGATGTTGGCACCAGGGGTAGTACCCTTGGGCTGGTTGTGGTATTGGCAATAAAATGTTGCCATAACTGTGACAGGCAAGCATAAATTCGGTAAGTTTTACCTTTTCAACCTACATATTAATAAAGTCATGCAATTATGTGTGCGAATAAGTTGTGTTTTGGACTATTTGCCTCCGCTTCCTTTTTCTTTTTTTTACATTCCTATATCTCTGTTTAGCCCTTAATTCGTTGCACCAATTTGCAGCACTTTCACTGTTTTGCCCTTTTCACTTTGCCTGCCATTCTTATTGCGAGTCCACAAATGTTGCTGCTCATGTTGGTCGGACCCACAACGTGATGCAGCCTGCTGCAAGTGCTTTTGCGGGGCATTCAGGTTTACGGTAAGGAGATAGTGCTTGACAAGGACACAGCTATGTCTATTACATGAAATGTGGCTGGCATTGGATTGGTTGGTCCTTGAATTTGCCTGTGGAATTACTTTCTGTGGTTCCTCTATCCACCTTCAGGTGTTCAGATGTGTCGGAAAAAAGGGCAGGGAGGGGTGCCTATTGTTAAATATTAGGGGTGTGCGACTATTGAAGTTGTCGTATACGAATAAGGAAAAAATAGACAGGCCTTGAATATGTACTAATCAAAAGCTGCAAAAGGGGAGGTAACAGGATGATTTATTAATTTCAAAAGAAATTAATTAAGTACACTGCAGCACATATATTAGACTTATGAAAGTAAACTACTGCATTTACTCGTGCGGTGAACACACTACTTTTTTCTGAAACACAGAAGAAAATATACTAGAATAGATACTTGGGCAAGTCGATCGATATGCATTTTACGGCAGCCATGTCATGTTCTTCTCTGTCCTGTCTTGTTCCGCTGTTATTCCTGTAAAACACAGAAGCGAAGTTGGGGGGTGTGTTTATTATAGGGGGGAAGTTCTACGAAAGCTTTTTCAAGGTGGGCAACGATTCAATGTGCTAAAGAGATGTTGTTGCGACCCATGGTATTGCTTAGAGCCGCACGCGCAGTGAAATTTCTTTTTATGAAACAGTAAAAAAAAGTAACACAGTAAAAAAGTAACAAAAAGGAAGCAGTAACACTACCACGCAACCCGGCACCCGCCGCGACAGCCCTTATGGTGCCTGCATTGTGTTCCAGTGTGATGGCCTTTGGCTTCCGATTACTGCGTGGTGAGCTCATAGTGCCACGAAACCAGAGCAATGGCGACACTGTCCAACGATCAACAGCAGCAAAACAAACGAGTGGAACACGGCAGTCTTCACGAAGCGGAAAACTTTCATCAATGTTTTTAGAACTAAAAACGTTGGTTTCCATAATTTCTGTGCTGCCATGGGTCCAACTCACAATGACACGCACGATGCGTAGGCCAATTATTCTTGACGTGCTGGCTTGCGGCCAATCGAAAAAAGGTCACTGTGCTGCCAACACAATCTTGGAGACGCCCAGCTGCGTCAGCGATCGCAGGTGGCAGTAACGGGGAAAAAAATATGTTTCCCACCAGAGCATGCAGAGCGGCTCGCCATAGCATTTCTCCTTCATATCTGTGCTGAGCCCCTCAGTCATGCATGTTCAGCGTGGCGTCTGAGATTGCATCATGACAGTCTTCGAGACCACGCTCCAACCATGCCTAGGCTTAGCTGCTCCAGCCTGTGCAGCACGCCACATCGAGCGAGGTAAGGGAAGTGAGATAGCGTGGAGGAATGCAGCAGCGCGAGTAAGTGCTGTTACCGCTGCTTGCACACAACTATGCGTTGCAGCGTGCAGCACTATTATCGGAACACGGGAGTCTTTAATCGCCGAAAGACGCCTCAACATTGCGAATCAAGTGAAGTGGGAAAGCCACAACGCGGGTGTTCACAGGACTGCAGTGGGGAGGTGCATTTATTACGCTGGAGAAAACAAAAAAATCTGGAGTTTGACTACTAGATCGAGTTGCAGGTGCATTTATTGTGTGAGTGCATCCAATAGACAGGTTGCACCCGCCAGGAGCCTCCACCATCGCATAGCCCACCAGCGCCACTGTGGCCAGTTTTTCGTTAGCGTCGGGGGAGCTTCCGTGGGCTGCCCTCGATACTCCGAGGCGAGTGAAGGTGGTGCGCGCGTTGAGCGCCGTGTCGTGGGCCATAATAGCAGTTTGTTAAAACGGAATTCAACACGTATTTCGAACACGTACGATGTTCGTCCTCGTTCGTGTAGAGCGTGTAAAAAAAAATGTGAAGAGCTAGCGAAGGACGAGAACGTAATGTAGAGAGACGCAACATGAGTGCTCGCGTTACTGCCCTTCGTCTTTTCATAGATAGCTGAACATTTGTAACCTTTTCTTAGGTATACTAAGTACTAGGAACGATAAGCTGCTGAATCAGGCAGGCTGTACGCATGATGTAAAAGATGAATTAAAGCAGCTGGCGCTTAAACCACGCGCCTTCGCGTTCCTCAAACTGAGGATGAAAACCCTCTCGAAAAACACGCACTTGGCTGCCAGGTGGAAATTTAGTGAACCATTTGCTAAAAAATCAGTGCAATAGCACTTGTGTTGCTGGTTAGTTCAGGATTTAATTGCGAGGTCAACGAAGAGAAACCGCGCTAAGTTAATAGCTCGCCTCTGAGAAGCCGTTCCTCAGTTCGACTGTTTCACCTGGCGTGTTCATTGTCGCCTGTTCAAGCAGTTATTCCTGGCGATTGAAGAAGCAGTTGGCGTCAAATGTATCCACAAAGCCTCCATCACGGGTACATATGCAAACGCGAACGACCCATCGCGGTCGCTGTGTTTTAACAGCAAAGCTGTTTGAGGTAAGGAATCCGCAGAAGACTCCGTCGAGTCGCGCATTGCCATAGCAACCATGCCCAGGTAATTGTATATTCAAATAAGCTAAGCATATTTGGGGCTAATTAAGGCGAGCCTAATTAATATGCCAGCATATATAATTCTTGCAAACACAAAGCTCTCTTTAGTGAAATAATCTGGCACTATTGACAACTCGCGGCTATGTAAAACTTACTAGCGCGTTGGGAAGCTGTGAAAATTCTTCCACGGCGAGTTGCTGTAAATATAGAATGTTCGATTCCACAACGCTACAGTTTGACTTCTGCAAATAATCATTCCGATACACTGAGCCTACAAAAACTTATTGAAAAAAATTATTTAATGCGGTGCAAGGCGACAAGGCAGCCGCTTAACTGACGCAGTCAACAGGGCAAGCAGGCGCGACCACTCTCCGCTCCCCCGACGGTGACGAGCCCGCCGCCGCAACGGCGCTAGTGTCGTCGGCGGAGTTAGATGTGCAACGTGCCTATACACAAATAAATATGGTATTATGAAGAAAAATCAACTGTTCAGCATGTTCAGGAAGGAGACGCTCTCTTCATACAGTCACAACGCTGATCTCATGCAAACACGGCAACGGCAAAACGCCCACAGCACCTCTTTATTTTTCCATAGCATGGAAGAAATTCCAACTCTCATCGAATGGCCCGCCTCATGCGTGTGTCGCACGCATCTGTACAACGACTTTCTATGGCATGAGTACCGGTGCTGCTTGTGATTTCATTATCAAAATGTAGTTGATGCCGCATGGAGCCAGTCCTCGAGCCCAGTTGCGTGCAGTGCACTGACTTCTTGCTCCATCACTATCACAAAGGCGCTTGTTGTCGACGCCAACTGCGTGAATGCAACAAATGACTGACGAATGTGCTCGTAACGAAACAATTGCTATAACAGCTGCACACTTTCTGCTTACAGAAGTCGTGTGTCCACACGGAAGGCTTCCTTTGTCGCTTCACCACACTCTTATAGTGCACATTCAATGGAGGCAGGGCAGTGGCAAGAGCACCCAGCGTCCGTCAAAATTAATAATTATAAAACACGGTCAAGCATAGTTACTTGGCTGTGTTCCGTTACTAGTGCTTTTTTCACAGCAGTATCATGTTTGTTATACCGTGCACTACACTGTCCCCCCTCTCCATTCATCGGGGTCCCTTTCAGAATGTTTGTGTACATTGCTGGGAAACAAGGCCAAAATGGCCAGTCGTGTGCGTTACTGTGTCTTTGTTTGAAAAATGTGCCATATACCTGGCTGTTTTTTTTTTCTTTTTTTTTGTCAAATAAGCATTTCCAGTAAGTTGTTTTTTCTTTCTTTCTTCCTTTTATTTTTTTCAAGGCATGTAGGAAATTTTGCTCCTGCATTGTTGACCTTAATATTCCATTTTCTGTTGCCACTGACGTGGGAGTAGTAATAGCTGATGCACTTTTAGGAAATGATGACCACATTGTTTCTGATCTCTCAGTAGGGTGTCCAAACGTCTGCTTGATATTAGTTCATTATCAGCAGTATTTTCTTTTCAACTTTTATTTTTATTATTCATGAAAACCCAATTCATGTGCACCTACAGAGAAAACCTTTTGGTGACATTACTGCCAGTCTAAAACGATCAGGATAAATTTTTTTCGATATAGTTCATTCTGCAAAGACATTAGATGCGACACCCCAGGGTTGCATATGGTGAAAAAAACTCAGCCCTGAAAGTGTGAAAGTAAAGTAGTGATGACGGGCAGAATTACCAAAGAATTCCTATGCAGGTGAATGCTGAGAACTCTGCCTGTGTTGTTAGCGCACAAATTGCCATTTAGTAACACTAGCCCAGTGGCGGTCCACACACATTGTGAATTTGATAAGACCTGCCATTGTCTTCATACATTTTACTTTTCCCATTCTGTTATGCGGCCATTGTTTATGAAGTGCATGACAATGTAAAGGCGATATTGTCACAAGATAGCAGAGGGGCTTACTCTGTAGTTTTGCAAGGAAGGTAGCAGAGAGGCTCACTCTGTACCCAGGACACAGGCGAAGGCAACGAAGTGTTCGGACAGGACTCGGGCCTGCCATTAGTGTCGGCTGGCAATTGCCTGTGTACATATTGTAAATACACGTATCCCCGTAACATTTGTGGTGGAGGTGCCGGGTACACCCGCCCAAGCTGCGTTCCCTGGCTCAACCAATACGGAACTTTGGAGCGGTCGCCGTCTCGGTTCCTCGATGATGGCTGGTGGGGTGGTGCCACAGCCACAGGCTCCTGCGATTCTTCTGCCCCCACGAGATCCAGGAACCTTCTCAGGCACGGACGAAGACAAAGTGGACGTGGAAGATTGGGTCGCCATGTACGAGCGCGTCAGCGAGTACCACGGGTGGAACCTACGATGAAACTGGCCAACGGGATATTTTATTTGAAGGGAACAGTGCGAATTGGGTACGACACGCACGAAGGAGAACTGACGAGTTGGGACCTTTGCAAAACGAAACTCTGAGTTTTTCGGTGGGCCATTTGGTCGTCAACAGGCGGCAAGGAAGCAGCTTGGTTCCCGCATGCAGACTTCAACAGAGTCCTACGTCTGTCGAAGACGTGCTGGGCCTCTGTCGAAAGGTTGACCCTAATATGACAGAATCTGACAAAATTTCACATATGCTGAAGGGAATCGCCGACGACGCGTTCAATCTATTGATTTTCAAGGACTGCACTACGGTAGAAGGCATTGTCAAAGAACGCAAGCGGTTTGAACAAGCAAAGAGTCGTTGCATCACCCACCAGTTCGTTCGGCTGCCCAATACTGCTGCTACTTCATCGTGCGAAGACCCTCCGATACTCCCACAAGCTGCGTTGCCACAGAATGTCACCTGCCTTATTCGCCGCGAACTTGAAGCTATGGTCCCTGCTGCCGTACCTTCGGACATGCCGCAAGCGAACCTACCTACCGTGTCCCTCATTCAAGCAGTCGTCTGACAGGAGTTCGTAAACCTTGGCCTCGCCTCAGTTTGTTCTCTTCGTGCGCCCGAGAGTGCCACTACCGAAACCCTGCAGAATGGAGGACGGCCGATAACCAACCAATATGTTTCAACTGCTCTCGCTCCGGACATGTTGCACGTTACTGCCAAAACCGCTGGAATTCTCCCTGGAATACTGCATCACGGCGTCGTCCCGAAGGCACTGCTCGTCGATTCTCTCCTCGACCTGATTCCCCGACATCTGACGCGAACCGCCCTAGCACGAGGTTCAGCCGTTCACCATCACCTCAAGGCCGTCGGCCACTATCGCCGCAGGCACGTCGATCTTCGTCCCCTGCACGGCCTGGACCCGACACTTCGGAAAACTAGACCGTGCAGTGCCCGGAGGTGACACTGCATCAACAACCGTGCATCAAAATCCTCTGTTGACGATTCCTACGTGCTGGTACCTTTTAAACATTCAAGTCGACGACGTTACCGTTTCAGCCCTAATAAACACTGGCATGCAGATTTCTGTGATGAGTGCAGCTCTCCGTCGTCAATTGCACAAAGTTCTTACTCCCGCTATTCAGTGCACGGTTCGGGTCGTGGATGGGAGCACGTTACCTGTTCTTGGCATGTGCATTTCTCGTGTGTGTATCGCCGGGACCACTGTTTTGTTTGCCATGCTTGCGCATTGCCTACATGGCATAATTCTCGGCCTCGATTTTCTTTCGACGCATTCCGCCCTTATCGACTGCTCGACTGGCCTTATTCAGCTTGGACTCCCTTTTGATGCTGACATTGATTCGGACAAGCCCAGTCGCCTATGTTCTACAGAGTTCATACGTCTACCGCCGCAGGCAGCAACGTACATCCAACTAAATTCTGACCCACCTGTATGCGATGGCGACTATGTTGTTTCTCTGATTATTGACGTTGTCCTGCACACAGTGATCACGGTACACAGAAATCAGGCCTCTTTACCTATTTTGAACTTTGGCCTATCCAACCACATGCTCCCTGCATGTATCACCCTGGGCGTCCTGTCGTCTTTGAAGGAATGTGACGTCTCCCAACTTTCTGTCGACGCCCCTAATCACCTTTCAACCTCGTCTAGAGCGACTGCCCCTTCGTCCACTGATATTGGCAAAACGCTAGCGGCAGATCTCTTGCCCGCCCACGCTGAAGCTCTTCGTCACCTTTTGGAGTCCTACGCCGATCTATTCGACTTTAGGCCAGACCTCCGTTGTCATTCACAAAATTCATACTGGTGACTCCAACCCTATTCACCGGCACCCTTACCGCGTTTTGGCCACCGAACGTGCTGTCGTCCAAAAAGAAGTGGAAAAGATGCTCTATGAATATGTCATCAAACCTTCCTCAAGTCCTTGGGCTTCTCCTGTTGTCCTCGTGAAAAAAGGACAACACTTAGAGATTTTGTGTTGATTACAGACACCTTAACACGATAACTAAGAAGGACGTTTACCCCTTGCTGCAAATAGATGACTTGCTCAACTGTCTTCATGGCGCAGAATATTTCTTGTCCTTTAACTTTCGATCAGAGTATTGGCAGATTGCAGTTGACCCACAGGACCGAGGAAAAATGGCATTTGTAACTCCCAATGGCCCCTACCAATTTAAAGTCATGCCGTTTGGTCTTTGCAATGCGCCGGCATCCTTCGAGCGCATGATGGACTCGCTCCTACGCGGCTTCAAGTGGTCGACCTGCTTGTGCTACTTAGATGACATCATCATTTTTGCACCGGCATTTGCGAGCCATCTCGACTGCCTTTCCACCATTCTCAGCCTATTCCGCAACGCTGGTCTCCAGCTCAACTCCTCCAAATGCCGTTTTAGACGCCGTGAAATAACTGTACTCAGACATCTTGTTAACTCAGCTGGTGTACAGCCTGATCTCGACAAAGTCAGCACTGTGAAACACTTTCCTGTGCCTTTTTCGCTTAAAGATGTACGAAATTTCATCGGGCTGTGCTCATACTTCCGCCGCTTTATTCGGAATTTCGCCGAGATCGCTCGTCCCCTCACTGCGCTATTGAAAAAGACGCCGTCTTCACCTGGAGTTTATCCCGGGCTTCTGCCTTCTTGGCGCTCATAGACGCCCTCACCACTTCTCCGATATCAGCGCACTTTGACCCGACTGCACCCACTGAAGTACGCACCAACGCCAGCGGCCATGGAATCGGCGCCATTCGTGCACAGCATCAGTGCGGCCGCGAATGCGTTATTGCTTATGCCAGCCGCCTTCTCCCCACACCAGAGAAGAACTACTCCATCACAGAACGAGAGTGCCTTGCGCTTGTATGGGCCATTGCTAAATTTCGTCCCTGCCTATACGGATCCCTAGCAAAAATTCTAATAGAAAAACTAATAGCCTATGAGGTTATTGGCACCAATAGAATTTATTAGTATTAGACTAATAGCTTGTACAAGACTTATAGGAAAACATAATACGATTGTTCTAATAACCTAGACGTATGAGGCTTAACATACAATATAAAATTTTAACTCCCTTAAGGGTGTAAACGACCTATCCCATGGACACGGAGTAAGCTCATGGGCGACACCCTTTTTGTGTGTAGAGCAAAAATAGAGGTTGCATGTGCTTTGCAATCGCACTGTGAGTGACACAGCATTTGATCTTAGCTGCATTTATGATCACGCATTACACTTGCAAGACACCGCAGGAACATCACACATGCAAATACACACTCCACCATTTCAAACCAATATATAGAACAGAGAATATTCGCATTATTTCACATCATTACAGAGACAGTCCTGTATATATACTCCAGATTCCTGACCTACTATGTAGTGCCAGTGGGGAAATTACTGTTATGCGCATTTACAAAATAAGGACACACAGGACATCTGCATATCAAGGGTAGGATAACTGGTAGCTGTGCATCACACATTTCTGTTAATCTAAACCCACCAAATGTTCAATGCCAAATTGGCAAGAAATCATACATCTCTAGGTTTCTCATTTACACCCTTAAGGGTGTAAATTTTTTACTGTGTAAACTAGTACAAACTAACAAAGCTATTTAAAGAATTACTGAGCTTCAAATTTGGTGTTTTAATAGTTATCTAAAGCCCTAGCCACCTTGCTTGAGAAAATATCCATTAGACAAATTTAAAAAAGTCTTATAGAGCATATTGATATAAACTAGCAAGGCTAATAGAACAATGTATTAGACTAATACAAACACGTATAAGACAAATAAAGATTCCTATAAGACTAATACAATACTAATAGGACTAATAGAAAAGCTTATTAGACTAATACAAATCTCTATTAGAATTTTTGCTAGGGATGCACCTTTACTGTTGTGACCGACCATCATGCACTCTTCTGGCTCTCCCTACTCAAAGATCCTATAGGCCACCTCACTCGTTGGGCTCTCCGTCTGCAAGAATACTCATTCTTGGTCATTTACAAGTCTGGTCGCCGCCGTCAGGATGCTGATTGTCTGTCACGTTATCCCGTTGATCCGCACGCATACGTCGAGAAAGACATTGAGGCATGCATTTTGTCCACATCTGATTTATGTAACATAGGCCATGAACAACTCCGAGACCCAGCTTTATACTGCATCGTGAATAGTCTCGGTTCCGGAACTCCAAGTCCTTCGCTGCGTATGTTCTGCCTTCACGATGGGATCTTGTACCGCCACAATACGCACCGAGATGGCCCTGAATGCCTTCTCATCATACCCTCCCACTTGCGGTCTGATGTTCTTCGCCAGCTTCACGATGAGCCAAGCGCCCATCACTTCGGTATTACACGCACGTGTGATCGTGTACGGCACCGCTTCTTCTGGCTCGGCCTCTACCGTTCCGTGCAGGGATATGTCGGCAGCTGTGACGCATGTCAATGTCGAAAGCAGCCAGCAATGCTATGAGCCGGTCTTCTTCATCCTGTTGACATTCCTGCCAAACCTTTCTACCACATAGGACTCGACCTTCTCTGTCCTTTTCCCACATCGGCATCCGGGAACAAGTGGATTGCCGTCGCGACCGACTACGCGACGCGATACGTCATCACATGTGCTATTCCCACCAGCTGTGCTACGGATGTTACCGACTTTCTTCTTTATGACGTCATTTTGCAACACGGTGCTCCTCGACAGCTTCTTACAGATCAAGGCCGGCATTTCTTGTCCCGCGTCGTTCAGGAGCTCCTACACTCCTGCTCCACAAAACACAATTACAACAGCCTACCAACCTCAAATGAATGGCCTTACGGAGCGTCTGAACCGAACTCTCACCGACATGCTATCCAAGTATGTTTCCGCAGACCATCGCGACTGGGATGCACCCTTGCCCTACGTTACGTTTGGCTATAAATCTTCAAGGCATGATACCACTGGTTATTCTCTGTTTTACTTACTCTTATGTCACAAGATACCTGAGGGGCTTACTCTATGCTGCCCTGACACGTGCTGAGTCGGCACTTTTACTCTGGGGGGGTAGTGTCACAAGATAGCAGAGGGGCTTACTGTGCAGTGTTTCGACGAAGGTAGCAGAGGGGCTCACTGTGTACGCAGGACATGGGCAAAGGCAACAAAGTGTTCGGACAGGACTCGGGCCTGCCATTAGTGTTGGCTGGCAAGTGCCTGTGTAGTGTGAATACACGTATCCCCGTAACAATATTTAGAGCTTTCATACCATACAAATATGCATTTCTTAGTTATAGTGAAGACAAGAAATGCCATTGTGAATTTGAGGCTCTTTTTTATCATTGTGAGTTCAATCTAGAGCATCTATTACATTTTTGGGCACGTTACATTTCAAGCTAAATTGTGTTGATGCAGCATAGATATGCACATCCTGGGAGCAATTGATGCAGAGTGAAGTATGCTAAAGCAGGGCTTTTTCAACGCAGTTTGTTGGTTATCATTGTAACAATGCTGGCTGCAAGTTAATTCTTTGCCTCAGTATTTGGGTCTACTTCTTGAGAATGAAGTGTGATTGATGACTCTGTCTTGTCCCTGCAGATGGACATTTTTGACGCAGCTGAACGTTACAAGAAAGAAGGGGCCCCTCCACTCATGGTGCTAGCAGGCAAAGAATACGGCTCAGGCTCATCTCGGGACTGGGCGGCCAAGGGGCCCTACCTGCTGGTCTGTTGTCTTGCCATTCATCATCCTCAGACTTGCTAGAACTTGTGTCTGAGCCACGCTATCACAGGCACCTCTCCTAGGTGCATTGTCTCTGGATGTTCACTTGCAGGAACATGCCTTGTAGCCTACTTTGTAGGTATGTTATGAAGAATAGTAAGGCACCTTCCTGCTAGGGCAAGCACAATGCCAAGCAGTGAAACCTTGCTTTTGATACGGGTAGGCATAAATCCCTTGTTATAACGCAGTCAACGGGATGGCCGTAACATTCGTTATACAGTTAAACCTGGATATAATAATTCCCGAAAAAAGCTTCGTTATAAAGAGGATTTCGTTATATGCAAGTCCAGCACGAAAAAATTCGAAAAAGAAACGCTAAAGTAAGCAAAAAGGTAACAGGTGACAGAGCTCACCCGAAACATTTATTTTGGGGTAATTCGGTGGCATAGAGGTAGCGAGCAGGCTTCACAAAGGAAGCGCACGGCCCGAAAAGAGAGCAGCGAATCGCCATGGAGGAGGAAGGAGAGCGGAACGAATGAACAATGAGCGGAGGAAATGAGCAGCGCTTCGCATGCACGCCCTCTGAGGATAGGATTTCCAAGGCGACGGAGAATACTGCTACGGCCGTTTGTCAGCTGCGAACGCTCCGCACAGAACGTGTGCCCGTGTCTTCTTTACCGCTGTTTGTCTCCAGTTTTTTCTTTATTATTATTTCACACACACTGCGCTTGAATCACCCCATGAGTGCGATTTCCTGTGCATCCAGTCCCCGTGTTGTCAATGGCAAGCTTTCCGTGAGGTGCGCCACCCGCGACCCCGCTAGCTAGGCTTAACTAACAAGCACTGTCGTCTAGTGTCAGGTTAGAGGAGTGAAGTGCAGAGACTTGCGTAGTAACCATAGAGTGGCGCCGCCAGTGCAGTAAAGAAAAAAAACTAGTTTTTTTCTTTTTCTCAAGCCGGCGCGGCTTGGCGGGCTAGGCCAGCTGCAGCTAGCGGCGGAATCAGGTTTGAAGTGAGGGGGAAAGGACACGCCCGTGGCGGCAAGATCGCCGGGGCTAGGGATGCAGACCCGTGTCGCGCATGCTCACACCCACGCACACATGTGCTTGCTCTCGCCTCGCTGTTGCGTCTCTCATAATCAGAGCTGGTTTTGGGACGTTAAACCCCACAAATCAAATCAATCATCGCCTCGCTGTCGCCACGCCTTGGAACGTGCCATGCGCAACGCCGCCGCTTCGCATTTCGTCGCGGCAGAGAACGCGCTTCCGGTTGCTGCTCGCTCAAAAATTGCAAAATTTGGGGCAATATCTGTAGGTTGTCGGCGAAGAAAATTCATTGTTTCGAGGGGGGTCTCCCGCTTCCACTTCGTTACGTAGAGGTCTCAAATATACGTGCTTCTATGGAGTAACAGCAGGGAATAGAAGAGCTTCAAGATATCCAGGAATTCGTTATATGGAGGTTCGTTATAAGCAGGTTTAACTGTACGTGGGTATTCAGTACCCAGTATAAGCGAGTGTGCAGTGCAGTATATTAATATGTTGCGTATGTGTAGGGTTGTTCGTTTTCGGGTAAAACCCGATTTTACCCGATTCTTGCACCCCGAACAAGTTTCAGGAGAATCGGGTTAAACCCGATTTCTCCCCGAATAAACCTCCCTGTAGCGATCTGCACAATCGTGAGTTGCTGCTAACTCGTGTTGATGCTCTTCCCCTTCTCTTCTCACCACTACCTGTCTCCTTTGTCACCCCTTTCTCCTCTCTAATCTTTAGATCCCCTCTCTCCTCTGCACGCACATGCGTGAGAGCGTACATGCACCCCCCCCCCCCCTAAAAAAATGCTTGCAGAAGAAAGTGGGAAACACGTTTGAGGCCGGCCACGCTTCGAGTACATTGTGAACAAATTTAGGGTGAAAGAAAAGCAAAGAAACCTGCCCCTTTGCCCACTGCAGATTAGTCTCGGGTATGTGCACCTGCTTCCAAGAATTTCACGCGGAAGGGACGGGTGACCAGTCGGTGGGGGAGAGATTGAGCGACGAAGAAGCCAGCCATACCCTCCCCCAGCGTCCAACCCCGCGCGAACGCCCCTCACTCTCTCGCGCGACACGAGACGAGACGCATATCGCCATCCTCACTTAGCATTACCAGGCGCGTCTTGTGAGCGCAAAGCCACCGTCGCGGACATAAGGCGGCACCGGAAACTTCAGCGTGGAGATGGGAAGAAAACGAAAGACACTGGATGACTGGTGTAAAGAACATGAAGATCTCCAGATCGCAACGAAAGACAGTGAAGGCACCCGCACTTTAGTGTGCAAATATTGCAACACCGAGATGGTCACCGATCCAGCGAAGAAGCCCTACGACCGAATTCGTGAGCATCTAATGTCATCTCGTCATAAGAAGTTCAAGACGGCTTCCAAGGAAGCTGAGACTGCGGGAACGTCTCAGCAGACGCTTTTTGATATGTCCTGTAGACAGCGTGCGAAAGAAACTGAAGCGGACGGCGTTATCCATGACTTTGTTCGTGCCCTAGCGTACAGCGGAATAAGCATGCACCAGGCGGACGGACCGCTGGGAGACTTCGCACGCAAATACTGCAAGGCCGTGAAGACCATGCCAACAGGACAAAGACTTCGGCTGAAATACCTGAAAGAAGCTTTTGACAAGGACATGGAGAAAATCCGCGATGATATGCGAGATGTGAAAGTGAGCGTCATCGTCGATGAATCCCCAGACATCACTGGTGTGCCTACCATCAACACTCTCCTGTGCTACTATAGCCAGAAAAACGTGAAGAAGCACGTTGTTCTGGTCGACGTCGACAGGGTAAATGCATCGAACAGTTACACGGTGGCCAGCGCAGTTAGCAAGGCACTCCTGACGGTTGGCAAGACGTGGAAAGACGTTGTGGCAGTAGCCACAGACTCAGCGGAGTACATGCGAAAGATGGTTCGAGAAATCTGTCAGGCTGAAGGGATCCAAATCTTGCATGTGAAAGATATAGCACACCTTATTCATGTGAGTGTTGACCATGCCATTTCTTTACCATGCATGTCTGATGTTCGATCCGTAGTGATCAAGTTTGGAGCGTTATTTAAGCACGCTAACAAGCTTTACCAAAAGTACACTGAAATTTGTTCTTCTAATGGCCTCTTTGGACCTGACATTAAGAAGCCACCTTCTGTTGTCCCGAATCGATGGCAAAGCTTCTACAAGGCACTTGTGGTAGTCGTAGAAATGTGGAGCTCGTTAACAGAACTTGCTGAAAGCTCGCATGATAGCAGCAAAGCGGAAGCTATTCGAGGGATACTTTCTGAAAAAGAAGTTGTTTATGCGAAGGCAATCTTGATGAGAGATGCACTCGGCCCACTTTTGGAAGCCCAGAAAACGCTTGAAAGTAGGAAGCTTTTGATGCCCAGCTTTGATCACCTGGTAAACGTGAAGCTGCAGCAGATTGTCGGGGAGCTTTCAGCGATGATCGGTAAAAGCGATCAGGCCAAAGCTGTTTTGTCTATGTTACCCAAGCGCAGCGCTAATTTAGTAAAAACATGTTCTGAAGAGTTCTGCACGAAACTCGCCACAAAATGGCGCTGCACTCTTGGACGGAACGTCTCAGAAAAAGAGGAAAACCAGCTAACTTTGTGGAAGTTGGGAGCCGTCCTTGATCCGTTTCAGAAGCGTCTGCTGGGGCAGTCATTTGAGGACTACCGACCTCTGTTCATGTCCGTAACCGACAATGTAGATTCTCTTAATGACGAGTTCAACCAGTATTTGCTGGAAGCGAGCCCCACAAACCCAGCTGTCGAACTAATCGAGTATTGGCATGACTCTACTTCTCGCTACCCAAGGCTTGCAAAAGCTGCACTGACATTGTTGTGCCTAGCTAATGGTAGCTGTGATGTGGAGAGAACTTTCTCCCAGCTGAGATATGTTCAACGACCGGACAGATCTCGAATGGAGACTGACATGTTGCGCATGCAGATGATAATGTATGTCAACAAGGACGTGTAAAAAATCGATGACCAGATTTTCGAGAATAAAATGTATAATTTCTAAGAGTCAATGTTTACTGATTCATTCATTTTCAAACACCACTGATTCATTTTCAAACAAACACAAAATTTCGGGTAGTATACTGTATTTGCTATAATACTCTGGTGTCTGTCCCAATTACCAGCTTGAAACACCAAATTTAACGTGTTATACTTAAAAAGCCCGTGATACGTTTTGATAAGCTCAGTGTAAGTTCTGATAAGTACAACCGTATATTTAACCCGAAAAAACCCGAAGTAAGGAATGGTTTCGCAAAAAAACCGATTTTTCCCCGAATATCAGTTTGAAAAATACCGCCCGATTTTTACCCCCCGAATTTGAAAAAATATAAAACCCGAAAACGAACAACCCTACGTATGTGCCACAAGACAAAGACGAAGAAGCAGAGCGGACGGTGAAAGAAGAGGACATTTGAGCAGTTTTGGTAGCGTTGGTCTGTGTGGGCTTATCCCGGTCTATGCCTTCTGAAAATAAACCCCAAACCACTACTGTGGATGTAACAGAGTGGTGGAGGTGCTGGGTAAAATGACCAACAACGGAAGCATTACTGCTTGGACTTGGCCGGAGTCATCGCCTTGCTGGCTTGCCTCTGCCGCCGCCCGCCATGTCCGACGACGAGGACATTCGTAGAACCACGACCAACAGCGCCCGGGAAACCGCGCCCAGCAGTGCCTGGCAGCCCTACAAGGAGCGGAAGCCAAATGAAGACGTTGAGGAGTGGCTCAACCACTATAAACGGGTGAGTCAGTACAACAAATGGAATGCTGCCTCTCAGTTTATCAACGTCGTTTTCTACTTAACCGATATTGCTCTCGTGTGATACGAAAACCTCGAAGAAATACTAACCACATGGGACCGCTTTGTTGAAGAAATGAAGAAGTGTTTTGGCAATTCAGCAGCGAAAAAGAAACGGCTGAGCAGACCCTCTCCCAAAGAGCCCAACCAGCTGGTGAGACGTACGACGTACACAGAAGAGATTTTGAACTTGTGCCAGCAAGTGAATGTGGACATGTCCGAAGAAGACTAGGTCGGGCATTTGGTAAAGGGCATCGCGGAGGATGTGTACAACTTTTTAATTAGCCGAGAAGATCTCACTTCAGTATCTGATGTTATACAGCACTGCCACACTTTCGAAGCATTGAAGCAGCGCAGAATAACACGGAAGTTCGGTCGTCTGGCCAATGTTACCATGGTGGCCAGCATAGACACGATGCCAACTGTTGACCTTTGCACAACGATACACGAAATCGTGCGAGAGGAACTGCTCAGGCATGAGCTTGTGCCACGTGCATTGGGAAGTACTTCACCATCTTACTTCCCACAAGATACGACCGCCTCGCAGCTTTAAAATTCTGAGCATGCATCGGTCAACGTAGCGGAGACTGTGGAATCTAGATGCATCCCGCAGTCAAGCCAGAGTTGGCTTCCGAGGACACCGCACCCCGAGCGCAGTCGTCTAGATGCCCCACTGCGCCGGCTGGCTGGCAATTATGCTGGGCGTCACAACAACTCGAATACTCATGCATACACCAACACGCCCGAGCACTCCGAAGGACAGCGACGTTTCCGCCCCGCTCCTGTGTGCTACAACTGCGGCGTGACAGGTCACATATCGCGGTATTGTGATTGCCCCCGAATGCCACGCTATGACCGGTGGTCACACTGTGTGCCGCAGGCTAGTGCCCAGCCTTTTCATGAGCGCTGGTATACCCAAGGTCGCCCAGGCAGCAGCTTCTGGCACACGCGGAACGAGTCGCCAGCATCTGACCGAAGTGTGACGCCACCTCGAGCCCCTCGACTGCGCCGGTCGCCATCGCCACGTCGGCGCTCCCCTTCGCCACATCAGGAAAACTAGACAGCGCGGCCGATGGGGGTGAGGTCGCTGGTGACACGCTGCGAAAAGACTTCCTCCACCGGTGTTCATGTTGAAAAACAAAGTGCAAATTCTTGTTGATGATGTAGATACAGTGGCCTTGGTGGACACTGATGCTACTGTTTCGATTATGAGTGGTTCTTTTAAACTGCGTTTAGGACACAAAGTTATGTTCCGGTGGGAGAAGGGTGCAACATTCTCTGGTGTGAGTGGCGATCCTTTGCACCCCATTGGTGTTTGTACCGCAAAAGTATCGTTGGGCGATCATGTATTCACGACAGAATTTACTATTCTCTCAGGAGCACCCATGACATAATTCTTGGCATTGACTTCCTTAGAATGTGTGGTGCCACTGTCGATTGCAGAAACGGGGAGATGTACATTAGCGACCTTGTACCTGACGGACTGATGGAGGAAGCGAACAGTGAACGTGGTTCGCTCCAAGTTGTTGAAGATTCTGTTGTTCCAGCATTTTGTGCTTTGTGCGTCCCGGTAGCTTGTGATGTTCGCAACAGCGACAGGGTGTTTGACACAATGGTGGAGCCCATTCATTTGAACTGTATGAAGAAGAACACGTTAGTGCCCCATTGTATAGTGTCAGTTGTGCAAGGGTGTACTGGATTATGGGTCATTAACTATTCGACAGAGTCAGTTGTTCTACCTGCTGGCCTCAAACTCGCCATATGCAAAGAATATGCACCAATGGCTGTGGCTGTTCTCAATGACTCTCCAGAATGTGATCCAGTGAGCAGGTGTTTAGACGATTCGAAAATTCTGGATATGATTGACAAGTCTCTCACAACAAGCAAGCACCGTATGCTTCTCAACCTTCTGTTAAAGTACCGGCCCGTTTTTTATTTTTCTCAGAAGAACAGTGCGCCTTTTATTCCCTTTTCCCGTACACGCCACAGGATCGATACGGGGACCGCCCATCCAGTTCGACAAAAACCATACCGAGTGTCACCGTCTGAGCGCAAGATAATCGACGATCAGGTCCGTGAAATGCTGCAGAAAGGCGTCATCCAAGAATCATCCAGTCCTTGGGCAGCTCCGGTGATACTTGTCAGAAAGAAAGACTGTTCCTGGGGATTCTGTATCGATTATCGCCGCCTCAATTCAATCACAAAGAAAGACGTTTATCTGCTCCCACGAATCGAAGACGCCCTGGACTGTCTTCATTCGGCATCATATTTCTCTTCTATAGATTTACATTCCGGTTACTGGAGATACCTATGCATCCGGCGGACAAAGAGAAGACGGCGTTCATTATACCAAACGGACTGTACAAATTCAACGTGATGCCATTTGGCTTGTGTAATGCGCCTGCAACATCTGAAAGTTTTATGGACACCATCTTACGTGCCCTAAAGTGGAACATCTGTATGTGTTATCTTGATGACGTTGTGATATTTGGGCGCACATTTGGGGAGCATAATGAACGAGTGCGTGTTGTTCTGGAATGCATTCGAAATGATGGGCTTGTTCTTAATGCCAAGAAGTGCCGTTTTGGTGAACGACAAACGTTAATTCTTGGACACCTCGTCTGCAAAGATGGCATCAGGCCGAACCCTAACAAGACAGCGGCTGTGGAAGCTTTTAAAGCACCTCGCTCCACGCGGGAGCTGCTTAGCTTCTTGGGCCTCTGCTCCTATTTTCGCCGATTTATCCCTGCATTTGCCGATGTTTCCTTTCCCCTGACTTCCCATCTTCGCTAAGGCGCTCGTTTTGAATGGACACATCAGTGTGAGACTTCCTTCTACCAACTGAAGTTCTTACTCACGTCACAACCTATCCTCTGGCATTTCGATCCTTGCGCACCGACTGAGCTTCTTACGGATGCAAGCGGCGTTGGTATCAGCGCTGTTCTAGTCCAACGTTAGTCAGAAGTGCGTATGTGTACCAGTGCATATCTTTCATCAGAGTTCTTCAATCATACCAGTTGCCAAACTGCGTTCCGAAATCTGGACAAGCCGACGGCCAAATCGGCGGAGGTTAGCAGACTGTCGCCCCATCTGGGAGCCGTAACTGAAAACGCTATACTCACCGGATCTCGGAGGCGATGTTTATTGCATGAAAATGGCGGCCACAAACGTTGGAGCACCGTAACAGTTGCTAATCGCTCTCTTATCACGCGGCTAAAGATGGGCAAAAGAAAGGAGCAAGAGATAGAGACGCCTTACATTGCAATTCGCCTGCACTTGGATCGTCGACTTGCACCATACGCTTTTTCGCTTGCAGACGACACGCTCTGCATTAAAGGCCTTCTGCTGCTGTGTTGACACATCGATGCTGTAGTCATGTGAACGGAATTCCACAGATGCACGCTTGGTGCTGGATTCCTAATGACACATCGACATTTAAAGACGAAAAATAAAGAATAATTATTCACCGAAAATCATCCGCTGTTCGAATAACTTTCTTGTTCTTTCACCAGCGGCCTCGGCAGCCGAACAGACGATTCCTTGCTTCTTTCGTGAGAGCAGTTAGCATGGAGAAAACGCTTCGCGAACCCTCAAGTGTTCGTGCAGAAGCAGAAGCGACGGCACAAGGTCAGTGAATTTCCTTGCTCTGCAGAAGACGCCAGTGCCGCCAGAACCACGGTGAAATTGACGGATGTTCTGTGTGAATCCATAAGGTTCGCTTCATTGACGCGGCGGAGCTTTCTGTGCTCCGTAACACAAAACGCACTAACCTGCAATTTAGTAGTCAGTTTCTGTGTCGACAGATGGCGCGACAATCTGCTAACCTCCGCCGTTTTGGCACTCGGCGTGTCCGGATTTTGATACATGGGGCCTATGGGGAGTTTGGTAACTGGTATGATCAAAGAACTCTGTCTTTCATCGGATGGGGTCATTACAATATTTTGCTGTATGTCCATGCCTTTGGCATCTCAAGAATCGGGAAGCGGACCCCACGTCATGGGATATATAAGTGCAGAACCCAAAAGACACTCTGTTTGGTAGAGGGGCATCCTTAGAGAATTTGAGAATGACCGAGCATCATCGGGTCTCTAATACCATGCAGTCTTCATTAGGGACGTGTCAACTTTGCCTTTGGGCAGATATTAGCACTCCTTGTTCACTCGAATACTCTGAGGTCTTCGTCCGAGTACTCAACAGGAACGTGCTGTATCCTCACGTAAGTAGCAGAGTAGGAGTATGGAACTCGTGCCTCTACAGCGATTCCCGAGACTTCTGTCATTACGAAGAAACAATGCGCTGCAGGAACTGAAGATACTGTCACAATGAGGCTGCCACCTTTTCTTGGGTGGTCTTCACAACCACAGAAGCCAGGAGATTTGGGTTTACTTTCCAGAAGCTGCTCTCGGGCTGAGTGGGCTTGAATATGACATGGACTCCTGTGGCTCTTTTCTTTTTATATGAGACAATCAGGAAGGCTGTCTGGTCCATCTCTTCATTGTCTTCTGCAGATCCTCTTGCCTTGCCTTCATCCATACGTTGTCATTTCCTTGCTTGCTCATCTTCACTGTGGCCTACAGAAAGAATGTGCTGGTCTGGTGTCTGGTCACTTGCAGTGAATGCCATTAGAGCATCACGCAGGGTGGACGACGACAGAGGCCCGTGATGCTTCTGCTTCGGTCCAGTGCGCTTTGGCCCGATGCGCTTTGGGAACTGCTTGCTGGACGTCTCTCACAGGATGGTGACCCCCAGACCTCCGTTCGTTCATATCGAGGCACAAAAGCGAAAACAGACTCTACACTTGCTAAAAAAACTTAAGGTTACAGGCGGGCTTTGGAAAGTCAGCCTATCATTCGTCACATTTGTCTTCTTCACACCTTCCATGGCCTATGGGGCACATGCTTCAAAGGGGCTTCGACTTGTGCGTTCTGCAGAGGAGAACTTAAAGAACCAACACCCCTTCACTGGGAAGGGCCATCCCATGTATACTGTTCACTCGCGCATGGTAGTGCGTGTTCGAAGGTTGTATAATAAGCTGTGTTATGTTGGTTATTGAGAGTCGCCTTATTTTAAGGATATTGGATGCCTAACTGTAACTAGTATACATGAAAGGCTTGTTCTAGGTTTTCTTCAACACACACAATGCGCAAAAATGCATTTGCAGGGCATCCGTATGGTCCTCGCTGAGAGTTATGAGCGCATCCACCGTAGCAACCTGGTTGGCATGGGCATAGTGCCTCTCCAATACCTGCCGGGCCAGAACAGCCAGAGCCTGGGCCTGACAGGCCACGAACGCTTCACCCTCCACTTGGGCAAGGACCTGGTCCCAGGGCAGAAAGTCGCCTTGCAGGTGAGTCATTCATCGTCGTAATGTCAGCCCTCGGGATGGCCGTGTACGTGAATTTTATGGTCGACTCCGACGCAACCAGGCAAGGCCACACGTGGCTGCTATACCTTATTGCAATGCAGAAAGGCTAGTCATGGCCTTACAGCACAGAAGCACGACAATTGGTGATGATACATTTATTGTACTTCTCTTCAAACATAGGGCAGGTTGGACATTCATTTATGAACTTATCAATCATATCTGCTTCAGTTGTTTCACATGTAAGTTGGTTTGCTGCTTCTAGGGGCAGTGGTGCGTTTTATTTATTTTCGCACCGCTCGATTTCACACGGGAACCTTAACCTTTACTAGGACGGAAACCAACATTATAAATATGGCTAAATTCACACTTTCTACATTGCACATCAAGAGACCTTCCGCACTTGCCCCTTGCACATCTGCAACATCACTGGACGCACTCATTTACACACATCGTGCTTTGACTAGGGGGTGTGCAAATGCAGTCAATCACGCACATATCAAACTCAAAGGGAATCGTGAATAGCTTGACATATTGATAGTTTGAAATCTAAAATGTGCCATAAGAAGCTCGTCTAAAAAAATGCGCATTTCAGATTGGTTCCCCAAGATTGTAACAAGAAGTAGCTTACCAATTTCCTGCAGTATGCAATAGAACAATGCATAAACAGTTGCATTTTAGTTAGCACGAAAGAAGCCTCTAAGCTTGGCTTTCATATTCTTGTGGGCCATCAAGTTCCTCAAGCAAACGTCATTATTGTGGAGCCCCTACCAATTGGCAACTCCAGCACATTCCATTGTGCCAAAGCAGCAGCGAATGACGGCAGACGCTGATGTAAAATTGTCTAGCTGTGGCATACAGGTACATGATTGCTCGGGTCCGATCCCTCGGCACTGGCAGTCTCAGCCACGATCTCGGCATCAGGTTTGAGGGTGATTCAGCAGCAATGTTAGTTCTGCAGAGAAGTGTCTACAAGATTGGTGATACACAGGGAGCTCTTAAGTCAGAAACTGTCAGGGGGCATACTGCATCAGAAACAGCTCATGCACTGTCATTGGCACTAATAAAGTCCTTTGCTGTAACCTTGATCAAGATGGTGCCTGGGAACACCGATAACTCAAATTCATTGAGGCGTCCAACGCCGTTAATTGTCGGCAGAGGTGACACACGCAAACTCATCACACTGCACCAATATCAGTGGTGTGTAACTAGATAGGACGGCACCCATGGCAAAAATTCGGCAGATCTCACACATTAATTGTGGGAATTGACATCATGCAAAGCAGTCAGCAAGAAATTTGCCATTGCCAAGGTTGTTGGTGTTCTGCTAATAGTTACGACTACGATTAACATCTCTATGCAAAGTGAGCACAAGCAACATAACCACAACTGCTGATCTGATAGATGTAATTACAATACGTGAAGTGCCATAAGATGAGCCGTGGATGAGTTTTAGTGGCGTGCTTGCCTGGCTCCTTATTGTCCCAGGTTCAATTCATATTTACCTCATGCATGATAGGGTAACGCTTGTCCGTGTCTTTCCGCCTGTCCTTATTTAAATTACAAGCTGCAACAAACGGTGCATTTCTCCGTTGCTTTTACACCTTGTAAAATGTCTTCTTACGAAATTTTCATTTGGTTGATCATTGGTTAACATGAGCTGCGATGCACAAAGATTGAATCAGCTATGGCGCACCCACATAACCAGGACTGAGCACTACAGGTTTGAAACACACATAATTGTATTACGGGAAGTGACTATGTCCATCATGTAAAATCTAGTTTCACTTGCACTAGTTCAAAAGTTATTTACATGTTGGAATGTTCACTCTGTCGCAAGCAATACATCGGCGGAATTGGTCAACCAATTAATGTTAGATTAAACGGGCACCATGTGGACACCGTGAATAACCTGCCGAAGGCAGTGGCGCAACATTTTAATGTGACAGGTCATAATTTCGACGAACTGAAACTCTACATACTTCAGGGAAACTTCCGCTCGCCGAGGGGCAGAAAATACAGGGCCTGTATCTCATATACAGGTTCAGTACTCTCCAGCCTACAGGCATAAACCTTTCAAAGGGCACCCTTGAGTCCATTAGATACCGGGGGGGGGGGGGGGGGGGGGTACGCAAAAGCTAAGTGTTTTTCCCAGAAAGTCTACTTTCAGATGCGGAGCCCCCACCCAGTTCGACGAGAACAACGGCGTTAAACAGTGTAGTTACATTGTTAGCCATAAGCTTTCAGTGAAATGCACAGTTGGTGTGGCGCAGGTGGAGAGGGGGGCACAGGAGCAACTTCTGTTCCGAGCGTGTGTTCCTTTTTCATCCTGCTTTCTGGCACCGTGCACGCAATGCATTTGCAAGATATGTACAAGGAGCGGATTCTTTGGAACCTTTGGCTCCTGCCCCTTATATTAGTCACGCCAACACCTGTCACCCAACTACCCCTGCACCCAACCCCCCCCCTCTGTTTGTTTTTTTTTTTGTTTGTTTGTTATTGTTCGCACGTGCTGCTCTTCTCCTCTCTTTCTGAGGATGGGGGAGAGTGTGCAGAGGTGTACATAAACGAACGCTGGAGAAGGCAGTTGCCGCCCTGACGAAGACAAGTAAGCTTGTCGAAACGTTGGCTCCTGCGACATTCCCTGTTCTAAATCATATTTTGCAATTTGTTCATCGACATAATTGTATTGTCGTTTATGGTAACCTAAATAAAGAGTACACCATTTTAGCAATGTCTAAATCGTTCATGTTCGCCATAAACTGATACAGTATAACTTCGTTATAACGAACCCGGATATAACAAAGAAATCACAATTCCTCTTAAAATTGTCATAAATGAGATGGACATTGGCTATAACAAACTAGTGCTTATAACGAAGTAATTACGGCTCCCCCTTCAACTTCGTTATAACGAGGTTTTACTGTATACCCTACCATCCCTGTCTTGATGTGCACAAAGAGTGAGATGACTGGGACAGCACCAAGACTCAGGGCAGGGGGCAGGCAGGCATGCAGGCGGCCAGGTTCAATGTTGCTCAAGTTTGCAAACAAATGCTTTGCATTTAATATATTTTCTCACCTCTTGATTATTATTATTCATGTATTTATTTATGTTTCCTGCTGGCACCACGCTGACGTGGTGCCAGCAGGAAAATCACGCTCACCATTATCACACCCACGACGTTCGTCTTGCTGGCGTTTGCGGGAAAAACGTGATATGTGTCCACGATAGCCGCAGTAATGGCGTGTAGGCCGAGGTGGATGCCACAGCGTGGTGTAAACAGGTAGCGGCATACTGGGAGATAGCGCGGTCACATGGGCCGATGAACTTTCAGGCGGCGCAGTAGCAACCGGCGAGGCGTTGCCATGTGGCTTGGCAGCAATTTGCACGTAGGTTCTAGTGCGTGGTGGACAGGTGTGTGCACTTGCACAGAGCTCGTCAAAGACACCAGTTCTTCTCGGATTACGTCACGCAGTGATGCACCGCAAGGCTGAGTGGGAAATGCGGAAGGCGACTGCAAGCCCATCGCTCTTTGCGTATGAGCGTGCGTATGAGTACCTGCAGATCCTGGTCCACTGCAGGACGAACTTCGTCAATGTCAGGCGGTAGGCGAACAGATTCCAGCTCGTCGAGGCACTGGCAAGTGGTAATGACGTCAGCGACGGTAGTCGGATTCTTGGCGCCGAGGGTATTGAAGGTGACGGGTCCGATGCCTTTTAGGATGTGGCACACCCTGTCCGACTCCGACATTGAGGAATTGGCACGTCGGCAGAGCACAAGGACATCCTCGATGTACGAGCTTCGAGACTTTCCTTGGCCAGAGTTGACCGGACGGCCAGTGTGCCGAACACCTGGTGAAGCTGCTGTTTAAAGCGGCTCCCAGTCAGTGAAATCAACCTCGTGGTTGAAAAACCATGTCTTCACCACACCGGTGAGGTAGAAGGAGACATGGCCGAGCTTGAGAGGATTATCCCACCGATTTGCAGAACTTACTCTCTCGAAATCGTCGAGCCAGTCTTCTACATCCTCGCCTCGCATACCAGCGAAGATATGGGGGTCGCGGTGGTGGCTGTTGATAATCAAGGAGGCAAGGGCTTGCAATGTCGGGGCGGAGGCCGGAAAGGCGCCGGGCTGCATGTCCTGCGACATGGTGGCTGACGGCGGGTGCAAGCGGCGACCAGAACGAAGCTCCAGGGAGAAGACTTTGCGGGTAGAGGACCGGGGATCATAGATTCACCGCCACCACGTAAGAGGCCTCGGTTTGGACGACATTTGTTCCCCTCACTAGCTCGGCAAGGCACCCAATGATGCCAACCCGAAGGGCACACACCCAATGATGATCACACACCAGCGATGAAGAAGATACGCAAAACACATGGTGATGATGGTAAAAAACAGATGATGAAGACATGCTTAATAAACGCCCATACTATATATATATAATATATATATAATACGTATACTCACACGCACTGTATATTACAAGCTGCCACTTTTGCATCTCCAGTGCAAAGTTGGGGACGGCAATGACAGCTGGTTAGGTCGTTCCGTACGCAAACAGTTATCATGTGGTCAGCAAGAAGTTCGGGCACATCCTCCTGCTTCGCTCGCACCACATCAACAGAACAGTCGTGGATAAATCATTATTTGGTGTATTGGAGAGCTACAGTTTCCCCGCACAAGTCACCATTGCCAAATGGATCAACTCCGGTGCTTGTCAAATATGTGCCACAGTGCTACAGTTGACTTGCCGAGGGGGGGCCGGCCCCCCTTGGGCCCCACCTGACTTTAAGCCCTGCTTTCGTTGTGGTTAAGACCTTGTCCTATTGTGCAGTTTTTAGTACCACTACGAAGAAAGTATCCACCTTGCAAGTGAACTCTGGCACTTAGATGATTAAACTGTTCGCCAAAAAGGAATAAATAGTGTATTACACGAGAGTCATGCATGATGTGGCAGCCCATTGAGTTGTGGCATTGTTAGCATGACGGAAAATAGCACCTGTGTCTGTCTACATCCGCAGAAATCTCTCCAAGCCGCATGTTGTCATAGCAACCGTGTCCAGCCAAGTACAGCCAAACAAGCTAAGCATAGTTTAAGCTAATCTAAGTGTAATTAAGTTAGCACTAAATAAGCCATGCATTACTAATTTTGGACTGATTATGCAAAACGTAATCAAGTTAAGGCTAAGCCAAGGACTAAGTAAGCTAAAATTAATTAACCCATGTGTAATTAAGTTAATACAAATGAAGTCAACTCTGATTATGCTAATGCTAATTAGGCAAGCCTAATTAAGCCAAGTGTGATTAAGTGGACAAGCCTATAGACCTACCCCACCGGCCTACGTCACGAAGATGTGGTGGCTCTGTTGTTGGGCGCTTTAGTTTTACGTAGGCATTTGCCATTACGCCTACCATAGCTGCCGCTGTGTTTTCACTTGTGTGGGTGCTGCTCACCGCCGTGCAACGAAGAAAAAAAAAAAAACACTGGAAATCGATTCGCTGTGTTGCAGTTGGTTGTGCTACAACGAACAAGACAGTGGAGTAATGGGATTTTGTCGATTTCCTGCTGATGACCGTCTTAAAAAAATGGGACGATCTGTAACACGAGCTCATCGGCTGAGCCACACATTTCGTCATAGCTAAACATGTGTTATTTAGCTGTTAGCACGGCCTGTTTCATCTGAGAGAAATATCATTGTGATAAGTCTGTCAAGTGCAGTGCTCGACGTGAAGTTTCTTGGCATAAGCAAAGTGTTGGCACAGAGTGATGATGCATGCTTGCGCAAGGTGCACCACATTAGCGTAGCACATTATCATATGTACAGAATTATTCGTGGTCGCCATGTTTTATCGAGGTGAGGAAGTTCTAGATGCGTATGGCGAATTTGTAGTCACTCAAGTGAAATATATATATGAGAGGTTAATTCAAATTACGTAGCCGTGTTTAAAAGGCTGATAACAACGATGCTTTTGCAAATTGCTAGAGGCTGCAATAGCATTGTCAGAGATCTCAGGGGAGTATTGCAGAGTGTGGATTGGGAGGGACACTTGAATGACGATGTTGGGACAGAGCGTTATTTTATCTCAAGGGAACATAAAGAGCACATAAAGCAAGAGCAAACAAAATTTCACTAACAAGAAAACAACGGAAGTCAACAATAAATATGTGAGCAACCTAAATTGTCCATGGCGAGTTTCTCTGTGTTAGGCATAGTCCTAACCGCCAGTCCACTAACAATGTGGCTCACTTCCACACGCACGGTGGATGCCGAAGTTCAACATCTTACTTTGGCTTGCAGACTCGATTGAGTCTGCTCGGTGGTGTGTCCTCGTCGGTATCGACGAACTGGATGGGCAGCAGTCATCGTTCAAGTAGAGCCCATTCGGCCCGTTGGTCTCCGCCGTCTGTCCTCCTGGCTAAAGTGCCAGTCACCGGTGCCGAGCTAGGCCTACTCGCAGCTTCGGCCCTTACTCGAAGCGGTGACGTGTAGTACCAGGGAATTGCCGTCGGCCGACCTTTGAAGAGAAATTGCGGTTGGTGTGTCCAGGACTGTTAGCTGCAGCACCTCCGAGGAGCCTCGCCCGAGTCTCCCTAGTTTCACGGCCACGCCAAGAAGTACCAGCGTCACAGGCTCCCGAACCGAACACCCCCTCGTCCCGTCGACAGAGTGGAGCTGCCGATGCGTCCTTCTTTGGCCGTTGCCACCCAGACAATTGCCAGCTCAGCGTTCACCATTTTTCCGATCACAGCTCTGGCTGTGCGCCACTAGCCAGCCGTCCACCAACCACGGACATTGACGCGTCAGCGGCGCTTGCTTTCTGGCGCCTCTAGGTCCCACGCCATCTCTCATTTTCGCCATGTGGTGCATGCGTTGGGCCCCTTTCTTGAAAGTTCTTTTTCTAAAAAAAACTCTTCTTTTATGTCGTAATGCATGCAGTCTTGGAAAGTTCGCAGCGCTTCCTATTTGGTGTCTCACCACACACTTGTCATGCGCACTTCACAAGTCATGTTACACCACTTTTGAATGAGTGAATTGTCCCTATTACTCTTTTCACGACACTAACACCAACAATGAGTATACATGCACAAAATCAGGAATAACTTCAACACATCAGTGAATATTCATCACATCACGCTCACTTCCATTTCATTACATGAGCACCATCGCCGAATATACAACATACAAAAATCTGTATCCATTGAAGGATATCCGTGCATCACTGTACAGCTCTGCTACATTTCTACCCTCTACACATGGTTCAACAGCTTTTACTCATAAAATTGGCAACTTCTGCTATAATATTCAGGCTTTGTTGCCACACCTTGCACTCCCTTACAACCATAGCATAACTCCTCTTTTTCCTTGATTTACTGTTTTCATTGAAATTCTTATAAGTATCCTGGTCATATCTTCTTGCATCGTATATGTGTCTTTCCATCCGGACACTCCCTTTTGTTATTGACATGCAAGCAACATGTTTTCCAGTTCCTCCATGCCTCTCCTGTATCATTTGCCGACTCGCATCACATGATTTCCAATATCTCCTAATATCACACTGGACTCCTGGCCAAAAGTACTCTTCCATTGTTCTTGACTGCATATTTTTCACCCCTGCGTCCTCTGCCATAAGATTCTCATGCCCCCAAGTTAGAATCCTTTTCCTGAAAACTCTGGGCACTACCAGTTGTTGTATCTCTCTTTCTTTTTTTTTTTAATAAATGTAATTTAAGGAAAAAAGAAAATCTCTCTTCCTGAACTAAGTTGACATTTTCTGTACAACAGTCCATTGTGTATTAGGAACTCAGATACATTCCTCCTTCTCCGGTTCTTAAATGGTTCCCCAACCTTTTGAAAACAACCCTTCAATGATTCGTCCTTTTTCTGTTCTTCTCGGAACTCCGTAGGGGTTATGTCGTGTGTTGGGCCCCTTTACCAAGCATACATAAGAGAAGTGTCTTGGGTAATGCTGTACTGGTTGTGATGCGCTATACATTTTTTTTTATTGTCAGACTGCACGAACGAACTACACGCTTGAAACTTCCCACATCGTTTCGGTACTATACGCCTTCACGATCGCAACTGAGTGTATGGGCAGAGCTGCGAGCCGCAGTTACACGCGCTTTGCTAGCGGTTTATTCGAGCGGTTATTGTCCTTGGTATGTAATTGCTTTTCTTTCTTGCGATATCACAGCCGTATTTACATAGATGATAGCATCACCAACATCGCTCTTTTCATACGCTTGAGTAAATAATCCAATACATTGTTTCTGCACAAGGATTTCGCATTAAGATTATAGGCTTTGTTCGAAAGAGTATTTTTAGCTGGGGCATTTTGAAGTTGCATTTAAACACGCCTCACTGTTGGTTCATCCTTGTGCTAGTTACCGAATTAAAACATACGCAGGCAGGGGCGTCTGCTTCTGCAGGCGTTTGGTGTGTGGCGACACCACGGACCCGAGCCAACGGGGGGGGTTTCGACCCCCTCCCACGTGTCGCCGTGCGTGGCTTAGCCGTGTCCGGGGAAAAGGGGATCCTGGGGGTTGAGCCGACTCCGGGTGATTGGACCTTTAAGGCCCCCCGGAAGAGGCAACACACCCCTTTGGCCCCGGCTTCACGTAGACGGCACCCCCGGATTGACCCGCCCGGGGGAAATCGGCAGTCGCCCTTTCCTGTCCTCCTCCTAAATCTTCGTCTTTCTCTCACGCTTTCAAGCTTTCCTGTCTTCTACTCACTTCCTTTTACTTCCGATTTTCTGGGCGGCAAGGGTTAACCTTGTGTAGTTATCCAAGCTTGGATAGTTATATTAGGTTATAGCGGTGATGTATGGCTGGCGTCTCCAAGTGTTATTCAAACTTGTAGCGTCCCCTTGTTGGGCTCGGTGGTGGGTGGCCACCATCGCCGCCGAATTTTTTATACTTACATGGCAAACCTTTTCCCTCCCCAAATTGATCGCTCTCTCAAACGGTGGCGCAACGATGAAACGCTAACCTTGTCCACGCAACAAAAGCACTTTTTTCCCAGGTATCACGTGATACACAGTAAGCATGAAACTAAGTCAGCACGAGGCATGTGGCCATTCCTCGTAGCGAAATGTCTCAAAGACACCATCGGAACAGGTTATAAGGTAACAAGAATGGCAACTGGCGATCTACTTCTGGAAGTACGAGATAAGCAGCAGTACGACAAACTGGCCCACCTTGTTGCTTTTGGTAATTTCCCCATCTCGGTAACCGCACACCGAAGCATGAATACTGTCAAAGGTGTGGTGTCCGCTGAGGACCTTATGAGCTCGAGCGAGGAAGAACTGCTAGAGGGATGGACAGACTCAAATATCACTCATGTCCAGCGAATCAAGATTAGGCGTGAAAACAATGAAATACCCACAAAACATTTGATACTTACTTTTGCCTGCAACGCACTACCCGAGACCATAGAAACCGGCTACGTCAAACTTCCTGTAAGACCTTTCATTCCAAATCCACGGCGGTGTTTTAAATGCCAGAGGTTTGGTCACGCATCTCAGAGCTGCCGAGGGCAGCTTACTTGTGCGAAATGCGGAACAACGGGTCACTCTGTTGACGAGTGTACTAGTGACGAGACTCACTGTGCAAACTGTGATGCCGATCACCCTGCATATTCGAGGGCCTGCTCGGCCTGGAAGAAAGAGAAAGAAATTATTACCATCAAAGTGAAAGAAAATATAACGTTCCGCGAAGCACGACAGCGTGCTTCATTGTTATTCCCAACAACAACAACTTTCGCCGAAGTGGTGCAACAGGGGGCAGCACCACAACGGCCCATCGCGATTGCCCGGACCTCGCGCAGCGGGCCGAGGCAAACGCCATCCGCCCCCACGGTGGGAGCAGCAAAGGCTGCCCTGCCTACTGTGAAATTGACCCCTGCGGCTGGCACGACTTCCGGCGCCGTAGAAGCTAAGGAGGGCACGTCAACCTCCAGCCCTGCGGCACCCAAGGCTTCGTCTCTTCAGACGAAGTCTACACGACGCGCACATCGCTCTCCGGAGAAGGTGTCCAGTGCCTCGCAAGAAGCTATGGACACCAGTCCAAGTCATACGGCGCAGGCTGCGTCGAAGGAGCGGCGAGCTTCTCTCGACCGCTCCAAAAAAGACAAAACGCCAATTACAGGGCCTGACAAGGGCCCTGTAAAATAAACGAGTCTGCGACTCCATAACCCAATGGGTTATGGGTCCTTGTTGTCTATAAAATCATTATACTGAAAAGTCACCTCAAGTTTTCCACTCCAAGCCACCCATAACAGGTTCCTTTTAGTCTCATTTTCAAAATGGCTTTTATTCTCCATTGGAATTGTAGAGGACTCATTCACAACATCGGTGACATAAAAGATATGCTAACTAGCTTCTCGCCAATAGCCATGTGCCTACAGGAAACTAATCTGGGAGAAAAACATGCAAATTTTCTTAAAGGTTTCACTGTAGTGCGGCGCGACCGCATTCACGCTGGCCGGCTCTCGGGCGGTGTGGCTATAGTGGTCAAAAGCGGCATCGCAACGAGAGAGATAAAACTCAACAGCCACATAGAGGCTGCAGCCGTCACTATTTTAGCTCATAAAACTATCACCATATGTTCCATTTATGTTCCTCCACATACACATTTTACTGTCAAAGATTTAGAGCACATTTTAAACCAACTTCCGGAACCTTTTGTTATAGCAGGAGATTTTAACGCGCATGGAATGCTCTGGGGAAGCACTACAACTGACATCAGAGGACAAATCCTCGAAGATTTTATTTTGAGCAATGACGTATGTCTCTTAAATACAGGTAGTATCACTTACTGCTCCCCAAGCACAGGAGCTACGAGCTGCTTAGATCTGGCACTGTGCTCACCATCGCTATTCTGTGAATTTAAATGGAGTGTAATAGACAACGTTTATGGCAGTGACCACATGCCCGCTATCATAAAATTAACACAGAGCCTCCCTACTACTCCATCACGACCACGTTGTTGGAAGCTACATCCCGCAGACTGGGCATTGTTCACTGAAAAAGCCGCCCTACAAATAGAGGTACTTCATGGTTTAAGCATAGAAGAAATGAACAAGACAATCACTGCCTGCATACTCGCAGCAGCCGAGCAAGCTATCCCACAATCCTCTGGCGTTATATATAAAAAACTAAAACCCTGGTGGACAAAAGAGTGCACACAGGCTAAGAAAATGCAAAACAAGTCCTGGGGAATTTTCCGTAGATACCCCACACAAGACAACCTCTTATCATTTAAAAAGGCAAGGGCAAAGGCACGATATATCCGTAGGCAGGCCGAAAAACTCTCCTGGAGAAACTACGTCTCATCAATTAACAGCTCCATCACTTCTAAAAGAATGTGGGATCAGGTTCACAAATTTAACGGCAAATACACCTCATATACCATCCCTATTCTCTCAGCTCCTGGTACCCAGACAACCTTATACGAACAGGCAGACCTACTAGCGCAGCATTTCTGCACTATTTCGAGCTAAACAGTCAAAACATAAACAGTCAAAAGAAAAACAAAAGCTTCCTACAACAGGTTTTCTGGACAGACCATGCAACGCCCCATTAACCCTTCAGGAAATAAACAGAGTGCTTTCTGAATATAAGAATACAGCACCTGGTCCAGACAGAATACACTATCAAACGCTCGCTCATTTGTCCCAGGAAGCGGTGAAGGCATTGATGTACTTCTTGAACACTATCTGGGAAACTGGAACTATGCCGACAGAATGGAAGAAAGCTATTATAATTCCTTTCCTTAAAGCAGGAAAGGACCCCACATTACCAACGAGCTACAGGCCCATAGCCCTCACAAGTTGTATCGCGAAATCCTATGAGAGCATCATTAACATTAGACTATCATATGTCCTGGAAACTAACAACTTACTAAATGTCCACCAGTGCGGCTATAAGAAAGGGTGTTCGACCACTGATCACCTCGTTCGCCTTGAACACGTTGTACGAGAAGCTTTTTTATACAAGCAGCACTGCTTAGCAGTATTTTTTGATCGCGAAAAGGCATATGACACCACTTGGAAATATGGCATTCTACAGGACTTGGCGGATCTAGGAATCCGCGGAAGGATGCTCAACTGCTTGTCCGACTTTCTGTCTGACCGAACCTTTCAAGTTCGTTTAGGCTCGACTCTTTCACGTCCATTTACTCGGGAAAACGGTGTGCCCCAGGGCTGTATCTTAAGCACAACCCTTTTTGTCATCAAAATGAACTCAGTCAGCCAGGTCATACCACCCACTCTTATGCATTCACTTTACGTGGATGATCTCCAAATAGCGTGCCGGTCCTCTAACATGGCGACATGTGAACGGCAAATTCAGATCGCAATAAATAAACTTACACAATGGGCTAATAAAAACGGCTTCCGTTTTTCAGAGGAAAAGACTGTGGCCGTGGTGTTCTCTCACAAACGAGGTGTCCAGCCAGACCCTGTCCTCAAACTAAACGAAACATTATTACCAGTAAAACAGGAACAAAAGTTTTTGGGTGTGGTATTCGATAAGAAGCTGAACTTTCTCTCACATATTAATAATTTGAAGGTAAAAGCCAACAAAGCCCTCAATGTCCTCAAAGTCTTGTCCCGCAAGCGCTGGGGTTCCGACCGCAAATGCCTCCTGCATATCTATCGCTCATTGGTACGCAGTAAATTGGACTATGGTAGTATAGTCTATGGTTCGGCGAGAGACTCGTACCTCAAGCGCCTAGATGCTGTCCATCACCAAGGACTACGCCTAGCAACAGGTGCCTACCGGACTTCGCCCATTCCAAGCTTGTACTCGGAAAGTAACGAACCGTCCTTGGAATACAGGAGAACGCAACTAATGTTTACATATGTCCTCAGAGTTCGGTCTTCTCCAGATCATATATGTTACAACATCATCACACGTTCTGACCAACGACTACACTACACGAACAAGCCAAGCGCCATTAGACCGCTAATACTGAGATTTGAAGAAAAATTTCACGCCCTAAATATCCCTAATGAAGCACTCTCCATAGCCAGAAGACCATCTAGGTTGGCTCCCTGGCGTGACTTCTCTAAATTCCTTGATTTTTCACTCACACACATAAAAAAACAAGACACCCCACGTGAACATATACTGCAGGATTTCCGTACGCTACAAGAAACGTACCACACTTACAAAGAATTTTACACCGATGGTTCGAAGTCGTCTACTTATGTTGGCAGTAGCGTGGTAGGTGGAACAAGCGAACATGTAGTTAGACTACCGCAGTTCGTCTCTGTATACACTGCTGAGTGCTATGCCTTGTTGATGGCAGTGAGAAACATATTGAGCTCTAAACACAAACGAGCTGTAATCTTTACAGACTCTTTAAGTGCCCTGAGAGCCCTAAATCCTAAATCTCAGTACGAGCCATTTACAGGTGATATTTTAAATATATTATCTCGCCTACCTGAAGACCACTCCATACGGTTTTGTTGGGTTCCGAGTCACGTTGGGATCCCAGGTAATGAAAGGGCGGACCAACTAGCTGCAACAGCAAAACAGATACGTGTTTCAAGGATCAACATTCCTGTTAGGGATGGTATTCGAGCAGTTCGCCGAGCCATCACCTCTCATTGGCAGCATGAATGGAAATCACTGCAGAACAACCAACTTCATGTAATCAAACCTGTCCTTGGCGAGTGGAAGACTTGTTTTCATCAAGAACGTTTCATTGAAGTAGTTCTGTGTCGACTTCGGATGGGTCGTACGCATGTTACACATAACTATCTCCTAACAGACAAAGAACCACCAAAATGCGATAAATGCCATGAGCAGCTAACAGTAATGCACATTTTAATAGCTTGTCCATGCCTGGAAAACCTAAGGCAAAAATATTTTCATATGTTTTATAAGTTCAAGGTCCCATTCCATCCAATGTTACTTTTAGGTGATGACCCGTTAGTACCCTTAGCTGATGTAATCAGCTTTTTAGACGAAGCAGGATTGCTAAATCAATTTTAATCATCACAAACCATGCCACTTTCAGTACATAAGCATAACTGGCATAATGCGAGCTGTAGCATGGCCTCTTGGGAGAGGCCCTAGCTGCACCTAGAACTTGAAATGAGGCACTTGCCTCCTGGTCCTTGGGTATAAGGGCCTGGATAAGGCACTGGTACTAAGCAAACGCCGCTACGATTTCAACAAAATAACCTTGCATACCAATCATACACATTGACCACTTCACGCACCACGTACATGATTTTAGCGTATGTATGTATGTATGTATGTATGTAACGAGTTCACGAAACTAGTTCTTTTAGGCCTCTATACAGCCATGCTACACCATTCACTGGATACCATTTGTCATCGCCAAGCATACAGTTCATAGTCATGGCCATAGTGCAGTTTAGAAGTTTTTTCTTACCTTGTGCCTGGCGCAGCATAGCCCTAGTCGCTCTTGCGCCACAAAACCCAACATAACTAACGAACTAAAACATACGCATGAAGCGACGCCGACATGATACCTCGCGATCATTCACACCCATGGTGGCAAGATGCTTGTTTCGATCAGTTTCTCACATCTTATCATAGCTCGGCATCAGTGTATTCTTTTGTACATTCATTGAATACTTCCTACTACAACTTCATCTCACGCAGCTGCTTTTTGCAAACTGTTGTAAGCATGCTGTCGGTGCTTCGACGCCCAGTGCTCAGAGGCAACTTTCGCACCCGCATTGGTGGTGCGACCATGCAGGACCGCGGCAAGCAGTGGGCTGAGCCTCCTCGCCGCAACGTCACTACAAGCCCTGGTTATATAGCCGGTGCCTACCACTGTTTAACAACATGGAATAGGTCTATATTTAGTTAGAACTAGCTGAGGCACACCCAGTTGCACTATGACTAAATAGGTTCCCAAGTGAGACCTTGCACAACCCAGCAAGGCCAAGTAAAGCCTAGCAAAACCATGTAAAACTTCAAATCAACCAGCATTGTCAATTTTTTTTTTTTTTCGCTTGAACGTATGTTCTTGGTTTTTGCTCCTTAAGTTATTCATAAATCGCAGGGGGTACACGAGCTGCTACTTCAACTGAATGTGCGGTAAGAGCCTTTTTTTTTTTTTTACAGCCAATTAATGCTGAATGATATATTTTACTTGCGTAAGACCATTGCCAACGTTGCAGACAAAGCAAATTTAAATGTGGCCAAAGAAGAAAGACAGACGGAAATTTGGACTAAGTCAGACTGTGAGGCTGGGTGATGCCAGTGCCCCATTGAATGGCAGATTACACTTCTTTCACATGTAATAGGAACATTCTACCTGCTTCAAGCTTTTACGTGACATTGGAACACATTTATATAACCATTTGACTGCAGTCACCGCTTCTATTAAGCTAACAGTTGCCTCAAACTGCTCAAAACATTGCGTAACTGTGTCACTGTATAGGTGACAGCACCATCACTAATGTGGTGACAGTGCTTCTCTAGGTCGATCTAAAGGCCAATAGTATGGGCGAATTTTAGAGAAGCAGTGAAAAGTCACCTTGAAAACTCGTTGAGACATTTAATCACCTTGACAGTCTCTGGCGATTTTCAGGGCGCATGTCCACGCATTCTGCCTTTATGCTAGCAGTCGCTCTAGAGACGGGTCAACCCTCCTCCAGACTGCCATCTAGGATCGCCCACCGTGCATTCTATAGTCCGTGGACATTGCGAATACTTAGTCATAAGCATGTTCAGTCCTCTTGTAGGCTACCAAGTCCAGCTGGAGAAGTCCTAGTTTCACCAGTTGGTATTGGACCAGTTGGATTTTTGCCACCCGTTGGGTGACCTACCATTCATAACCAATTGGGAGTACCAATTGAATCCAATTGGCGTCCCAGCTGTATTCGAATAGTAGCCAGTTTGAAATGACTGCATGGTGGCCAATTGGTCAGCTATGTACATCTTATGGGACCTAGCCAAATGCAACAGGTTGCCCAACTGGATTTCTTTTGCTAACCAATTCAATCTAACTGGTCACCTTACTAGATATCTCTGAGCAATTGGAGAAATTTTAGATGCGAAGCAGCTTATGAACAAGGGCCCGTCCCCCTTCGCAACATTGTCTGCCATAGCCACGCTAGTGCTCGCAGCTGTGCCCGCGCTCTTCACTCCAGCTCGTGCTGTAGTTTTAGTGGAGACTGCTAGCAGCACTGCATTGCATCGATAAAAGCGATTGCTCTACAGCAGCTGTCATGGAGTGCACTTCGACATGAACAAAGATACAGTGGATGACCACATCGCGGCAGCGCGAACTCGCAAAGCAGCTGCAGTGCGGCAGCGTCGTCAAGCTGAAGCGAGACACCAGCGCCTGCAAGCCGATCCAGAAGCGGCGAGGGCTTGCGAAGCTCCAGCAACATGGGCACGTCGACAAGCCGACCCTGACTTGCAGGCTCGCAAAGCTGCATGCGGAATGGAAGCACCGGCAAGCGGACCCGGAGGCAGCGAGGGCTCGCGAAGCTGAATCGAGAGATGTGTACGATTTATACTTTATGCATAAAGGCCGTTATACTTAAGGGGAAACGTTCTCCAGAGCTTAAAGTCATCTACGATGATAAATAAACAGCAACTTTACAGAACTGCCATTGCTGCTTCGCATACTGCTCAGGGTTCCCTTACAGGGAGATGTGTGCTTTTTTTTTTTTGTTTGTTTTGTGTGAATTCGGGTCATTAAAGGGCCCCCTAAACCACCCCCAACATTTTTTCGAACATTTCAAGTTAACACGCGCATCAAGTTGAGAATGCCGTCACGATGAACGATGTCAAATGTGGCAGCGCTACGTGTCACGGCCGCGCCACAAACTCGAAAAGCAATCCCGTGCGCCTCTCCGGCCATTTCCAGCATACCAAAGTTAGCCGCGACGACATTGTGGTTTTTGGTGACGTCAGAAGAGTCAGAGCTCCGCTGATTGGTCGAAGGAGAACGTCGACTTCGGGTTAGTCTGCTAGCAAATGCACGCGTTCCCTGCCTGTTTGTTTTCCTCGTCGTGTGTCGTTCGTGTGGTGTTCGCATGTGAATTGGTAAATGCGCTACGCTACGCAAGTGCAAGTGAGGTACAGCCAACTAGAAACTGCAGCAACTGTCAGAACACGACGGATAGCACTAACAGAGAGCGTTGGCACAGCACCAACAAAACACTTGCGCGAATGCGGGAGCCCGGCGGAGGCACGTCAACCAGATGCACGTCATCGGCGATGTATGTCACGTGACATTCGGAGGAGCACTTGGCGAGGAGGTGGCACTGGCAAGCGGCCGGTGGGGCGCAGGAGAGAGCGAAACAAGCAAGCGCTGCATTTTAATAATCAAACGCGTGTAACTCAGCTATTTTGGCACCATTTCGAAAAATTCTTGCGGTTACGTGTTTGTTGCGGACACCGGCACAAAAGCAACACCACGACTAATTTTCAACCTCTTGGTGGTTTAGGGGCCTTTAATGCAGAGAGTCTGTTACACCACAGAAACCATGCAGCCTGGCTGTGTGAGCAGAGCATTTGAGAAAACGTCAGTGGATAAGTGGAAAATGAAAAAAACGCTCCACTGACGTTACGTACACAACTATTTACACATGCGGTTGTTTTGGTTGTTTGCAGGGAATGCTGTTATCAATTTCTGTTACACACAGAGCAACCAGCGTGTTGACCGTTTTCGAAACTTTGCATGCCTGATGTGCACATTTGAGTGCCTCCTAGAATTTCAGAGATAATGCGAGAACGCGTTATGATGTATCTATAAAAGCCGACTCATTTCGCCACTTGTCAGTCTTTCCGTTGAACGATGACTGTTCACGCCGCTATCATCTTGCAGTGTGATTTGCGTTACTATGATGGGCACAGATTTGCCCGGTAATCAGTTGGACTGACGTCTCCAGTTCTGTATGCTTCAGCGTCACAACCACATGACACTATAACCTCGTCCACCAAGCATATTCTAACCCACTTGTTAGTGCCACATTTTCACAAATGTCACAATTTTTTTGGCAGATGCAGAAATGCAAAGATGAAATAAATGCCACGCTCCACTGACGCGACTAAAGTACAAACATCTTTTATTTAAGCACTCTTGTTACAACTGTAAATGTATTTTTATGGGCTATTTTCTTGTTTCAATGTTTTTCTCATGTCTCTCTTCCATATGAAACCAATTGGATTGTCAGTGTAGACCCACTGCAACTGGTTGAACCAACTCCCGACTAGACATACAAAATGACAAAAACGTGAGACTCACTTAGAACAGCCCTAGCAGCAGCTCCGTCAAATTCAAGTAGCTTAAACAACTGGACTGGACAATCGAAATATTCCAATAGGAAAATGGCTGTTCCAATAGGTCGCCAATCAGACCGGGTATAAACAACTTGGATTACAGGTATTCCAATTGAGAGGCCAAATGGGAATGCCAGTTGCCATGGCCAGTTGGAACTTGTTGCATCTGCTGCCAAGCCCTGCCCGACTACGCCGGAGGACTGCGCAGTGAAGCGCACCAGCTCGTACCTTGAACAACCCTTCATTAGTCCACAATGAGCATATACAGATGCTTGTGTCAGCTGACATGATGGATGGATGCCATGAGCGTCCCCTTTGTAACGGGCCGGTGACATGTGCGCCACCAGGCTCATAAAAAATTTAAGAACTTTTTTTTTTCCCCTCTGTCTTCAAGTTGGCCTCATGCCTTGTATATCTACTTTAATTAAATCGATCATACTGTAGCGAAAACGTAAATTCATAGCCCAGTTCTCTGCCCCGTGTGGCAGAAAGTCCTTATTTTTCCCTATAATTATTTTTGTCCGTTCTCTCTAGTTTTCTGGCAGTAGTGCTCGAACCTGAGCACTAGTGCACTAGTGCAACCTGAGGCGTTGGTCCCGGGTTCGAAACCCAGACCAGGACGAATTTTTCGGCAACTAGGAAGCGTTCATTTATGAGAAATCCGTATGGATTTCCTTGTAGCCTTGTGCTACAAAACAGGTGGATGCCAATTTTCCCTTTCATAAACGTTCCTCCACCTTGCGGGTTTCCGCAGAACTCATTTGACAGTGCTCGAACCGTGTCTTATTTCAATCGCGGGTATGTTCAGCTTTATAATGTTGTCCCTAAAACCCAAGGCTTCATGTAGGGTGGTGCCCAAACGTACACCTGGGTGAAAAACTTTTACTCCTGTTACACATATCTGTAACAGAGATTGTGAACTATACTAATCTGGAACCTTATATCATTAGTAAGATGCTTGCCTAGCGCCACCTAGGTTATACAGATGCAACTGCTGAATACCACAGAACTGTCAAGTCCAGCTGGACTGCCCCCATTGATGTTTAGCACTCTGTTGCATTCCAGTTCATTCCATTTGTGACCCATTGCTAACAAATAGTATGACTGGTCTGACCAATTTGACTTACGAGATTTGCACACAACAAGATGTGTTGAATGCTATATGTTCAGTTTGGCTCGTTTTGTTTCCTGCAGTTGAGCGATGGCCGCAGTGTCGAGGCCCTGCTGCGCTTCGACACGGAGGTGGAGTTGGCCTACTTCCACCATGGTGGCATCCTGCCGTACGTGCTGCGCCAGATGCTTTAACGGTCTACCACCACTTTGTGGTCTGAACAAAGATGCACTAAATAAAGCAGATATTTTCATGTAGCAGGTTTTTTTTTTTCATTAGAAATGCATTTAGTGGCATCACGTATGTTTTCAAAAAGGAGGGATTGCGCAGAACGACACAGCATACGAAAAAAGACAACACCTCCTTGTGTCTTCGTACACACACAGGTGAAAATATTGCCACTGGAAACAACTGGGACCAGTTCAAGTGGTTTATGGTAAAATTCCCAGTGGGGAATTTGACCATAAGTTGCAGTGGGACTAGTTGCAATGGGTCCTAGGCAACTGGTCACCGCTGGGAATTTGACCATAAACCACTTGAACTGGTCCCCATTGCTACTGGTTCCAATTGGCCCCGCTGCTACTGACCTCACCTATGTGAGGTCAGTAGCAGCGGCGTGATACTTTCACTCCTGTTACACATATTTGTAACAGAGATTGTGAACTATACTTAGCTGGAACCTTACATCATTAATTAATAAGAGTGAAAAGATCTCTCGTTGCCATCACATGTGACCAAGTTGGTAACTGCTGGCCGTAAAATCTGCAGATCGTCATACAGTAGAAGCAGCTTCATGCTGAAACATGACATTTATTAGAAATATCGCAGCTTGTGCTCTGCTGGGAAGCTTGTGCTCTGGCTGGGAAAATTCCCAGCCAGAGCACAAGCTTTCTTGAACACTTTCTTGGAGACGTGGCAAACTCTTGCATATTTCGCAGGTCATGCACATGTTTCATCACCTGAAGGCCATTGTATTTCCACACTGTTAGCAAAGTTAACAGAAGATCACTTGTACAAAACATGCAGCCCTAACAAAAATGCTAGGCGTCAGACAGCCACTGGCTTATACTTAAAGAATAGTGTTGGTGCAACTAAGAAGTTCAACTTAATGCAGTAACTTTTAAGCAGTTTTCGGTGTAAAAATTCATAGACAGAGGCATCGTACAGTGCAGTGTCAAAAACATTGTTCACTGTACAATGTTCCACACTGTCAACATCTCGAGCCACTGGCAAAATTTCTGCCTCCAAAATACAGAACTTCCACCCGAAATATAATTGTGATGTACTCACCTTGACATGCTAGCATCAGCACCAAGGAAAGCAGCTCTGGTCGTTTGCACACAATGGATCCACAAGCGCGTTGTCACAGGCAAAAACAGTTGTCGTGCTGGTCTAAAGTATCATCTCTTCCACATGCAGGTGAAACGTTCAACAATAACTGAGCACAAATTGAGTACGTAGGCAACAAACATCCACACGTTCCTCGGCGCAAAACATCGCAACATGTAACACAGCACAGCGGCCTGCCATGCAATCTTTCTGAAACAATGCACCAGCTGGACTTTAAACTTGTACTGCTACGCACCACAATTATATATTGGCTGGGGACGATGCTTGCACAGCTCGTGCGCTTCTATTGCTGCTACAGCAGTGATGCCACACCACCAATGGCATCGTGATGGGAGCGGTCGGGCGCCATGTTGGCTCCGCAAATGTCACAATTATTTGCAATACATCAACCTTTCCCACTGCAAGCCTTTTACCACTGTCACCGTGGAACCTCAGCGGCACCTGTAAACACCACGCCTGTCAAGATGGGCCAAAGTTTTTACCATCTTTTCTGCCACTTGAAGCTTTCAACAAGCCATCACGGAGCTATGCCTAACGCCGACAGGGGCCATGGTGGCCTCGATCAGGGCTTCCCTGGCTATGGCGACTCCAAATCGAGTCACAGAATACGACCTTGAGTCCCTATGAATCATAGACATGGACACGGCTTACACTGAGACACCTCTACCAATGGAGGAAGAATACCACCAAGATATGATCCACGTCTGGCGCGGAAGGAAGAACCGTGTGATGGCCTTCGTAAGTACCGGCGCAGTTGCTGCCCAGTAAAAACGGCAGCTCGCTTTGAGACCATGTATCCCAAGCAACTCCAGTGGCATCCACACAACACGCCGCGCATTGAAAGAAAAAACATCGTCGTGGTGCTGAAACCGCGTGAGACCCTCATTTGGCTACATTTGGTCTTGATAATTACCTGGGCACTTCAATCCGCAGCATCCTCCTGGTCTAGCAAGTGTGAGACTTGCAGTATGACCCGTTTAATGTAGATTAGCTGAGGTGGCAATCTCAAAAAGCGAGTCATTGGCAGCATCTTTGAAAAGGGGCTCGTCATGCTGCCACCAATCAATATGGGCAATGAAATCCCCGAAGGGTGCTAGTATATCGATGAATGACTTGGTATCTACCTTGGATAGGGCAGCATCTAGCAGCATATAGGAACTATCATGGAACTTAGACGGGCGGTAGACGCAACCACTCAACGTGGAAGATGAAGCACAAGGTATATTACCTCAAGGTCACCGTGCTCGAGGTCGTGACTGTGGTACGTCAAGTCAAGTTTATTTGTTTTATCATGTACAAAAAAAAAGTGGGTTACATAATACATACAGCATCAAGAGGTCCCAAAGTAAGAAACTGTCCGGGGGACCTCCTATAATTGGTGGGGTACATGAAAGGTAAGTAACAGCAGCAAGAAACTAAAGAGTGCAAAAAAAAATAAAGATGCAATTATTACATAAGAAAGTATAGTGAAAATAGAAAAGTTACATATTTATCATAACAGCGTTACACAATACTAAAACGAAAAAATGCACATATTTGAAGTGTGCCAATTGAGCCTGCAACAGCACTGAAACAATTAAAGGTTGCCAAACTGAGCACGCGACGATAGCGAAATATTTACATATTGCCAGCATGCAAACTGAGCGTGCGACGGCACCTAAATTTTTACATGGTGTGAAATGAGCTCGCGATGGCAGTGAAATATTTACCGTGACCCAACTGAGTGGACGACAGCAGTGATCTATTTGCTGAATGCCCACTGAGCATGCCATGGCAGTGAAATATTTGAAGGGTGCCAATTGAGCCTGCGACAGCACTGACATTTAAAGGTTGCCCAACTGGGCGCGTGATGGTAGTGGAATATTTACTGTGGGAATGTTGACATTCCCTGATGACTTTCTATCGCGTGGCGCTCGCGTTTCCTCAAATATCCTCTAAGGTGGCTTTCCCGTGTAGCACGAGACCTGACATCATCGTCATGCGCACCGCTGCGCTGAGGATGGCGCTGGATGGATGGATGGATGCTATGAGCTTCCCCTTTGTAACGGGGCGGTGACATGTGCGCCACCAGGCTCGTAAGAGGATTTAAGAACTTTTTTTTTTCTCTTTTAATTTTCCTCATGCCTTTTAAATTTACTTCAATCAAATCGATCATGCCATATCAAAAACGGAATTTCATATCCCAGTTCCCTGCCCCTTATGGCAGAAATTCCATATTTTTCCCTATAATTATTTTTGTCCGTTCTCTCTAGTTTTCTGCCACCAGTATTCTAACCGTCTCTTACTTATTTCAATCGCGGCTATGTTCAGCTTCCCGTTGTTCGCCCTAAAACCCAAGGCTTCATGTAGGGTGGTGCCCAAACGTACACCTGGGTGGATATTTCCGCATTCAATCAGAACATGCTCTGTCGTTTCCCTATCTTCCTCACAGCATGTGCATTTTTCTTCTTCTTTACTGAATTTCGCTTTATAAACACGCGTTCTAAGGCAGCCCGATCTCGCTTCAAACAATAAAGCGCTTCCTCTTGAATTATCATAAAATGCCTCCCTCTTTATTTCGTTTTTGCCCTCTCGGTAGTTATTCAGAGTCGTTTTTTTTTCCATCGCTGTCCTCCAGTAAATCTTCTCCGCCTCTCTGACTTTTCCCTTTACGCTCTTTGTTGTCAGTTCTCTTAGAGCCGTATATTTACTGGTGAGCCTCCTAGTTCTCTTTCTCCACTGCGTGTCAACGCTCTTTCTATATAAATAGCGGAACACCTTCACTGCCCACCTAACCTCTTTCATATTCCTTAGCCTTTCTTCAAACCTTACTTTGCTCTGCGCTTCCCTTGCCTCAAAACTCGCCCATCCCATATCGCCCTTTACAGCCTCGTTTGTAGTTTTCCCGTGAGCACCCAACGCGAGGCGTCCCACAGTTCTTTGATTCACATCCATTCCTGATTGTATCTCTGGCCTCATGCACACCACTGAGTTCCCAAATGTGAGCCCCGGTACCATTACCCCTTTCCACAGACCCCTAAGCACCTCGTACCTATTGTGTCCCCATAACGCTCTGTGCTTCATTATTCCTGCGTTCCTCTTTCCCTTTGCTGCCAAGGCTTTTTCCTGTACCTTCATGTATCTATCGCCCTCATTTACCCATACGCCAAGGTACTTGTATTCGCTTACTCTCGGTATTTCTTGGCCCTGTATGGATACCGCCTGGTCGTTGGGATCATTGAATACCATCAATCCGCATTTTGTTACACTAAATCCTAGTCCTAGATCCTCGCCTTCCTTCCCGCATATATTCACCAGCCGTTGTATATCATCTCGACTGTTTGCGAATAAGACAATATCATCAGCATAAAATAAACCCGGAAGCATCTGCTCAATCATCACGCCGCCCTGTTTGTGTGACAGATTAAAACCAATGTGGCTATCTCCTAGCGCTTTTTCCATTCTAACCATGTACAGCATGAATAACAGCGGCGACAAAGGACATCCCTGTCTCAGCCCCTTGCTAATATCAACGTTCTCTCTGCTACTTATTCCTTCCCATTCTATGCAAACTGTATTTTCTCGATATATTTCCCTCAAAAGCTGTACACAATCGTCGCCTATGCCCATTCCTTCCAAAATTTCCCACAATATTTCCTGATTAACATTGTCATACGCCCCAGTGATGTCTAGAAAAGCCACATACAACGGCCTCCTTTCTATTTTAGATATTTCTATACACTGAGTAAGAACAAATAGGTTATCGTCTAAACGCCTGTCTACTCGAAATCCATTCTGAAGTTCTCCCAAAATATTGTTACGTTCTGCCCAGGCTTCTATTTTTAATTTTACTGCTTGCATAGCCATCCTGTATAGTACCGATGTAATGGTTAGCGGTCTATACGAGCGAATGTTATTCTTTTCCCCCTTGCCTTTATAGATTAAGTTCATTCTGCTTTTTCGCCAACTGTCCGGTATTTGCCTCTCCTGTAAGCATTTTTCTACGGCTTTCAATAGCGCTTCTTTAGTGTTCTGTCCTAATTCGTTAATGAGGCTAACGGGGACCCCATCTAAACCCATAGCAGTTCGCTTTGGAATTTTTCCTTCGGCCTTTTTCCAGTTGAAATTCTCAAGTGCTAGCTCTTCCTTAGTTTCGCTCTCCGTCATGGTTTTATCCACTGGGGGAATCTCTTGGACGATCTTTTTAAACGAATCGGCTGTTACCTTCTGGATGTAACCCAACGCTTCGTACCCTTCCAATTGATTTCCTCTTTCATCAACAATATGTTGTTGCAATGTGGCAGACTTTTTACCTAGCGCTTTTATGTGGTTCCAAAATATCCTAGGCGCGTCCTTCTTTTTGTCATGAATTTCTGTAACCCAGCGTTCGCTTTCACCTTTAATTTTTGCCTCGACCAATTTCTGTACAATAGATTTTTTCTCTAAATATATTTCCCATCTTTCCGTGACTTCGACTTGCGGCCGCTTCTCCCTTTTTGCCTGCCTGTGCTCCCTTGATGCTTTACGTCGATTTTCGATCGCTTCCCGGATTTCCTTGTTCCACCATCTTTTTGGCGTTCTCTTTCCTTTCCAGCAAACAGTTTTCTTCTCTTTACTTATTTCTTTCGTCATTGCATGAACTAGCTCATTATACCCCCAGTCCTTGCCTCGTATTTTGCCTACTTCTTCCTCTACTCTTGCGGCTATATTTTTTATTTGTTTGTCATTTAAGTACGACCTGCCAAACTTCGACTCTACGTTATTATTTTCAGTTTTATATCCCAGTTGTAACGTTATGCGTTTATGATCACTACCCAAGCTGTTCATCCCGTCCTCGTCTATTCTCATTTCTCTCAGTTTTTCATAGATTCCTTCCGTCATTAGACAATAATCAATGTTCGATTGTCTGTTTCTGACCTCCCACGTGATCTGTCCACCACACTTGGGCCCTGTGTTAACTATCACGAGACTATGGTGCTCGCAAAGATCAAGCAATAACCTCCCATTGGTGTCTGTATATCCGTCAAGGTCATGGATGTGCGCATTCATATCCCCTAGGAGGATGATTTCAGCCCCATGACCAAATTCTTTAATATCGGTGTTTATGCAATGCTTTATCTCCAGATTCTTTTCCTTACAGTTATTTCCCGTCCACATGTAAGCTACACCTAGCCACGTTTTCTTTCCACCTACCGTGCCCGAAACCCAGAGGTGCTCTGAACACGTTTGTTTTACTCTCTCCCATTTGGCTCCGCTATGAATAAGCATTCCAACACCCCCTCCTTTTCTTTCTGATATGATCCTGTTGCACCCTTCCCAAACATAACTGTCAATATGTGGTGGCTCTTCCAGGTCTCTAAGGTGTGTTTCTGTAACCGCATAAACGCCTATCTTTTCTTTGTCTAACTGTTCCTCAATCTCTAACCATTTTGCCTTTTTTCTGCCACCCTGCATGTTTATGTAACTAATTGCTACACGTGCCTTCGCTCTTTTCTTCCTTTTACCTCTTTTCTGCCATTTCTCAGTGCTGCCTGCCGGAAAATCCCCCTGGTTGTTTCCTTTGTTCCTTGCTACCCCGGACTCCGAAGGGCCCGGGTACCCCCCAAAAAAGCTACTGCACGTCGTGCAAGCCGCCAACCTACCTCATGACCAAGCCTCCTATCGAAGTGAATTCTGATCTCTTTGGAAACCCCCCCACCTCCCTGTTTATTTCCACTACTTCGAAACCCTTCTCTCGACTCGTACGCCATATCTCTTTGTTTGCATCGACAACCGCTCTTTGGAGGTTGCCGTCACGCACTGGTATTTCCGGTACTGTGCACACTACTATCTGCACCTGGGGGGAGATGGCGCGCATGTCATCGACGCCTTTTGCCAAGGTCGTCGCTAATCCTGACGATTCTTTGTTGAGGACGTCGTTTAGCCCTGCCGCAATCATCACGAGGTTGCGTCCGTGAGCCCCAGACCTGAGCTTTTCTCTTGCTTGCCTCATGACTGAACCCAGCCTATGTCCTGGGAACGTCCCTACCAATACTCGTTTGTCGCCTTTCACCCTCTCTTTGAGTGCCTCGGCGCATCGAACTAAATTGGAATCGCCAGCTATAATAACCCGCTGAGGTTTTCCAGCTGGAGTCACCTGAACCTGGCTACTGTCTGGGTGTTTAGCCTGAGTCGCAGCTGCTGCATTATCTACTCCCTCCCGCAAAGCTACTTCCTGAAAGCTGTGCCCCGCGCTCTTTGCACCTGCGTTTTTCACACCCTGTTCTTGCTGCCCCCCCGCGCTGGAGGTCGGCGCCGCACTGTTCTCGCTGTTGCCTGCTTCTTTGTTCGCCTTAACTACCATGGCTAGCCCCTCCTCTGCTAACCTAAGCCTCTCCCCCATGGCCTGCGTTTTCTCACGCTCTTTTGCCAACGCATTTTCAAGCTCAGCGATTCTGTCCATAAGTCCGCTCTGAGCAGCCATCATTTTTTCCATTTTTTCCTCGATCTCACACTGTCTACATTTTGCATCAGCTTCTGCCTTCTCTTCCGCACAAACTTCCATTTTCACAGCTGCCCCGCACCCTGAACACTTTGCGGTCTTTTTGACCATGACCGCTCCTAGCAAAAGGGTTACACTATCTAATGAACAAAGGCCCTCGGTACTACAAACACTTCCCTAAGACAATCCGTATCCAAAAGCTCAATGGATAGCCGGCACTTCAAAACACTCGTGGTGGGTGCTCGTGCACCTCAGCCACGTGGAGGCGGAAAAAGGAAAGCAAAAAGACCCCAACAAACAAGTTACTGACCCCTCCAAAAAAAACCGTACCAACTAATAACCTCGGTACTACAAACAGTTCCCTAAGTACAAACACTTCCCTCGGTATTACAAATACTTTCCTAAGACAATACGTACCCAAAAACTCAATGGTTATTAGCCCACACTTCAAAACGCTCGTGGTGGGTGTACGTGCACCTCAGCCACGTGGAAGAAGAAAAAGGAAAGCAAAAAAAACCCAAAAAACAAGTTACTGACCCCTCCAAAAAACCGTACCAACTAATAACCTCGGTACTACAAACACTTCCCCAAGTACAAACACTTCCCTAAGACAATACGTACCCAAAAACTGAATGGATAGCCCACACTTCAAAACACTCGTGGTGGGTGTACATGCACCTCAGCCACGTGGAGGAAGAAAAAAAAAGGAAAGCAGAAAAACCCAAAAATCAAGTTACTGACCCCCCCCAAAAAACTGTACTAACTAATAACCACAAATATAGTTTATGCTAATGACCTATACTAGAAAAGCAAGCTCAATGCATGCAAGAAAAACTTATCTGCCGCTGTCGTTCCGGAGACCGAAAAACCACATCCGCTCATCGCGCGCCATCCGCTAACCGCTCCCGCGCCATCCGCTCCCGCGGTAGCGCTACCTGGCGGCGAGGATTCGCGGGCCCGCGGACGGGGAACGATCCTCACTCTCTTGGCCTTGGGACGTCGTCGCGCGTGGTCGACGTTCGTGCGCGCGGCGGCGATGAGCTCCGCTGGGACGATTCTGCGGATGGCTCTCCCGATCGCCGATTGAGCCTCTGTTCACGCGACTTACGCCGCGAGCAATACAGGCTTACTGTTCCAGCATGGGCGAACACTACTCGCTCGGTGTCCTGCTGCAGTGAGTCGAATGTCATCGATTAAGCGGGGGGTATTGCATTAGCATACCTGGTTCGTACAGTTGGGCTAGCATGCTTACTCTGTGTAGGAGGTGCAAATAAATGCCCTACTGTTGGTTTGCACTGCGGTGAACTGTGTCCTGTGTTCCTAAAGCGTGGGAGAACCCCGGCCGTGGCCCGGCCCCACATGACACAGTGCTAACATGCAAACTGAGCGTGCGACGGCACCTAAATATTTACATGGTGCCAAAGGAGCTCGCGATGGCAGTGAAATATTTACCGTGACCCAACTGAGTGCATGACGGCACTGATATATTTGCAGAATGCCCACTGAACGTGCCACGGCAGTGAAATATTTGAAGGGTGCCAATTGAGTCTGCGACAGCACTGAAACATTTAATGGTTGCCAAACTGGGCGCGTGATGGTAGTGGAATATTCACACAGTGCCAACATGCAAACTATGCGTGCGACGGCACCATTTTTAAACGGTGCCAAATGAGCTCGCGATGGCAGTGAAATATTTACCGTGACCCAACTGAGTGGATGACCGCAGTGATATATTTGCTGAATGCCCACTGAACGTGGCACGGCAGTGAAATATTTGAAGGGTGTCAATTGAGCCTGCGACAGCACTGAAACACATAAAGGTTGCCCAACTGCGCACGCGACGGTAGTAAAATATATACATAGGGCCAACAGGCAAACTCAGCGTGCGACGGCACCTAAATTTTTACATGGTGCCAAATGAGCTCGTGATGGCAGTGAAATATTTACCGTGACCCAACTGAGTACATGACCGGCAGTGATATATTGGCAGCATGCCCACTGAACGTGCCACTGGAGTGAAATATTTGAAGGTTGGCAATTGAGCATAGAGTTAATATACTAACTCTGGCAAAGCCCCCCATAGGGCCCGTGTATGGGAGGGGGGGTGGTCCCCCGTGGTCGACGCCATCTTGCAACGCTCGCGCTACCCTTGGTGATAGTAGCCAGCAGTAATTTGGCAACAAAGTACAAAAACGCATAGCCTCCGAAATGGCGCATATAGGCACGCAATCTCGAAAGCTATGGGAAAAGAAATTAGCGTCTATAGATGGCAGCAGATATCCTGTTTACGATAGTTGGTAAATCAAGGCGTTCAAAGAACACGTTTCGTTATCCCCGGCGGTGGAACCTTAGAATGTGGAAGGGTGGCCGTCCGTGGAGATCAGTCTCGGCAAGAAACCGAGAGACTACACGCGGCGTTGTCAGTAACGCGGTGCACCCGTTGTTGTCAGCGTGATCTTGTGGGCTATCTCCGTGTCCGAGCGGTCCCGTGCGCGATATTCAACGTACGTGCAGAGAACACCTATATAACCGTACGTACGTGTTAAGCATGGTTCATTCTTTCGGGTGCAGAAAGCTCTTTCGACGGAAAACCTACCAGTCCCAGTTTCTTTGCCTGTGCGTTGCGGTTGAGGCGGGCTGAGGCATGATCTAACAGCACGGCTGCCAAGCCGGCGCCCGCGAACAACGCCGCATCAACCCGTCCGTCGCTAACCGCTACGGTCACAAAGAGAGGGGCCGGTCGTAACAGTAACAACGTAACCGCACGAATGCACTATCGCGTCAGCCGATGCCCCCGCGCGATCACATTTTTTCCTATGTTCGTGCGCTGTGAAACTCGCCATCATGAAATGCGAGTTTGTGACCATATCTTTTTGTGGAAGCACTAAGCAAGTTTATTAAGTCACCCAGGACATCATATTCAGCCTAGCTAGACCAGTTTCACAGTAAGAACAGTGCGTAGGTGCATATGGGCTGAATGCATGATGTGGCTGTTTATAAAATGAGTTCTCTAGTCCGAAATCAAGTACTCGTGTCGTGACATCTGGTTGAAGTAAAACTAGCGTTAAGCTAAGGGTCAAGAGAATGCAAAATAACCGGCGATTTGGGATCTCTGTGAACCACTTCATCTTAATGAAGATGAGTGCAAAAGGGCTACCGAGTAGAAGCCCCTCCAGAAATCATCTTCATCGGGAACAAGATGTTCACAGCAGTGGCGTAGGCAGGCATGGGCCGACCTGCCCAGACAACACACAACATCCCAGGGACGTCCCAAAAATGTACCAACATCCCACATCCATGTTGGGATGTCCAAAAAGCGTCGAAGGGACATGTACTTAAGGATCATCCCAAATACATCCATGGTTGGCCTTTACTAGGACTTCAAATCAGTGCCTTTCAGCAAGTGCCACTATTTGATTATTTCGGTACAATGGTCAGATAACCCGGCAATTAATTATGCATACCGGTGTTTGCTTAATGAAGCGCGCGCGTTTGAAATCAGCGGTGATCGAGGGCGCCGGTTATAATTTTGCATTTCTTCCAAAGTAGTGAGTTAATATTCTGAAGTGGAGGCCTCTTGTGCTGATCTGTCAAGTCATTTTCCGATCACCACACGGGAACGCCGAAGTTTGCTGAGCCATAGTACCACCGCATTTTGACTTTGCTCATACGCGGTAACGCGGACACAAAAACAGGAAACGGCTTAAACGTCTTGGATTTCGTATACAAACACACCTTCCGAAAAGTTGTATTTAAAGGGCCCCTAAAGAACCCCGAGGTCCAAAATTTGTTTTAAAGATATAACTGCGCTCCTGTTCGATGTGAACATGCTCCCGCAAGAATTTTGCGAATAGGTGCAATAATAAGTAAGTTACACGGGTTTAAGTGGCCGCTTGCATCGGTTTCGTTTTCTCGGTGGGCCTCCCCACCCTTCTCTGCCGAGGAAAGGGTCGGGGCGGCGCGCCGTCGAGACTCCGCCCACTTTTGACACGTGACCTGACGTGAGCATTTGACGTCATTGACGCTTGCGCTGCAGTACCGGTTGCTCCCGTTGTAGAAACGTTGGGTTGCTCCTGCGCTCACGCCGGTGGGATGGCCAGAGTTCTGACAATAGACGTTTCGACCAATCAACGAGATACAACTGCGCAAGGTTGTTCGCGGTAGAATGTGACGACACCTAGGATGCGAGCGCGACTGGTCAATCGCCGGAAAGAGGCGCGGGAATTGTTTTTTGAAATACGGCGTCTGTGTGGCGCGCAGCGCTGTCATATTCGCAGAATGTGATCGCCGCAACCTTCTCTATGATTGAGTTAGCTTGTTTGGGCGGCTTTAAAAAAAGTGGGAGCCTGTTTAGTGGCCCTTTAAGCGGTAAAATAATTTGTAAATAAGCTTTGGTATAAAAGAGACATGCCGCCGAAAAAATCTATGCACTGATATTTGTCAGAGGTAACAAATGTGCAATTAATTTTTTTTTCAAATACGTCCACTTCGGCAAGAGCCTTTACGGCCGACACCCTTAGCCACTGCGAACTGTTTGTGCAGTTTGTCGTCACACGTGGTCTGATGTGCGTGGTACTTAGATCGTCACCAGCTTATTTATCGGTGTGTCCAGCGTCTTTGGAATATTCGGCGATCCAGCCTGAGTTCATAACATTTGAGGTAAGCTTAGACCATTTCAGTTATTACATTCTTAGCAGCTTTCTCACATTTTGTTTGTTGCCCCTTCTGTAGTGTTTGCTCACGAAAGCAACGGGTACGAGACATGGATGCTACATGCGTGGCCCATGGTAGGTCGTGTGCTGTGAGTATTGTTACAACGCTAACATTTGCATCGCTTGTATTGCTGTCGCACTGCATTTTCATCACTCTCGTGTCATCTTTTTCTTTTCCGCAGACTGCCTTATTTGATAATGAAACGCAGAACACAGAAGAAACAATCTCGGACATCCGCGTCCTCGTTCACCTGTGCTGCAGAACTGGCAGTAGTCTAGCAATGAAGACCACTGGTGGCGGAAAGCGGAGGACATGTGGGAGAATGTATGCATATGATACTTCCACCGGACTACTGCTGGGCAATAAATAATCGTGGTATTCACCTTATTTTGGGCACTTTCTTTTTTTGGGCGGGGGGGGGGGGGTTCCTAAGAATTCTGTGGTCAGTGAACGACTGGCAGCATGCGAGAAATTAATAAACCTCACAAAAGAAAAAAATAAAAAGATCCCAATAACCTCCCACAACCTCGCTGTCCGAGACATCCCATAAACATCTCTTTTTGTATCACTTGGGATGTTTTCCTGCGGTATATGGGACATCCCATGGGACGTACCTACCTCCCAAGTTCGACGTCTTTTCGTAGTCCTTAGGACGTCCATGTGTTGTCTGGGTGGTTGAAGCCCCCCCCCCCCCCAAATTTTTCCAGCCGGCTTCCCCCTGCCTATATGCTAGCCCATCACCTGTGAACAAAGGCACACTTGGAAGGTGCGCCTATGGGCATTCACGTCTCAAAGGGAGGCTGAAAAAGAAATGCAGCTCTTTGAAATCCGCCAAGGAGGTTGACTTGTCACTCTCCTTTGTCTGCAGTCACGAGGGACGCCGGTCATTTGTCGGTGCAGAGGGCTACGATAAGACCCTCAAAGGGGAGCTTGCGGCCTTTGCAGCACAGCGCGGAGCAGAGAGACTCTCCTGCAATGTGTTAGGAATTAGTTGTCCGAGGTGACGGAAGAATACGGCGGGTCTAACTGTCTGAGTACCCGGAAACATGTGTTATTTTCCTGGACGTGAAACGTTCGTGGGCCAAGGCCATCGAGCTAGCGAACCAAGCGCAAAGCGAAATATGCCGCTTTTACCCCTGCAACACTCCCCACTTGTCAGCCTACCCTTCTTCCCGTCCTTTTCCAGTTTCTGTGGGGCGCCGACGCTCTAACACAGCATACAGTAACTCCAGTGGGTTCTTTTTGGGGGGTTTTTAGCAGTGCCCCTACATGGGTAGCCCACTACAGCTTCGTTTTCGTCATCTTTCTTAAAGGGGTCGTGAAACGTTTTCTGAACATTTTGTACCAAGTGCGTATTCGGGATCCTGACCCTCCAATCAACAATATGCATTGTTCCGTTGCACCGTGTGCGTTGATTTAGAGCGATAAAAAACGCGGTTTCGGTTTCACTGCGCGCGTTCCCCTCAACTCTGCAGATGACGTCATCTTAGTAGCCGTCATACCTCCGAGATTGGCGCGCCCTCGGAGGCCATGGGAAAACAAACCGTGCTGCCGCTTTTCTTCCGAATGGTGGCACCGCACGGTTTCCAAGTATTTTCTTCCTTTCTAGCTTTCAAGTAAATCGATTCCTTTAGAACAAACGCGAGTTCACTGTGCCTTTGAACTTAAAAATATCTTAACTCAACGTCACCAAATAGTACCACGCCGGCCGGTAGTGTCGCATAGTCGTTTCGGGAGCGCAAGAAAGCTGAGATTTAAAACGGGCGTTGTTAAATGTGCACTGAATATTTCGTCGAAATATTTCGGAATCGGCTTGTCGAATGCGTATTGAAGCAGTGAAAATTACAAACCGACATCTCCAAATTCTTTTCACGACCCCTTTAACCACCATATAGTCGCAATGTGGGTGCGCGGTGTGTCCCCCTCCAACGGCGGTGCCGCAGAGAGAGGAAATTTCAACCAATCTTGCGGCTGGACAGCATTGCTTTGCAGTATTATCAACGAGCTAAACAACTGGATAATAACGAGTCTGCAAAAAGACCGTGCTGCGGCTCATCGCCGAACGTGTACAACGGTCACCAGGCCCGTTATCAGCAAACTATGATTGCGCCATCGAGAGAAGACAAGGTGGTCATATTCGAACCGCCGCTTTCACGGCAATATGTCTCAGTGACAGAAGCGGCTCTCCGACTTCTGGGGAAGCACATCTTTGAAACGCCAACAAACGAGTGAGACCTCGAATGCTAGGTCGTCTTCTCCAACTGGTTTATACTTACGTGATAACTTGTCTTGTGGCGATGGAGTCTCAATGTTCCTATGATGACCTCTATGGATCATATCTGAATTCTCTGATAACGTTTCAGTAATACCTTGCTCACATGAGGTCATATGATGCCTTATTAAGTGTCAGCAAGCCGGAAGATTAATTTCAAATCAGTTCATTTCTTGAATACAGGATTGAGCTTGGTAGCCATCTCAGCAGTCGCTGAGAGGATCGATCAGTCAATCAATAAATGAGACACTCGATGAGCGGTTTAATATACAATGTGGAAAGAAAACCAAACTTGCGGGTTCTGGGGCCAGAGAGACCGCAGACGCAGTTGTACCGCCGAGACGTCCCGCAGACGTGAGGTTTGTTCAGTTGAGGGCGCGTTCGGATCAGTCATTGTCTTCGTCCTAGGTCATCACTTGTACGCTTATGCTACAGGAGCGAAGGAAAGAGACGGCTGAACCGTAATAGACGACAGCAGGGAACGCGAGCCGTGGCTTCACGCGCCACAGCCAAGCATTTATTTTCTTCTCTTGCGGCGCGCGCTCTGCAGTTTGCGCGCCGCCCAAACGAGGGCGCTACAAGACCAATACTTGTTTCTCCTAGTATTTGGTCGGATAGCGCAACTCGAACAGAGAACGGTACATTTGCAAGCAGGGGTGTTAATGAGTGACCTGAAGCGAAAACAGCGCAAGAGAACGGGGACATAAGGAAACACGTACAACGGACAGGCGCTTCAAATACATATTTAAAAAAGCCTCACACATGAAGCCTCTGCTCGTTCACGTAAGTTAATCAGGACGCCACATTTTAAAGCAACAGGTGTTTCGGTGCAATACCGAAATTTCTCGCAACCTTCATTTCAGTTCTAAGTTAAAGCACCGCAGTTATTCGCCACTCACATAGTTACAACTAGGAGACATATATGCAACCATTAGTTGCTTGCCTGGTGCGCAGACCAGAGAACGATAATATATGGCATACCTTGTGTTCTAAGCAGCGGTGAACGAAAGCATTGAACATGATATTATGCTTCAGTGTTAGGCAGAAGGAAACTTACTATTCCATTTTACGTTCCTGATGCGTGCTTCGCATTTCCTTGATTCCCACTGCGCGTGGGACCTGCCAATTTCTTTCTTTTTACAAACGCTATTTTTGTTTCGACCCTGATGTGCCTAAGCTGACCCCAATGGCATGTAAGACTGCCAATAGGGCATATTCATAATGCATTATGATCTGGCAACAGTGGACGCGCCCGCCATGCTCTTCGGGGTGCCGTCGCGGAATCGTCTGCTGTCGCTAGCATTGGGAGAGGCTGGGAGGCTGGCACTGATGGTGCTTTCGGGCCAAGAAAAGGCAGCAGTTTTCGGCGTCATCCAGCTACGAAAGGTCAGCCGAGCTCACTGTGCTCCCAAAAGTCGCCGAGAGCACAATAACGAAGTCTTGCGCTCTTAAGCACCGACCCGGAAGGCAGCTGCTACAGACACACTGCAAGCCGAGATTTCTCATTTCGCGAAGCGTACTTCTGATCAAAAGCTAACCGTTCGATGCAATTCTTGGTTGTCTAGAAGGCCCGAGAGTAGAAGGTCTAAGATAAGCTCTTATGGAAATACAATGACCCACGTTACTTATACCAATGCGGTAAGAAACGCGTGTCAGATATCGAAACCACGTCGTTTCTGAGCGTCGCTGCGCTGTTACCTTTCGTTTGCCCGGCCGCAGGCATCTCTATCCTTCGCAGTTGTGTGTTTCATACTTTCTAGGAATAAGCAGTGCCATGCCACATGAACCATGACACATGAGCCATGAACGTCTCGGAAAAACTACACTGTTGCATTTTGGAGTCTGCATGTGATGCCAGTGTTATTTCACCTCTGATACGCTAGTACACTTTATCTGTGCCTCGTCTGTTGATGTGAACAGACAGTCTGCTGAGAGGCAAGTACGCGTGTCAGAGGATGAAAACTTATTGTCAGTGTCGCCAGGTCCTTTTCGTATGTTCCTTAGTAAAGGGTGGAGGTGCGCGCGGCGAAAGTACTCTATCGCTTTGTTCTTGAAAAAAAAAAAAAAAAATGAGGCTCCACAAGGTCGCCTTAACCGCTACCTTTCTCCGCAGCTTTCTTTTTCGAGGAAGGGCAGTACGTATAGAGAGGAAAATACGGGACTTACCAGGAACAACATGACCGCGCCTGCGTTGCCTTACGTGCAGGTGCGCCGTATATCAGCTTTCTGAGCACTTTTAAATTTGTTTAATTTAATCTTATGGCCGCCAAGCAGCTGATGAGGCGCACCGAGGATCAGGTTGACGAATGCAATGCAATGCTCCGAAATGGCACCGAATGCCTGCTTCAGCTGGCAATGAGCGCGCCTATCGACGGCGGAAGCTGCTTGGCCGTAAATATTATAGAGCTTCCTATCACATACATCCGCATTAAAAACAACAAAAACAGAACGTGAAAACTTTTATGGGCATACTACATCGTGACCCTCTCACATAGCACGTTTGGTAGCGAGAATGGAAGAAGGTCGCCACTGCGTGGCCGGTTGTAACGCAGCCGAGAAAGAAAGAAAGAAAGAAAGAAAGAAAGAAAGA